>OY856411.1:765520265-766120265 GCA_963693085.1 Alisma plantago-aquatica
ACACTATTAGTATTCAAGTTAAACATCATTCATGAATAAACTCCTAATCCAAATGCATCCTATGTGTATTACATGACAGGTCCCAAAATAGATTGGCAATGAATGTCCATAAATAGCTTATGACATCACAAGAAATGAACGGTATCTAGAAACACATCATTGTTACCCATGTAATTTAGGAAGTTGGAGAACAACTTCTACCTAAAATCAAGGATTAGTGTTACCATGACCATGTAGTTCATTTGTCTTTGATAACCTAATTTAACTCGAGGCATGGAATTGTCATCCTCTTCAATGTTCAATCCATGTTCCTTGATCTCAAGAATCCTGACCGAGATGTGAGTTCACATATCACATATTGAGTCACATGAGTATGGCCATACATTTCTCAGTCTCACTTATCAAGAGGCCTAGATATCAATCTCCTATAGGAGTGACAAATCCCATCTACATCACTCTCACTCAATTCCCATGTGTCACAATGAACTCAAGCATCACTTTTATGGAAACCCTTATTCAAAGTCATGTTGGATGATGTCAACTACATCGAACAATATGTGATAAGTGTAGTGACTTCAGGTGTTATAACCTAGGTTTTTACTTGTAATTTATCCATTTTTATTTGAATGCAAATAAATGATTATTAAGGATGCACTAGAAAGCTTACTATGCTTTGTTTTAAAAGTATGGATTTAATTTGTGAAATTTCCCTGTAATAGTTTTGTGGAATTCACAATTTTCAATAATCCAATAATGGACGTGGAGAAAAGAAAGAGGAAAATCCACAAATAAAGGAATTACTAAAAGTAATGGTAATTTATAATCTACATATGGAATTGGGAACAATAGATAGGGAGAGAAAGGGTGCGAGGGGGCGATGGGGGGTGAACGGGGTGAAAGGGGAATGAAAATGGCGGCGGTAGGAGTAGCACGACAGGGGAGAACCATCAGACATCGAGGGTCGAAGGGCAAAATGGAAAGGATACTGTAGGATACGCAGGTAGGGACCAAAATCAAACACGAGGGAACCCAAACAATGAAGGAAACGTGGTGGTGGGGACTAGGGTTTTGATACCCTTTATTGGAATAGACTTTCAAGTTTTTGGGATGCGAGGAGTGCAAACCCACCTGGATGAGGAGATGTTGTAGAAATAGGTTGGCACCACTCCGCTGACAACTAATGGATCGGTGATCCCTCCCAAGACAGAATTCCCTCCCCTCAGTCCTGGAGTGACGTGGGGGGAGACAAGGACCGAGTCTTTCAGTGAGGTGGTTGGAGGTACGAAAAGCCAGACAAAACATCAAAAAGAGTAGAACACTTTCTTTCTGGAGAAGCTATACGAGGAACATCTCGACCACAAAGCTATAGAGCTCTAATACGATGAAGGAAAACCGACTATCTACATAGACCTAGACGTAGAAGAGGGCCTAGCCAAACCCTAGAAATACGTGGTAGTGATCCTCTTATTGGGGATGGAAATTGGGTTCATGATGCTAAGAGACTGTATTAAGCTCCTATGGAACCCAAAAGGGAGGATAAATGTCTACGAACTCGACATGGGACACTATGTCGTTCAATTGTCATGCAAGGAAGACTATGAGGTTTCCATGATTGGCGGACCTTGGAAGGTGTTTGGATGTTGTTTGGGAGTCTGGGACTGGTACCCTACATTCAAACCTTTGAGGAACTACCCAAATACGTCGTCACATGGGTGAGGGTGTTGGACTTGCCGCTAAATCTATATGTATCTAATCTATTTGAGGTCATCGACACGGCGTTGGGCTGGCTCATCAAGGTTGATAGCCACACGGCCCTGCAAACTAGGAGTAAATTTGCCAGGCTTGCAATAGAAATCGACACCACAAAGCCTCTCCATAATTCAATACTGATCAATGGAATAGACTACAAGATCGAGTATGGGGTTATGCCAGAAATATGCATGACATGTGGGAAGGTGGGCCATGGAGACAACAACTGTCAGATGGAAGCACCCAATCAAAATAAGGGAAAACCCTAGGATGATGAAAATGGAGGAAATACCTATGAAGAAAACACAAAAGGTGGAGGTTGGCAACAACAGAGGGGAAGGGGCAGAAAACACAGAAAAATTGTTAACCCATCAAGGAGATATGACAAGACACCAGATCCACCGTGGTGAAGCAACTGATTTGATAACCTGCTATTCAAGGAGAATGTGGAAGAACAACTTAAACAACCACATATACCTCACCCGACGGAAGCATCGGGGAACACGGCACCAAAGCAGACAAAGAGATGGAAACCAAAGAGGAGAGGCTCAACACCAGTAGACAAAGTTGATGTAGCTGGTCAGACAGGGGAGGCACATGCGTTCGAAGGAGGAGAAGAACATGCTAGCAAAGCAACAGAAAGCATTGGGGCTAAAGAGAAGGAACACATAGTATTCAACCCTAAGGTCAACGAAGTAAAATAAGAGATGGAAGCGGACACTCTAGAAAACATAATCGTTATCGAAGAGGATGCGAACATGGAGGCAACTAAAGAAGACCCCAAAGAGGATAGTAACATGGCAAGCTAGGCAACCTCTAGCACAGAAGAGAAGGGACAGAAACATACAACAATCAAAATCCGTGAGAGGAAGAGAAGACGAAGGATAGGAACAAAGAAGAGGGAAGTGCTAGCAGTAGCACCGATCCTATTTCAACTGGTAGGAGGCTTAAAAGTGTTGTACCCAAAGCAAAGAACAGTAGGGTCTCTCCTCCATACAAACAAAAAAGGAAGAGCATGAGACTAAGTGAGGCCCAGGTGAGGAAGAATGTGACGAACTTGGTAGATAATGCTGGGATTCTGAGGTCGATGCCTTCCAATGGCCTAAAAGCCTAATTTTTTCCTTCATCATGTTGACATCATGATCCACCTCATCTACTGGAATACCAGAGGGATATGTAGTGATGAATGGTGTAGGGTCCTCAAAGAGCTTATGGTCCTCTACAAACCCAAACTAGTAGCTATGCTTGAACCAAGGATCAATGCAGATAGTGCTGAGAAGGCAATTAAACACCTGGGTATTCCCAACTCTTATAGAATCGAAGCCAAGGGATTCTTAGGGGGAATATGGTTGTGTTAGAATTCAAGCTTGTGCATGATCGAAGTTATCCTGAGCCACAGGAAATTCATCACCTGTCGTGTCAACAACGCAGTGTTCCTGACTGTGGTGTACGCTAGTCCTCAGATTAGCACTAGGGGTCTGCTATGGAAACATATTCTTAATACAAGCAACATGATCAGGGGTCCTTGGATGGTTATTGGAGATTTCAACACAATATTAGAGAAAAGAGAGAAGAGTGAATGCAATACTTTCAACCAAGTCGAGGCTCGTACTTTTCAAAATACACTGATGGAAGCTGGCCTGAGTGACTTTGGCTTTTCCAGAATGAGGTTTACATTTAGACATGGCTTAAAGCAGGAGATGTTGGACAGAGCGGTAGTGAACTCAGACTTCATCAACCTCTTCCCTTCTGTGACCCTAGAACATCTCCCTAGATTGGGATCAGATCATAGCCCTCTGCTTGTTAAGTGCAAATAGAAAAGAAGGGATCCATACAGATTTGTTACGAAGGCCTCCTGGCAGACCACAAAGGGCTTCACAGACATGCATAATGTGAATTGGGATCCATCTCTTAACTTCAGGGAAGCTCTGGATAAGGCGTGAATAGGAATACAAAGATGGGACATAACACCACTGGAGAGTATCAGGTGACGGAAAGACACACTAATAAACAATATCAAGAGACTTCAAACGGAGTTGACTGCTCAATGCATTGAAATTTCAGATGCTCTGTGCATAGATTTTTAGAATGAACTAGATGAAATCCTTCAAAACGAGGAGATCGGTCTAAAGAAAAGGAGCCACATCATGTCGTTAAAAGAGGGGGACAAAAACTCCAAATTCTACCACTACTACATCAACCAGAGGAGAAGATGCAACACAATCATGAGACTGAAGGATGATAATGACCAGTGGATAACTAACGAGGAGGCTCTCATGAACATGGCGATAAAGCATTTCAAACGAGTCCTCCAGGCGTCGAGGCAGAATCAGAATGCAAGCAGATTGGAGATCCCGACAACGTTCATGTAAGGACCCTGACCTCCGTTTTGGGTTTATCCTGTTTGCTTTGCTTAACCCTGGTGCTTTGTTGCTTGCTAATCACCTTTAGTGGTGATTAGGGTTTGCTTGTGCATTGTTGAGAGTTGGAGGTGCTACTTGCAATATACCCAAGTTTAGGGTTTGTGGGCAAGTTTGTCACCTTGTGAGGAGTTCCTCCCTCTCCTTGCTTCCTCTGGTTTTGAGAGGAAGGGTTGGGCTCATTGCCTTGGGCTTGGTTGAGCTTGTTGGGCCTTGTTGTGCCTTACCTTTGCCTCTTTGGACCTTGTGTCGGGAAAGTGTGCCTTGTGTCGGGCAAGTGAGCCTTGTGTCGGCCATGGTGGTGTTGGCCTGAGTTGTGTCGCCTAGGGAGTGTGTTAGCCATGGTGGAGTGGAGGTGTGTCGCCCATGGATCCTTTAACCCTCTTTGACCTCGTTTGTGTCACCACTAGTGGACACTTGGTGCTTGATGCTTGCATGTGGCAATGGCCTTGGACATGTGTTTAGGGCATGTTAGAGTGGTGGCTTTGCTCATGGACAAGTGTCCCTAGGTAGACGACACCTTGCCTTGTCTTACCTTGGTTTCTCCTCCATCCTCTCCTATATATGTGCTTCCTTTCTCTTGCTAAGGATCCCTTTAGTTCCTTAGTCTCCATCGCCTTGGTGCACATCACCCTTCTTCCTTTGCAAGCTTGGTGGCCAATCCTTGCCTTGGAGTCTCCTTCTTCCTCTAGTGGTGGCCAAACCCTAGAGTGCCTTGCTCTCCTTCTTGTGGTGGTGCTTGGAGCTTGGAGCTAGGAGCTTGGAGCTTGCTTAAGGTGGGTTAGATAACTCCTAACCCTAACTACATTACCATCTTCTATGTTCTTGTTTATATGTTTCTTATGATCATATCGGCTATGTATGTCGCTAGTTTAGTTTCTTGCTTAGTTGCTCCTTGTTGGCTGAACCTTGTTCTAGGGTTTCTTATTGAGCAACACCCCTCTCCCTCCTTGGTCTTGAGAAGTGAGCTTAAACTCTAGTGATATGAGCAACTCTCCTCTCTCGTTTGAGTTGAGAGGTGATCTTGTGTTCTAGTTGCTTGAGCAACACCCTTCTCTCACCATGGATTCGAGAGGTGAGCTTGTCGTGGTTGTAGACCTTTGTTAGGGTTGGTCCTTGTGTTGCCCGATTGGTGATAAGAAGCTAGGTAAGACCCCTCTCTCTTGGTTGTTGAGAGGTGAGCCTTCTTCTCGATCCATTAGGGTTTTGGTGCCCTTGTGCTCGAGGTTGGTGACGACCTTGTGGAGTTGCATCTTGGCCGATATGGCTTGGGGTTGGCGTTGCCCGATACCCCTCTTGACGTAGAGCCTTGGATGTCATGTTGTTGTGGTTGTGTCGGGCATTGCACCAGGTTCCTGTCTTGTGTGTGTCGGGCATCACACCTTGATGATTACCTTGCCTGATACACTTAAGCTATGAGATGGATTGGTGTCATTATGCTTTGAGGTGTGGAGTTTGTTAGCTTGTTCTGTGATGTTGTGTCAGGCATCACACCAATCCTTGCCTTGTGTCGGCCGATAGGTCATGGATAGGCTGGTTGAATGATAGGTTCCTTGTTGCCTGTTTGAGTTGCATCCTTGGGTGTTATGTCTTGTTGAGTGGTGCTGGCCGATACACTGGGTCCGAGATAGTAATGCATCATTGCATGACACAGTGTTGCATGGCACGCCCTTGGGCCAAGCTGCACATTATGCTGGTGGGGGTCGTTGTGCTTTGGTTGCCTGATACACCCTAAGGTAGCCCGACACCCTTGTTGTTATGCTTGGCCGATATGTAGCTGGTTGCTTGACTGTTATGTGTTTGTAGTGTTGGGCGATGGGGGGAGAGTGCCCTGCCCGATACTACCTTTGGTGAGGGTAGTGGGCACTTATAGTGAGGGTCTTGTTCCTTGTATGGAAACTGATATGTTAGATCTTGTACATGCAGTCACAGTTATGATCCTGATGTGCTTGATGGTAATCGTTATAGTAGATCACATCTAAGTATCTTGAAAAGACTTTACCTGTGTTTATAATTATCTTGAATTATCTATATGATGTTGAGTAAATGGTAAGCCTATAAGATGCTTGCTTAATGATATGACCTATGCTTATGATCACAGGTTGAGGCATGAATGATAAATGCCACCCTATGTTGATAATCTAATTTTATGATAATCTATGATGATTGTGCATACTCACCATGTAGGTACAGATGCATAGCCAGGTAAAGGGCTATGAGGTATATATGTTTGAGTAACACTGCTCTGATGGTTACTCTTGATGATGAGGTAACATGCATGATGTGTTATGGTATGAGGACCTGAGATGGTTAAAGTGCCTTGATGAGATGTTATTCTCTGATGATGATTTGGGATTGCTATCCCATGGTGATGATGTAAGCCTTGAGAGGAAGTGACACTATGTGATGAGGGATTGAGATCCCATGGCAATGAAATATTGGATCCTTGTGATGGATCAGGATGATGTTGATGATAGTAAAAGCATGATGTTGAGTTTCATGTTATTTATTCTTGTTATAGTATGCATGCTATACAAATTGATTGCCTTAATAATCCACTTAAAATATACTAACTAATCACAGTGGAACATATCATGTAGTTTGCCCTGGCCATAGATCCATCACCGTCAGGTGCTGGTGATGGTGATGGTGAAATGGGTTCTCCTGCGAGTTAACCTAGAGAGCATATTGTTGAATATGTGAGGTTTCTCCTAGCCTAAAATAGTGAGGATTCAAGTGCAGCTGCAGTTGTAGACTCAGGATAAGTATAGAGCATGGTGAACATGCTCATGGCTCAGGATATGTGATATGGGAGCATGAATGCGTTCATGGCTCAGAGCACAGTGAACAGGCCCGTGGCTCAATTTCACTAGTGCCGAGACCTGTACCGAGGCGGTCTAGGCAGAGGGTAGCCTGCGGGAGCTGACCCTATGGCTGAGGCCACTTAAGCATGAGACTGCGGTCCTGCTTGTGTTGTACTCGTGCACTGACCACGAGGTGGGAGGTTGTGGAGTCCGGCTCTTCCATTGACCTTGTATGGCACCGGCTCCGAGTTTCGCAGCCTTTGGTTGGATCTGAGCGGTACCGCTCACTTCCTCAGGGCATAATAATATGTAATCCAGTCGAATAGTATTTACTGCTTAAGGCAAAACATGGAATATTGGTTGAGGCCTTGCTTGCATAGTTAATCTTGCAATTATTTATACATTCCTTATGTTATGAGGTAAGATCTTATAAATCTTATCTTGTTAATCATGTTCCATACAGAAATACTTGGTTATCTGCCTTATGTACAACTTGGTAAGCTTGATGGTATGAATATCTTTACTTTATAAACTGCTCTTGTTCTATGCTTCATCAGTTAACTACTGTTGTTGCTTTAATCCTTATCTGGTTTTATGGTTTCGGCGGGGAGTTATGTTTCTCGCTGGGACTGTGTGTCTCACCCCGCTGGTTTATAACCTTTTTAGGTGTTCGAGCTAGACGTGGTGGTGGTCGCGAAGTTGTGGCCGAGCAACAAGACGACCAGTAGAAGGCAAGAGATGGACATGCTGCTGTTTTGGTTGTTTTATAGTAGAGTCTTAGAGTCATCCCTGTACTCTCAGGTCCTTGGGAGCATTTTGACGTTGTTTCACGATGTATTTCTGTTGATCCTTTGTATATCCTGCTGTTGGCCGGATGTGGGCCGTTATGTATATATAATAGGTGATGAACTCATGTGATAGCTCGACAGCTGATCTCCTAAGCTGTGGACACGTGTCAAGATCTTGTATATGTTTATATAACCTATTTTCTTGCAGGATGAGGATCTGAATGTAATAGTTTCTGGGTTTATCTGCTTTTTGCAATCGATTTTAATTCACCCGTGTTTTTGGTAGTTAGTGGTTTATGGGGTTTTCTGCACGTTTTCGCGTAACACCTCACTGTCTGTGTGATAGTGGGATGTGTTGCCACAAGTTTTGGTATCAGAGCTCTAGGTTCGCTGAGTCTATATGGATTTAGGACTAGGTTGTGTCTGTTCTTGTGAGTTCTCCAGACTTTCTTACAATCATCTTCTGCCCTCAACGGAAGAAAAGCCAAGATGTCTGGAAACCATGAAGAACATGTTGCTGAGAACAACGATGTTGCATCAGTTGATGGATCTATAGGGTAGGCACACAAAGATTGGGTGTCGGAGGTCCCCCAACCAGACCCATCCATTCTTGAACACCCTGCCTACCAACAGCTTATGGGGCATATGATGGCTACGATGAATCTCATGGTAGAAAGATTGCCAGTGCCTCTACCAAGAGCACATGCTCCCCATGGAGAGACATCGGGTATTGGGAAGACCTTTGAGCAGCTTCGCCGAGTCAGAGCTTCAGATTATGCTGGAACAGATGATCCAGCAGATGCAGATCTGTGGCTGACAAGTCTTGAGAAGGCTTTTTAGATCCTCGACATCCCCGAAGCAGACAAAGTCAAGCACGCTGTCTACCTTTTGAAAGGTAGTGATGGTCACTGGTGGACCATCGAGGAGGAGAAGCGGCCTGGTGAGGTGATCAGTTGGGAGGTTTTCTGGCACGAGTTCATCAATAGATACTTTCCAAAGACATATCTGGATGAGAAGATCAGTCAGTTTGAGAGCCTGTGACAAGGAACGATGAACATCACCGAGTATGAGGCCAAGTTCATGGATCTGTTGAGGTTTTGTCCTCACATGGCAGCGACAGATGAAGAGCGAATCAGACGTTTTGAGAAGGGTCTGAGTGCTGAGCTGACAACACATGTTTCTGCATTGGAGAATCGTGAGCGGTTTGCTACGTTTGTGGAATCTGTCTAGAGGATTGAACGATCAATAAGGGAGAGAAGAGAATACATGTCTAAGAAGAGGCTTGCTCAGTTCTAGCGACAGAGGTTTGGTGGCTTCAAGAAGCCAAGGTTTTCAACACCTTCCATGATGACAGGTTCCAGTGTACTGTCACAGTGGTCTCCGAGTAAGGGAAGAGGTTATGTTTCTTCACCATCAAAGGCACATAGTACAACTTCTGTAGCAGTGACAGGGCCAGCTAGGCCACAGTTTGAAGATAGGTCATGCCATCTTTGTGGTCAGATCGGGCATTTCAGGTTCAACTTCCCGAATAGAGATGTTGAAGTGACGCAGCAGCCGAGGCAGAATCAATAAGGGTCAGATAGACAGCATCCCAGTAGTAGCAGAGGGTGAGTACGCGGTCAAGCATCGCAAGCGGGATCGTCTGCTCAAGGAAGCAGAGGACGTAGACAGCAAGCAACGGCTCGATTCTATGCTATGAGTCAGTCGGAGGCGATAGTCAACCCGTGTGTGGTGACAAGTCAGATGGAGTTATTTCATTCTGATATGTATTCTTCTTGCTTTATATCTGTTCTGGTTGACCCGGGTTCTACACACTCTTTTATCGCCTATAGTATGCTTGAGAACTGTCATTTACCTGTTAGTTGTAAGAAGGATAGCTTGTTGTTAGAAACCCCTCTTGATGGTTCCTCGATGCTTCGAGAGGAGTGTCCATCTTGTGTCTTATCCTTTTTGGGACACTGTATACAAGTGGATCTTATACCACTTGTTATGCATGGTTTCTATGTGATCCTTGGGATGGATACCTTAGAGAAGTATCAGGTTGTTTTGGACTATGGTTCCAAGCAGGCTGTGTTTGATGATGATGGAGAGAAGTGGATCTTCCAAGGAGATAGGAAGATTCTTCCGACATGTCTAGTATCCTCTATGGTGGTAGAAAAGTTGCTATGACAAGGATGTAAGGCGTTCTTAGCTCACGTTGAGGATACCAAGGTGAAAGGTCCTAGCCTTGAGGAGGTGTCGGTTGTCTGAGAGTTTGCAGATGTGTTTCCTGAAGAGTTCCCTAGTGTTCCTCCACCTTGAGAGATTGATTTCGAGATCAATCTGGTTCTAGGAACACAACCAGTTGCACAGACACCGTATGGGATGGCTCCATTAGAGATGGCAGAGCTTAAAAAGTAGTTGCAAGAGTTGTTGGAGAAAGGTTTCATCCGACCGAGTACGTCGCCTTGGGGTTCTCCAGTGTTGTTCGTTAAGAAGAAGGATGGATTGATGCGGTTATGTATAGATTACCGGCAGTTGAACAAGGTCACGATCAAGAACAAGTACCCATTATCGAGGATAGATGATATGTTCGATCAGCTGCCTGGTGTTGTAGTGTTTTCAAAGATCGATCTACGGTCTAGATATCATCAGTTGAGGATAAAGGCAGATGACATACCAAAATCAGCTTTCAGAACGAGGTATGGTCATTTCGAGTTTGTGGTTATGCCGTTTGGGCTAACCAATGCACCTGCTGCTTTCATGGATTTGATGAACAGAGTGTTCCATCCATTTCTAGATCAGTTTGTTGTAGTCTTTATAGATGACATCTTGATCTATAGTCGTGACAGGCAAGAGCATGAGCGACATCTTCGACTAGCGTGGACTCTTCTTCGCCAACATCAGTTGTATGCCAAGTTCAATAAGTGTGAGTTCTGGTTGGAAGAAGTTACTTTCTTGGGTCATGTGATATCTACTGAAGGAGTCAAAGTGGACCCGAAGAAGGTGGAATCCATTGCATAGTGGGAACAACCGAAGACACCGATAGAAGTTCGTAGTTTCTTGGGTTTAGCAGGATACTACCGGAGGTTTATTAAGGACTTCAGTGCGATTGCATTGCCGATGAAAAAGTTGACTAGAAAGGATGTACCTTTTGTCCGGGATGATCGTTGTCAGTAAGCTTTCCAAAGTTTGAAAGAAAAGCTGACTAGTGCACCAGTGCTAGTGCTTCCAGAGCCTGGAAAGGGCTATGTTGTCTTCTGCGATGCTTCCAAGAAAGGTTTAGGTTGTGTGCTGATGTAGGAAGATCATGTGGTTTCTTTTTCTTCACGACAACTTAAGAAACACGAGGAGAACTATCCGACTCATGATTTGGAGTTGGCAGCGGTGGTTCATGCGTTAAAGTTTTGGAGACACTATCTCTATTTGGAAGTATGTCAGATCTTCACAGATCATAAGAATCTGAAGTACACCTTTTCACAGAATGAGCTAAACATGCGACAACGTCGATGGATGGAGCTAATCAATGATTATGACTGTACCATCGAGTATCATCCTGGTAAGGCGATGTGGTAGCTGATGCGCTTAGCCAAAAGTCTTCTTTTCCTACAAAGAAGGCACAATTGAGTTCCTTGGTATGCCATAGGCGAGATATGTTTGTTTCCCTACGACAGATGAATGTGCATATGGAAGTTTCCTTGTTAGCTAGACTTTTAGCACATATGCAAGTCAAGCCTACGCTGAGACAACAGATCAAAGATGCACAGCAAGCAGATGATGCAGTGCAGTTGATCAGATCAGAGTTTGGCAGCGAAAAGCGTGATGGGTTCCATGAGTCTAAGGATGGACTAGTTTTCTACCGAGATAGGATGGTGGTCCCCAATGCAGATGATCTGCGGAAGCTAGTGCTCAAAGAAGTGCACACGTCGATGTATGCTATGCATCCACGAGTCACCAAGATGTATCATAACCTGAAGGACTTGTATTGGTGGCCTGGTTTGAAGAAAGATGTAGCCGAGTTTGTGGCTAAGTGTGCGGTATGTCAGCAAGTCAAGGCTGAGCATTAGAAGCCAGTAGGTATGTTGCAACCCCTGCCGATACCGCAGTGGAAATGGGATCATATAACCATGGATTTTGTAGTTGGACTGCCTGGGACAACTAGAAATCATGATTCCATTTGGATGATAGTGGACAGATTGATGAAGTCTGCCCATTTCATACCGGTAAAGACAACGTATACATCAGAGAAGCTCACTCGAGTATATGTAGATGAGATAGTGCATTTGCACGGTGTGCCAGCAATGATAGTTTCTGACTGAGGTCCTCAGTTCACGAGTCGTTTCTGGGAACAGTTGCACAAAGCGTTGGGAACGTAGTTGAGGTTCAACACTGCTTTCCATCCACAGACAGATGGACAGTCTGAGAGGACTATTCAGACTTTGGAAGATCTCCTTTGATCTTGTGTTTTGTAGTTCCTAGACAATTGGGACATATATCTCAGTTTGATAGAGTTTGCCTACAATAATAGTTATCAGTGGAGCATTGACATGGCTCCTTATGGGGCCTTATATGGCAGGAAGTGCAGATCTCCTTTATGTTGGTATGAGTCTGGTGAACATCAGCTTTTGGGTCCGGAGTTAGTACAGCAAACGACGGAGAAGATCAAGGTGATACAGGAACAGTTGAAAGCGGCATAGGACAAGAAGAAGTCTTACGCAGACAATCGACGATGACCTTTGGAGTTCTAGGTAGGAGACAAAGTGTATCTTAAAGTATCAACGTGGAAAGGTGTTCTAAGGTTTGGCCGGAAGGGTAAGCTCGCACCCAGATATATGGGGCCATACCCGGTCATAGCACATATAGGCAAGGTAGCTTACGAGTTGGAGCTGCCGCCAGAATTGCACAGGTTGCATCCAGTATTCCATGTCAGTATGCCGAAGAAAAGTCATCCGGATACAGGAATAGTGTTACATCCAGTCGAAGTTGAGCTTGATGAAGATGTGACCTACGAGGAAGGTCCTGCGATGATCCTTGACAGAAGAGTTAAGAAGTTGAAGAGGAAGGACCTAGTTCTTGTGAAGGCTCTTTGGCATCATCATGGCATTGAGGAAGCCACGTGGGAGCTTGAGGAAGAGATGAGGAGGAAGTATCCCTCACTTTTCTCTTTAGATTTCGAGGAAGAAATCCCTTTGTAGAGGGTTAGCTTGTAAGGACCCTGACCTTTATTTTGGGTTTATCCTGTTTGCTTTGCTTAACCCCGGTGCTATGTTGCTTGCTAATCACCTTTAGTGGATATTAGGGTTTGCTTGTGCTTTTTTGAGAGATGGAGGTGCTACTTGCAATATACCCAAGGTTAGGGTTTGTGGGCAAGTTTGTCACCTTGTGAGGTGTTCCTCCCTCACCTTGCTTCCTCTAGTTTTGAGAGAAAGGGTTGGGCTCATTGCCTTGGGCTTGGTTGAGCTTTTTGGGCCTTGTTGTGCCTTGCCTTTGCCTCTTTGGACCTTGTGTCGGGCAAGTGTGCCTTGTGTCGGGCAAGTGAGCCTTGTGTCGGCCATGGTGGTGTCGGCCTGAGTTGTGTCACCCAGGGAGTGTGTCGGACGTGGTGGAGTGGAGGTGTGTCGCCCATGGATCCTTTGACCCTCTTTGACCTCATTTGTGTAACTACTAGTGGACACTTGGTGCTTGATGCTTTCATGTGGCAATGGCCTTGGACATGTTTTTAGGGCATGTAAGAGTGGTGGCTTTGCTCATGGACAAGTGTCCCTAGGTGAACGACACCTTGCCTTGTCTTACCTCAGTTTCTCCTCCATCCTCTCCTATATATGTGCTTCCTTTCTCTTACTAAGGATCCCTTTAGTTCCTTAGTCTCCCTCTCCTTGGTGCACGTCACCCTTCTTCCGTTGCAAGCTTGGTGGCCGATCCTTGCCTTGGAGTCTCCTTCTTCCTCTAGTGGTGGCCGAACCCTAGAGTGCCTTGCTCTCCTTCTTATGGTGGTGCTTGGAGCTTGGAGCTAGGAGCTTGGAGCTTGCTTGAGGCGGGTTACATAACTCCTAACCCTAACTACATTACCATCTTCTATGTTCTTGTTTATATGTTTCTTATGATCATATCGGCTATGTATGTTGCTAGTTTGGTTTCTTGCTTAGTTGCTCCTTGTTGGTCGAACCTTGTTCTAGGCTTTCTTGTTGAGCAACACCCCTCTCCCTCCTTGGTCTTGAGAAGTGAGCTTAAACTCTAGTGATATGAGAAACACTCCTCTCTCGTTTGAGTTGAGAGGTGTGCTTGTGTTCTAGTTGCTAGAGCAACCCCCTTCTCTCACCATGGATTCAAGAGGTGAGCTTATTGTGGTTGTAGACCTTTGTTAGGGTTGGTCCTTGTGTTGCCCGATTGGTGATAAGAAGCTAGGTAAGACCCCTCTCTCTTGGTTGTTGAGAGGTGAGCCTTTTTCTCAATCGATTAGGGTTTTGGTGCCCTTGTGCTCGAGGTCGGTGATGACCTTGTGGAGTTGCATCTTGGCTGATATGGCTTGGGGTTGGTGTTGCCCGATACCCCTCTTGACCTAGAGCGTTGGATGTCATGTTGTTGTGGTTGTGTCGGGTGTTGCACCGGGTTCCTGTCTTGTGTGTGTCGGACATCACACCTTGATGAGTACCCCGCCCGATACACTTAAGCTATGAGATGGCTTGGTGTCATTATGCTTTGAGGTGTGGAGTTTGTTAGCTTGTTCTATGATGTTGTGTCAGGCGTCACACCAGTCCTTGCCTTGTGTCGGCCGATAGGTCATGGATAGGCTGGTTGAACGATAGGTTCCTTGCTGCCCGTTTGAGTTGCATCCTTGGGTGTTATGTCTTGTTGAGTGGTGCTGGACAATACACTGGGTTTGAGATAGTAATGCGTCGTTGAACAACACAGTGTTGCATGGCACACCCTTGGGCCAAGCTGCACGTTATGCTGGTGGGGGTCATTGTGCTTTGGTTGCCCGATACACCCTAAGGTAGCCCGACACCCTTGCTATTATGCTTGGCTGATATGTAGCTGGTTGCTTGACCGTTATGTGTTTGTAGTGTTGGGCGATGGGGGGAGAGTGCCCTACCTGATAGTACCTTTGGTGAGGGTAGTGGGCGATTATAGTGAGGGTCTTGTTCCTTGTATGGAAACTGATATGTTAGATCTTGTACATGCAGTCACGGTAATGATCCTGATGTGCTTGATGGTAATTGTTATAGTATATCACATCTAAGTATCTTGACAAGACTTTACCTATGTTTATAATTATCTTAAATTATCTATATGATGTTGAGTAAATGGTAAGCCTATAAGATTCTTGCTTAATGATACGACCTATTCTTATGATCACAGGTTGAGGTATGAATGATAAATGTCACCCTATGTTGATAATATAATCTTTCTGATAATCTATGAAGAGTGTGCATACTAACCATGCAGGTATAGATGCATAGCCGGGCAAAGGGCTATGAGGTATATATGTTTGAGTAACACTGCTCTGATGGTTACTCTTGATGATGAGGTAACATGCATGATGTGTTATGGTCTGAGCACTTGAGATGGCTAAAGTGCCTTGATGAGATGTTATTCTCTGATGATGATCTGGGATTTCTATCCCATGGTGATGATGTAAGCCTTGAGAGGCAGTGACACTATGTGATGAGGGATTGAGATCCCATGGCAATGAAATATTGGATCCTTATGATGGATCAGGATGATGTTGATGACAGTAAAAGCATGATGTTGAGTTTCATGTTGTTTATTCTTGTTATAGTCTGCATGCTATACAACATGATTGCCTCAATAATCCACTTAAAATATACTAACTAATCACAGTGGAACATATCATGTAGTTTGCCCTGGCCATAGATCCATCATCGTCAAAAGATGGTGATGGTGAAACGGGTTCTCCTGTGGGTTAACCCAGAGCGCATATTGTTGAATATGTGAGGTTTCTCCTAGCCTAAAATAGTGAGGATTTGAGTGCAGCTGCGGTTGCAGACTCGGGATATGTATAGAGCATGGTGAACAGGCCCATGGCTCAGGATATGTGATATGGGAGCATGAATGCGTTTATGGATCAAAGCACAGTGAACATGCACGTGGCTCAATTTCACTAGCTTCGAGACCTGTACCGAGGCGGGCTAGGCAGAGGGTAGCCTGCGGGAGCTGACCCTATGGCTGAGGCCACTTAAGCATGCGACTGCGGTCCTGCTTGTGTTGTACTCGTGCACTGACCACGAGGTGGGAGGTCATGGAGTCCGGTTCTTCCATTGACCTTGTATGGCACCGGCTCTGAGTTTCTCAGCCGTCGGTTGGATCTGAGCGGTATGGCTCACTTCCTCAGGGCATAATAATATGTAATCTAGCCGAATAGTATTTACTGCTTAAGGCAAAACACGGAACATTGGTTGAGGCCTTGCTTGCGTAGTTAATCTTGTAGTTATTTTTACATTCCTTATGTTATGAGGTAAGATCTTATAAATCTTATCGTGTTAATGATGTTCCATAAAGAAATACTTGGTTATCTGCCTTACGTACAACTTGATAAGCTTGATGGTATGAATATCTTTACTTTATAAACTGCTCTTGTTCTATGCTTCATCAGTTATCTACTGTTGTTGCTTTAATCCTTCTCTAGTTTTATGGTTTCGACGGGGAGTTATGTTTCTCGCTGGGACTGTGTGTCTCACCCCGCTGGTTTATAACCTTTTAAGGTGTTCGAGCTAGACGTAGTGGTGGTCGCGGAGTTGCGTCTGAGCAGCAAGATGAGCAGTAGAAGGCAAGAGATGGGCATGTTGTTGTTTTGGTTGTTTTGTAGTAGAGTCTTAGAGTCATCCTTGTACTCTCAGGTCCTTGGGAGCGTTTTTACGTTGTTTCACGATGTATAGCTATTGATCCTTTGTATATCCTGTTGTTGGCCGGATGTGGGTCGTTATGTATATATAACAGGGGATGAACTCATGTGATAGCTCGACAGCTGAACTCCTAAGCCGTGGACATGTGTCAAGATCTTGTATATGTTTATATAACCTATTTTCTTACAGGATGAGGATCTGAATGTAATAGTTTCTGGGTTTATGTACTTTCTGCAATCGGTTTTAATTAACCTATGTTTTTGGTAGTTAGTGGTTTATGGGGTTGTCTGCACGTTTTCACGTAATACTTCGTTGTTTGTGTGATAGTGGGATGTGTTGCCACAGTTCAGCCAGCTAAGTTCTGCTCAACTCGCGAATATCAAAGCTACCCCATTTGAGGAAGAAGTCTGAAGAACTGTGATGGTGATGGAAGTTGGGAAGGCCGCAGAGCTCGATGGGGTCAGTTGCTCCTTCCTATTGAAGAACTGGAGCATTGTTAGAGGAAGCGTTGATAGCACTGTCAGAAAAGCCCTCGACGGGGGAAAGCTCCCAAACAACATGTGTGACTCGACGATTGCTCTGATCCCTAAAGTCCCCAATCCGGTAAAATGCAAGAACATGCACCCTATCTCCCTTAACAACGTCGTGCTCAAAGTAGCTTCCAAACTCCTAGTGGAGAGGATCAAACAGCACATGCCGAACTGGATTTCAAATGCCTAGAGCAGCTTCGTACCTGGTAGAAAAATCATAGATAACATCGTAGTGGTCCAAGAGATTATCCATACGACGAAGAGAAGAAAGGGAGTGAAGACAATGGCAATCAAAATTGATCTGAATAAAGTGTATGACCAAATGGACATGGATTTTATTGCTGATACTCTAAAGCACACTGTCTACCTAAGAAAACTAGGGACTACATCATGGGCTCAATCACTGGTGGACACTCTTCCCTTGTGTGGAACGAAAGACTATCGTGCCCATTCAAGGCCAGTAGAGGCCTCCGGTAGGGGGACCCATTGTCACCGTACCTATTCATGCTCTACCTCGAGAGGCTATACCAAATCTTAGAGAGGGAGGTGGAGGATGGTAGATGGAAACTGATTAAGCTCGGGTGCAATGGGCTGATTGTGTCACATGTGTGCTTGGCTGATGATTTTCTAGTCTTTGATCATGCCAACCCTGCCCAAATTGAGACCATCAAGGGATGCTTTGCTGATTTTGAAGCTGCATCGGGACAGACAGTTTCAACTATGAAAACTAAGCTCTTCTTCTAGCGTAGCGTAGACAGAAACTTGAAGAGGAGTGTCCAAGATTGCTACAGCTTTGAGACAACCGGGGACCTGGGGAAGTACCTTGGGGTACCAGTGCTGCATAGTCGGGTCAACAAGGATACTTATAGTGATATCTCAAACAAGATTAGTAACAAGATTAATGCCTGGTCTGCAAGGTGCTTATCACTCTCGGGCAGAATCATAATGGAAAAAGCCACCCTTGCTGTGCTACCAACCTATGTTATGCAAACAGCGGCGTTGCCTGTGTAGCTATGCGATAATATTGATAGAACAATTAGGCAGTTCATTTGGGGGGAGCATATAAATTGAACCCAGTGGCGCTAGTCGCCTGGGATAAAATCACATGCCCAGAGAAGGAAGGAGGTTTGGGACTGAGAAGGATGAGGGAATGGAATAACGCACTGATTTGCAGGCATACATGGGATCTGAGCACTAATAGGAACTCTACTTGGCGTGTTGCGATCAGGGACAAGTTTAAGTTGAGGAAAAAGATTCACAGTAGGTGGTCAAGGCTAGGAAACACAGTGTTGAAGCAAAAGGAATTCATGGATTTGAACTCTTACATGGTCCCCATGAATGGTAGGGATGCATGGGTATGGTCAGATAGATGGTGGAGAGGTGGGCCAGTCCTTGGCGATCACGCCCTCAAGCCTATTCTGCCAGAACTCTTAGATCTCAAAGTTGAGTTGCTGGTGAACTTGCAGGGCAAGTGGGATGAGGCTTTTCTGAGGGAGTGGCTTTCACAAGACCTGGTGGAGGATATCTTGAGAATCCGTCTACCTAAGGGGGAGCAGGGTGATGAAGTTAGGGTGTGGGAGCTCACAATCGACAACAATTTCACCTCAAAGTTTGCATACTACAAAATGATGGAAGCTAGAAATAGACCGGTGGTCTGGAAGTGGAACATGATTTGGAAGATCAAAGCTACAGAGAAGATTAAAGTTTTTGCATGGCTCCTTATGCATGAAGCTATCCTTACAAATGTCAGACACTTCCAAAGAGGCATGACCGACAGTAGACAATTCCATAGATGCAATGAAGAAGAAGAAACAACCCTCCATGCCATGAGAGATTTCCGCTTCGCTAGAGTGGTTTGGGCTCATATTCCTGAGAGAACGGGTATGGATTTTTACACAATAACCAACCTGACAGAGTGGATGGAGAGTTACATATCAGGAACAAATGAAGAGGCTATTAAAATCATCACAACCTATTGTACTATTTGGAACAGCAAGAACAAGCTAGTATTCACATGTGAAAGGATCAGAGTTGCTACATAGTTGCTGACAATCTACAAGGAAACCACAGCCCAACTGGAAGCTTATAGCACAACAAGTCACCCGTGTCAGAAAGGGGAGCCCGTCCTATGGCTCCCACCTGAACCTGGAGCTCTCATCTTCAACTGCGATGCCACGGTGAAGGGACGCAAGGCGGTTGGTGCAGTGGTCATCAGGGATGATGCTCAAAGGTGGGTGGGCGGAGTAACCCAAAGTACTGCCACCCCAGATGTGGTTGAAGCAGAGTTGCTGACTATGAGCTTAGCCATGGAATTATTGATCGTAACAACCTTGGAAATGTTATCATAGAGTCTGAATCAAAGACGGTTGTGAACATGATCAATGGAGAAGAAGAGAATTACCCTAGGTACGCAAAGATTCTGTGGAAGACTTGTCGTCTCAAGCACGCTAAATGGCTCATGAGACATATATGCATAGAGGGAAATGAAACTGCGGATGGAATGGCAAAACTTAAGAAACCTAGCCCGGTAGGTTACATGAGCTTTTCTACTCCTCCTACAAACCTGGCTAAAATCTTTTTATTAGATCATTGTAAGGGTAGTAGTACTACCTCATTTAATTCAGCATGCTTAATTAGTGAATGTAAGATCATTTTGGATTTGCTCGCAAGGGGAGGGCGATATGAATAAGATAGCCTCCCGACTTTTCTAAAAAAATAATAATCTACATATGGAATTATGTGGAGTTTTCTAAAAAGGTGGTATTATGGGAATCTCATTGGTCAATTTCATTCGTATGTTGTTGTTAATGAGAAAGGTAATCAAAATAAGAAATATGCCCAAGTAATAAAAAGAAAAGAATTAATTTGATGCCTTAAATAAAGAATATAAAAGGGAGAGTTGGAGACAAATAAAAAAAATCTTTATATTTTGTATTTTGATCTCCAATCTCGCCAACACTTAGATAAAAGTAATTAAGACTTTCCTTAAAATTTTGGGAGGAAAAGGACTTTTCATATGATAATAGTAACTAATTTAAGGATATCAAGTTTTGGCTATTCAACTTGTTGCAATAAATCTAAAAAATTAGATGAAGGTGGGGAAAGATATTTCAGAGTTTCCCTTCAAGTATCATAAAGAAAGGATGTTCCTAGTCGCCTAGACAAATTCATAAAGATAAAGGAATCTACTTGAAATTAATGAGTTAATTTCCTTTTTGAAGAGGGAGGATAGGGGCATCTCAAATGGCCATTAAGGTTAATCTTTCACAATCCTATGACACAATATCCTAGACTTTCATAGAAGATACCCTCAACAAGTTGTCCTGTTGAACAATATCATGAAATATATTATGAACTCTCTATCTACTTGGAACACTAGCATCATTTTGAATGGGAAAGCTCTTCCACCTTTTAAAGCATTGAAGGGTCTGAGGAAGGGGAACCCCCTCTCTCCTTACATGTTAGCTTTGTGTATGGAATGTCTTACATAATTAATCAACCAATTTGTTGAGAACTAGAAATGGAAGCTCGACAAGATAGCTCAGTAAGGGCAACTCATATCTCATATCAACTTTTCCGAAGATATATTCATGTTTGAAAGGGCGACAATGGAGCAAATAGCCATTATTAACTAGTGTTTCAAAACCTTTGAGCAAGCCTCGGGGCAGTGAATATCATTGGAGAAGTCCAAAATTTACTTCTCTACATCTGTGAGACATGCTATGCGAGCTAGCATATGCTCATCCAGCGACATAGTAGAAACCAAGAACTTGGGAAAGTACGTTGGTGTCCTCCTTTTACATAATGGTGTGAAAAAGGACATTATTTGTATCTAGCAAACAACCTGGAGTCAAATGTTAATAGATGGGTGGGTTGGACTCTCTATTTGGATGGTCGTATATGCCTAGAATAGTCAATTGCCACCTCTTTTCTACCTACTCAATGCAAATAGCTACACTTATGATTTATCTGCCCAAGAATCTAGACACGATAATCTGAAAGTTTGTATGGGGAGTGGCCATAAATCTCATATCATTCCTCTTGTAGCCTGGTAGAACATTACTACATATATGGAGAAGGGAGGATTGGGCATAAAGTCCATGGCAAACTAGTACAAAGCACTTATATGAAAAAATGCCTAGAACTTCATGAACGATAAACATTGCTTGTAGAGGGAAGGTCTGAAGAACAAATACAGAAACTCTAGAGACAATAACGGTTGTAGATCAAGTATGTTCTATAGGGAACTGTACTTAGGGAAAAGCTTCATTAGATCAAAATGCACCAAAGTTATCACCAATGGGGAAGATACATTTGGGTGGAAAGACAACTAGGTACCTGGTTTTGAGAAACTTGAGGACATCAATATTCAGCGTATTAATGATATCATCCAAGACATTAAGGTAGATAGTCTTGTAGACTTCAATAAATAATGGAACTCAACATTCCTTAGTGATTATCTCATATAAGAGTGTGTGGACGGAATCACTAATCTACTTGTCCCTCAAACATCGTGGGGGTGGATACCTAGTCTTAGAAGCATGATCTAAGGAGTAGCTACACTACAAATACTACCTATGGAATCATTCATGAGGAAGATGAGATACAGATGGAGGGCCAATGGTCTTCTATTTGGAAACTGTGGGTTCCTAGTAAAGTTCAGGTGTTTATGTGGTTGGTGGCCCACAAAGCACTCATCACAAATGTTATATGAAAGAAAAGGACCTTTATCGACTCAACAATCTGCCCCCAAGTGGGACTATGAGGGGGAATCTACTCTACATTATTTGAGAAACTGTCCTTATGCCATTTATGTGTGGCACCATATGAATCCTCCTAGAGCTACCACAGGTCAGCAAGGGGATTGCGTTGCAACCTGGATACAAATGAACATGAAACGCAATGACAACTAGCATGTCAATGTAGGCAAAGGAGACCAGCTCATTCAAATCCAATCTATGTACCTTGTTATTGTTGAGAGTTGGTCTCAACATAATATTGTTAAAATGAGGGAGAATGATAGAGACTCTAGTTGGTCTGACTTAGAGAGAGGATGAGTCATGATGATGATAGACACAGTTGTAAGAGGTAACCAGGCAACAATAGCAGTTGTTGCACTCTGCTGAAATGGCAAATGGTGTGGAGGAGTTTCTAGGTCCATCAAAGACAGTTCATTTACAGAGGCACAAATTAGAGGCATCCACTTATCAATGCATATTAGAAAAGAAAAGCACTATACTCATGTTACCAATTAAATCAGATAGCTCAAATGCCATAGAATCCATCGAGAGTCATGTTGAGCATATGGTTGTGTTCCAACCATGGGTTAATTCCATCAAGAGAGATCTAGATGACATTGATGAGGTGCAGATTATGAAGGACAATAGGGACTCAGTAGACCTGGTCGGATCCCTCTCAAAACATCACCTAGAAAACTCCAAGGAAGATTATCTGTACATAGATCCTCATCTAGACCATGTGGGACATCCTCTCTCCTTTCCTCTCTATAATGTAGAAGTTCTACCAAGTTTATATTTTTAGTAGGAACGATATGTAGCCTTTAATTTCCCCTACAAGAGGAGGGTGGGGTGAATAAGGTGACCTCCTAACTTTTCTAAAAAAAAGGGACATCTAAAAATATCTTTTGGACACAAAATATTTCCAAAACTAAGATATAATTTTTAAAAGCCTTCCTCTAAATTTTGAAGTCAATTAGATAAAAGAGGAGGAAGTTATGGATCTAACTAGTTTTCCTAAAGTGAGAACATTAATTGGTTATACATTTAAATGTCTCCATTTGGAAAATTAGAAGGGATCTGATCCCTTTATTCATGTGAGATTTGTGGACCATCGATTAGGGATATGATGACTCCCAAGTCGTCTCCCACCTCTGGTTTGAAAAAGAAATAAAGGAATAGGAACTCCTTCCTTTTGCAAATTCCTCTCTCTCAATATTGTGTGCATAGCTAATGATTTCCCCAATAGATTCAGAAGGCAACCCTGAGTTCAATAACCCTTGATTTTATACCTTTTGGAAGGTTATTATGGTTTCCCCAATATTCATAGACCCTTGGCCGGCCAACCCTTCATAGAACAGGATATATAAAGGTCATTGACCCTCTCTTTGTGAGACCAAAACATGATTTGTTATCCCTCAGAGACAAAGGGATATTTTTTGTCCCTGATTTGGACCCAATGTATCTCCCCTTCTCTAGTTTTGCTGCTAGTCAAATCCCTTCCAGCACTAGGTCCTTGCTTCCTCTGATCAATTGGCGACCACATACAAATTTGATAGATCATGGAGAAGAGGAGAGGACCTTTGTCTATCTCTATAGAGACCTACGGCCAAGAGTAAACACTATAGTTGACCGTGGCTTGGTGCTGCACTACAAAGGGAGGCTCACGAGGTTGAAGAAAGGAATAGGTGAAATTTTCTAACTAGTAGCAAGGCACGTGAGGACCAAACCCAAGGCCGGGAGGGTGAAAAGGGTATTTCACCTCGGATCGACATTCTACCTATGTGGAGAGATCCACACATGTGGTCAGAGCCCATTCCTGGAGCCCAAACCAAATGGATTATTTGATGAATGAATGATGCTAACACGACATCACTTCATTGGCTAAAAGGTATTTTTTCTTATAAAAAGTGTAAGAATTAGTAGAATGATCCAATGGTAACATGAAATATATGAAAAATGCAAGGAATCCATTAAAAATAGTTTTAAGACCTAGATATACTTCTAATTCTAAAAGTGCCTAAAAGTTTCTAGCTTTAATGTGTTAAATGTATAAAAAACCCTAATTTTCTTAAGTTTAATGATCATAGAATGCTTAAATGACTTAAATGGATACATTTTAGTCTTTTTGGATAAAAAGGACATCTTTGGTTTAATTTGAGAATAAGAATGCATATAACATAAAAGTTAGGTTTTTTAATTCAAAAAGGCACTAAAAGTGATAATTAGGGTTTGGGAACCCAAATCCCTGACGAAACGCTAAGTTGAACCTAAAACCCTAACTCAGAACCGAAGTCAGTCTTAATGGTAGATTTTGGATAAAATAATAATACATGGGTATTATGCTTCATTTTCAGGGTAGTTGCCTACTTTATTGCTCTTGTTACCTTTTTTCTTGGACTTCAAGTTACTTTTAAGAAAGGTATGTGGTTACACCTATGACTACTCGACTTAGTCAATTCCCAAGGATTTTTTGAGGTTTTCCACATGAATTGCAAATAAACTTTTGGATGTTTATTTAATTCCTGCAATCTTTAAGTTACTATGAGTATCACATTATATAAGTAAAACTTGCTAAACTAACTCCAATGGATGTATGTGATACATGTGGGATGTATGATCAGGCCTAGATGAGATGATCACCTTGGGCCAAAAGGGCCTATGTATGAACTGTCACTATGGTAACTAGTGATCTGGCCCAAAGAAGATAATCACCTCAGGCAAAGGACTATGTATGAAATGTCACTATGGTGACTAGTGATTAGGCTAAGGCCTATGTATGATGTATCCACTATAGGGACAAATCCTAGAGAAAGGGTTCCCCAAATGAATCACCTCATTGGGCTTGAGTTTTCAAGAGGCATATGCAACCACATGTCGATTCTACTCCAACACACAGCCAAGTCCCATCTTCGAAGCGTCAGTGAAGATTGCAAAACCCTCATTGTCAAAAGGTAGGGTCAACACTGGAGCGGTGGTCAGCTTCTCCTTTAGCTCATAAAAATGAGCCTCACATATATCAGACCACATGAACTTCATATCCTTCTGAGTCAACTTAGTAAGAAGTAAGGCAATCTTTGAGAAATCCTTGATGAAGCGCCGGTAGTATCCGACCAACCCCATGAAGCTGCAAATCTCAGAGGGGTTCTTCGGTGCAGGCCAGTCTTGAACTATCGATACTTTAGCTGGATCCACGATGATCGTTCCTCCTAAGATGATGTGTATGAGAAACATGACATGATGCATTTGTGCTATGAAATTTTACTATTTATGCAAAATGGCATCTTCATATGAGCTGAATCACAATGATCAAGAATAATATCCATTCAGGGTTTGTATATATGGATCAAATATTATTTTAGACAAACCAATAAAACACAATGATCATGGCACAATAATTATGATAGAATAGTAGAAGCATATCCATAATGCAATGATCAAGATAAAAGCATATAAATACAATGTTTCTAATTATTTTAAATTAGAATTCAATATACATGGTTCCTATATTGATAGACCAAGGAATACTTAAGAAAAAAAACATGTGGATTATGATAAAATAGTAATTTCCTTGATTAAACTAATAATGGTTCATATTTTCAATTTTAAGCCAAACCATGTAGTGAATAAACCAAAATAATCTCATTCAGGTTCATAAGTTTTCAATTTTAAGACAAACCATGTAAATGAACATGCTTAATAAACTTTTTCAATCAATGAATAAGGTTTGTCCAAAATAAGTCTTCATATAACACTTTTGCAACATGTTTAAGGATTTCATATTCATAATGGTATACCTTAATTCATGATGCAAAAAGATCAATATGTCTTGTTTCAAAGATGGTCTCCAAGATTTATTCTTGATTTGCATATTAAATCAATCATGAATAACAAATTGATAGCAAACTAGATTAATTGAAAACAAGTTCAACAAAACTTGATTCGGTCGAACTGTTTGTCGACCGAATTTATCTCGGTCGACGTTTTTCTCGACCGAGAATGCTGCTGTTGGAACAAGTTTTATTAGATTTGTTGCAAACTTGAAAATAGTAACCTGCTCGGTCGAATATTTCTCGACCGACAATGTTCTCGGTCGAACAGTTTCTCGACTGAGAATGTTTCTGCACTATTTCAGAATTGTTTTCAGTAATTATTTCCAAGTAAAACAAGAATATGAAAGTTAAAGCTTGATTGTGTTGAGATATGGCATTTGTATATCAAGAATCAGTTTGGGTCAAATCTCAACTAGTCAAATTTAAACCTCTAAGTTTTAAGAACATGTTGTGTGATTTGTATATCATCTTTTCACATGTTATCACACACAAATTTGATTCTTTCCAATATAATTCTGTCTCTTTCATATTAGTTTTGTCATCTTTTAGTTGTTCTACATGTTCCATAGCTTGTATTGCAAGATTGCCACAAAAGAACTAATTTCAGATGATATTTCTATAGAAACAGAAGAATGCACGGCATGCAGATTGCAGATGCACGGCGTGCACCTATCCAGAAGAGACCAGTTCGCTGAAATAGTAAAGTCCACGGCGTGCAACATTCTAGAGGAATTTCATTCTGTCCAGCCAAGAAAATGCACGGCGTGCACATTGAAAAGACACGGCGTGCACCTGGGATGCAAACTGCTGAAGAAATTATGGAAAGTCGCACGGCGTGCACCCCGAAAGTGCACGGCGTGCACCTGGAAATTTCAGAATTCCGAAAATTCTGAAAAGTAGCCAGTTACAACTGCACTGCAGGTGCACGGCGTGCACCTGGCAATTTCAGAATTCTGAAAATTCAGAATATGATTTTAAAAGAAAGAGGGAAGCCAAGGGACGGTTACGTTCGGCCATTTGGAGGTTTTCTCTCGTCCCAAAGACAGAGGAGAGTAGAGGAGGGCGATTTGGGAGGAAACTAAGGTGGTTTCTTGCACAAAGAGACCATTTCTTCTTCTCCACTTCTCCATTTTCTTCTCTAAGGTGCAGCCAAGATTCCCCAACTCCGAGCAACTTCTTGGGAGAGGAGTTAGCCCGACTTGGAGCAGCTAAAGGAAGGGAGTTTCATCTTAAAGCCGGAATTCTTGCTCCTTGTCGTTACATCTTCAGTTCTTCTTGTCTTTTCTTCTCTAAACCATGGCTAACATTGAGAATTCTACAGAATTTCTGTTGTATATTTTTATGGACGAGTAGATCTCTTTTTCTTGGGCATGGGAAAGTAACTCCCATGCCATAGCATGTAATGAACAATTAATTTCGTACTAAATGCATTTGTTCTTGTTTCTCTACCATGAAAGTGCCGGTTACTCTTCTTCTTGTGTATATTGTTGGCCGCCTTATATGCATGTTTTCTGCCTTCTTGCTTAGTTTGAGAAAACAAGTAGGAATGTATGGAGGTACTTCTGTTGGCAACTCTTCTTCTTCTACAAGAGTAGAGAAGAATGAGTTGAGGATTTGTATGTGATGATTAACGAATTTCATGCACGAGAGTGTTGTTTGGAGTTATGATCGTTGTATTTACACCGGGAGGTGAAATGCAACACAACTTTTCCTTGAAACGTGAGCTTATGTATGTTTAGATTATCTTGTTCTCTTGATTGCTGTGGTTCGTGAGTGAAATCCTAATGCCCAAGAATCCTTTAATTCTCTAAAATCGAACTTTCCTTGTAATCCTTGTTTGTTATTTAAGATCTGAAATTCCTGTAGTTAAAATCTAGTTTTATGCTTTTAGAAAAAATCTCTTCTACTCTTAAAAATCCGTCTAGATTGTTGAAGTTTAGTACTGTTGCGCTCAATTAATTTATCTAAGCTCCTTGTGTTCGACCTTGACTATACTACCTCCGTATACTTGTGGAGTTTGGTTAAGTTGAGTAAATTATCCATAGCTTGGATTGAAACTTGTTGCTTAAAATAACCAACAAGTTTTTGGCATCGTTGTCAGGGAGCTACGGTAACTTAATTGGAGTAATAAGTACTATTTAGTAATTGAGACTAGACCATCATTCATCATTTTTGAATTTCCATATACCTCTTAGTGTGTTCTTAATTTTTCTTGTTATTCTTCAGGTTGCATGCGTCGTTCACAACGAGGTCCCCAAACATCTGCTTTGCTAGACCTTGAAATAGAGTGAACTCTTTCAAGTTTGAGGAGAACAAGAAGAGTAGAACAACTACCTTTTGGAGGTACTTCACCGTCATCACCGCCACAATCACCACCACAACTGTTTTCTTCATCTTCTGCAGTAGCTTCACCAACTATTTCAGCCATGGAGGACGATCGCCCTCTAAAGGATATCGCCATGCCGGTTGCCACAAATATTTGTGGGGCCATAAACCTACCTGATGTGGAAGAAAATAACTTCTTGATTGCCCCTTCCATGATGCAAATGATTCAGCAAAACCGCTTCGGGGGTACAGCCAATGAAGACCCAAGTCTTCATATTATAGAATTTCTGGAATATTTGAATACTTTTAAGATTAATGGAGTGTCCACTGATGGAATCAGACTTATGCTATTTCCCTTTACTCTAAGAGACAGAGCCAAGGCATGGCTTCTGTCTCTTCCCAAGAAGTCTATTAGAAGTTGGGACCAATTGCTTAATGCTTTTCTTTCAAAGTACTTTCCGCCAAGCAAGACAGCTCACTTGAGGAACCAACTTACAAACTTCTCTCAAAGTGAAGGAGAAACCTTATATGATACATGGGAACGGTTCAAGGATCTTCAACGTCTGTGCCCACACCATGGTTTGACAAACTGGCTCTTGCTGCAAACCTTCTACAATGGACTGTTCTACAATACTCAGTTGACTCTAGATGCCGCAGCTGGCGGTGCACTAATGACCAAGTCTTATAGAGTGGCTTATGATATCATTGAAGATATATCTCTCAATCACTGCCAATGGGGAGGAGATAGAGGAGCTAAGTCTACCTCTACAGTAAGCTCTTCAGCCGGAAAGCAAGGAGGAAGGCATACTATTGATGCCATTGATCTAATTGCTGCAAAGCTAGATGCTCTCACTCAGAAATTTGAGAAGATGACCACCCTACCAATTCAATTTGCTGAAGCCACATGTGAAGCTTGTGGTAATGTAGGGCATACTTCTTCCTCGTGTTTTTCCCCTAACGCTATGGAAGGAAATTTTGAACAGGTTAATGCAGTTGGGATTCAAGGAAACAAACAATACAACCCTTATTCCAACCAATATAATCCGGGATGGAGAGACCACCCTAATTTCTCCTACCAGAATGCAAGCAATACCCAAAATTTCCAGCAAGGACAGCAGCAACAATAGCATGTAAACCGTCAAGGAAATCCACCGGGTTTCAATAACAGGGGTTTTCAGCAACAACAACAACCCCAAAGTTCTTCCTTGGAAGCTATGATGGAGACGTTCATATCAACGCAGATGCAACAAAATGAGGAACTCTGAGGAAATGATACGCTTTTAAAAGATGCTATTGCGCAACTCTCTACAAAGGTGGATGGAATTTCCACCCGCACCAAGATGTTGGAAAATCAGATAGCACAACAAGCTTTAAATCAGCAAAGGACTCCACAATCTGGTTCTCTTCCAAGCCAGCCGGAAGTGAACCCAAGGCAGCAAGCCCATGCCATTATCTTAAGAAGCGGAGCTGAAAATGAAAGATCTTCTCCATCTGAGGAAAAGAACATAAAGCAAACTGTTGAAGAAAAGGACAACACTCCGAGTCATAGTGAGGAGAAAGGTAAAGCTGAAGTACCACCTTCTTTCAAAGCAACTGCACCTTTTCCTCAAAGATTGGCCAATAAGAAGGAAGATCAAAAGTTTAGGAAATTTGTGGACATAATCAACAAACTGCATGTAAACATTCCTTTTTCTGAAGTTATTGCCGAAATGCCTTCTTATGCAAAATTCTTAAAGGATATTCTGTCTAAAAGAAGAAAGATTGATCAAGTGGAAACTGTAATGCTTTCTGAACGAGTCAGTTCCATTATTCACAACCGTCTACCTCAAAAGCTTGATGATTTGGGAGCCTTCACACTGCCATGCAAGATTAATGACACCACTTTTGACAAAGGTTTAGTAGATCTCGGTGCGAGTATCAGCCTTATTCCATTTACTTTATGGCAAGAATTAGATCTTGGGGACTTGAAACCCACAAGAATGGCTATTGAATTAGCTGATCACTCTATTAAATATCCAAAAGGTATAGTGGAAGATGTGCTTGTACAAATTGGGAAATTCTATATACCTTGTGATTTCATTGTTCTTGACATGGCGGAAGTTCCTTCCAACCCTGTTCTTTTTGGGAGGCCTTTCTTGAGAACTACCGGATGTCTTGTTGATGTCCGAGAAGGGAAGCTTACTTTACGTGTCGGAGAAGAAGATATGGAATTTTCTATTTATGAAGCTATGAAAGCACCCGCACGTGTCGAAGAAATTTATTTGCTTGATATGGTTGATCCTGTTGAAAATGATCGTGAAGATAATGTCAATTTGATGATTGATCTCTATGATGAGGATGTAGCTGAATTTGATAATTCTGAAAATTCTGGAGCACCTTCTATTTCTAAAGCAACAGTTGTTGATGGAGATGCCCCACTTGTTGAAGACAAAGTTGATGATAGTACGACAGGCAAAAAGGTAGAATTAAAAGCCCTTCCACCTGGGCTAAGGTATGCATTTCTTGACCCAAACTCTACATCTCCTGTCATAATAAATAGTGAACTAACCAATGATCAAGAAAATAAATTGCTTGCTGAATTGCATTTGTACAAAGATGTCATTGGTTATTCTATAGAAGATTTAAAGGGCATTCATCCTTCCATTTGTATGCACAAAATAAATATGGAAGATGATGCTAAACCCACTGTTGAACCACCTAGACGTTTAAACCAAAATATGCTTGAGGTGGTAAAGAAAGAAATTTTCAAGTTAATAGACGTCGGAATCATTTATCCAATAAGTGACAGCCCTTGGGTTAGTGCCATTCACATGGTACCTAAGAAAGGGGGTGCAACTGTCATTAAAGGAGATAATGATGAGTTGATACAAAAATGCATGGTTACTAGTTGGCGTATGTGTATTGACTATAGGTGTTTGAACAAAGCAACCCGGAAAGATCATTTCCCTTTGCCTTTTATTGATTTGATGCTTGAACGGCTTGCAAAACATTCATATTTTTGTTACTTGGACGGATATTCTGGTTTTTTTCAGATTCCCATCTATCCTCCTGATCAGGAGAAGACCACTTTCACATGCACTTCTGGAACATATGCTTACCGCCGTATGCCGTTCGGTCTTTGTAATGCTCCCGCTACTTTTCAGTGGTGCATGATGGCTATTTTCTCCGATTTCATTGAAAACATAATGGAGATTTTTATGGACGATTTTAGTGTGTACGGCGATTCTTTTGATCAATGCTTATTAAATTTGTCTCTTGTCTTAACCCGATGTAAAAAGGTTAACCTAGTACTAAACTGGGAGAAGTGCCATTTTATGGTACAATCCGGTGTAGTGCTAGGCCATGTGATATCTAACAAGGGTATTGAAGTGGACAGGGCAAAAGTTGAAGCAATTGAAAAGATGTCTACTCCATCTTCAGTAAAAGACATTCACAGTTTTTTAGGACATGCAGGCTTTTATAGAATATTTATTAAAGATTTTTCCAAGATTGCCAAGCCGCTATGTTCTCTTCTTGCAAAAGACACAGAATTTGTATTTGATGAAAATTGCCAAGCAGCGTTTTCCCAACTCAAATAAGCTCTCATTTCAGCTCCAATCATCCAGCCTCCAGATTGGGATTCCCCCATTGAACTTATGTGTGATGCAAGTGATTTTGTAGTGGGAGCTGTTTTGGGACAACGAAAGGACAAGAAGGTTCATGCCATCTATTATGCCAGCAAAACACTCGATGAAGCGCAAATCAATTACACGACCACAGAGAAAGAAATGCTTGCGATCGTTTATGCTTTCAACAAGTTCCAACAATACTTGGTAGGATCAAAAGTGATTGTATACACTGATCATGCTGCCATCAAGTATTTGCTGAATAAGAAGGATGCCAAACCACGTCTCATTCGTTGGATACTTCTATTGCAAGAATTTGACCTTAAGATCCGAGACAAAAAGGGGACAGAGAACAGCGTTGTTGATCACCTCTCTAGATTGACCACAAATTCTGGAGATTTATTGCCCATAGAAGATCATTTGCCGATTGAAAAACTTTACGCGTTATCATCCATCCAAGCGCCGTGGTTTGCAGATATTGCTAATTTCCTTGCTACTGGACAGCTACCTCCGGGTTTGACATATCAACAAAAGAAAAAATTCTTTCATGACGTCAAATTTTATTATTGGGACGACCCGTTGCTATTTAAGCATGGAAGCGATGGGTTAATCTGGAGATGTGTTATCGAAGAGGAAATCCCAAATATCATTGCTGATTGCCATGCCTCTCCTTATGGAGGCCATTTTGGAGGAGAAAAGACCGCTGCGAAAATTCTTCAAGCTGGATTCTATTGGCCTACATTATTTAAAGATGTCAATTTATTCGTCAAATCTTGTGATAGGTGCCAAAGAACAGGAGGCATATCTCGCCGAGATGACATGCCAGTCAACTCTATTCTAGAAGTTGAGGTGTTCGATGTATGGGGAGTGGATTACATGGGACCATTCCCATCTTCATGCGGATATCAATATATTCTTGTTGCCTGTGAGTATGTTTCCAAATGGGTTGAAGCCATTCCAACCCTAGCACCGGATGCCAAATCCGTAGTCAAGCTTTTTTAAAAGATTATATTCCCTCGGTTTGGAGTCCCACGTGCGGTTATTTCTGATGGAGGTACACACTTTGTTGAAAAACAATTCAACAATCTTCTCTCAAAGTACGGTGTAACCCATAAAATCTCTAAGCCTTATCATCCTCAAACATCCGGGCAAGTAGAGATTTCAAACAGGCAATTGAAGACTATTCTTGAAAAGACCGTCTCTAGTTCGAGGAAGGACTGGGCACTAAAGATTGATGATGCATTGTGGGCATATCGCACGGCTTTCAAAACCAGCATTGGGACTACTCCTTTTAAGCTAATCTATGGCAAATCATGTCACCTTCCGCTTGAATTAGAACACCGTGCTTTATGGGCAATAAAGTTCCTGAATTTCGACATGAAAAGAGCAGGATAAAAGCATTTGTTGCAGCTGCATGAGCTCGAGGAACTTCGACTTGATGCATATGAGAATGCAAGGTTATATAAAGAAAGAACAAAAGCTTGGCACGACAAAAGAATTCGCAGGAAAGATTTCGAAGAAGGAGACAAAGTATTGTTATTTAACTCCAGATTGAAGCTTTTTCTGGGAAAGTTGAAGTCAAAGTGGTCTGGTTCGTTCCAAGTACTCAAGATATTTCCATATGGAGCTGTAGAACTCCAAGGCAAGGATGGGACCTTTAAAGTAAATGGACAACGCTGCAAACGTTACTCAAGTGGAGAAGATGTGGAGAAGGGAGCCTCCTGCTCCCTACAAGATGCCTAAAGCTTTGGAAGAAGTCCTACTCCGGACTCTAAATGGAGGACCTTGTGGGAGTTGACCCCACATTAGGATAGATGTCTTTTAAGTTTTTCCCAATCAAAAACACTCTTTAATTTTGTTAATGAGCCTGTCATGGATGAATGTAATAATTTAGACTTGAATTCTATTCGATCCGTCATAATTTTCTGTTGACTAATTGCAATTTTCTACAGAAATCGCATAGTGCACGGCGTGCATTCTCAAGTTGCACGGCGTGCACTTTATTACGAAATACAACAGAGAATGCTCTGGAAATAGACACGACGTGCATTTTAAAGTTGCACGCCGTGCATCTGGTATGTGAGTTCTACAGGAAACCTTCTAGAATCATGCACGCCGTGCACTTCGAAAATGCACGATGTGTAGTTGGAGATTTGGTGGTGCAAAATCTTTCTGGAAACATGCACGGCGTGCACCGCAAAAATGCACGTCGTGCACCTGGGCGATTGGAATTCTGTAAACGGTCTGGAAACGTACACGTCGTGCAGCCCCAAAATGCACACCATGCACTTTTAAGTGAAATTTAAACATAAAAGGCCAGAGTGCATGACCTAACACCCTAACCCTAGCAGCCCGTGCACAGCTCCGCCGTCAACCAGCCGTGCACAACAGCCCTTCTCCGTTCGTACGCCGCCGAGCTTCTCCGCGATCTGCAGCAGCCGCACACGAAGCAACAGCCGTCCGCCATCTCCGTCCAGCCATCCTCAGTCCAGGCGCCGCCATAATATCCGTGCAAGCCGCAGCTGAAGCTTCACCGAGCAGCTGTGCGCCGTCCAACAACCGTGCGCCGTCCTGCAGCCGTGTTTTCTTTTCCACGACTCCAGCAGCCGCCATCGCAGCGCCCCCAGTCGTGCACTCGCACGCCACCAAGCCGCAGCAACAGCTCCGCCGAGCTACAGCCCTAGCCGCCGTCCTGCCGTACGTGTCGGCACCTTCTTTTTCCTCAAAGTCGTGTGCCATGCAGTCCCACACCACCAGCGTCCCGCCCGCCGCAGCTTTCAACCAGCCGTGCACGTAGCAGCCACCGTCTACAGCCGAGCCACCGTCATTTTTCTTAGCCGCTGCTCCTTCTCTGCAGAATCCCAGATTTTCCCCAAATTTGCAGGTGCACGCCGTGCATTTCAAAGACACGCCATGCAACTGCTTGCCTAAGTTAGACTTACTGTCCACTCGTGCACTCTACTGATGGCGCCATTTAAGAGGAAAGCCAGTAGTCGTCCAGGCCGTCAGATTGCAACCGAAGCAAGCTCCTCCACCCCTCGACCGCAGTCTTTTGTACCTTCCACACAATTCATGGTCAAGCCTAAAGAAGACGCCGATTATCAGTTTCTCATTACAAGGCATGTTCTCCCTTCAAGGTACATGTGTGAAGAAGCAGTTACCAAACTGGGCTTCAAAGATGAGGTAGTATGCCACTTAACCTTCTTGGGGCTGGAATTTCTCTGCACTCAGGTTACTAAAACCTACCCCCGTTTGGTATACGAGTTTCTTACTACTTTTAAAGCCGAGGGTGATCGTTTTCAAATCCCATTTTAGAAAATCAGTTTCCGTCTCTTGGATAAACCATTTTGCATGAATCTCGAGCGGTTTTGCACATTACTCAAATGCAATTATGGCGGTTATACTGATTACCCTCCGGCTTTCAACAGCGATCTGTTTTGGTCCGAAATCACTTCTGGTACAGTGCACAAGGCACGGAATGCACAGGCTTCTAGCATCCATAACCCTGTTTTCTGAGTACTACACCGCCTTCTTAGCACATGACCTTTTGCAAAGAATGAAACGCAGGGTGTTGTAGGAAAAATTGATATGTTCTTTTTGTGGTGTGTGGTACATAATGAACGCATTAGTTCTGGTTATTACATTGTGCACAAGCTGCTTGAAACAAAGAAACAAAAGAAAAGGGAAGCGGGTGACATCATGTGTGGCGGGGTAATCAGAATCCTTGCTATGCAATTGGGGTTGGATATAGGTGATTTTGAACCTGCACCGGGAAAGAATCTCGTGGATATAAGCTATCTTATTTCTTGCGGTCTGATCTCCAGACATGTCAACAGTGAGTCTAGGTTCAAAGTTTATATCACAAAGACACAGTTCATCATAATCCCTGATGCGAGCCGTAATGATATCAAGGACAAGGCAACCTGGAAAGTACAGCTTCAGCTAGAAAATGATGAGGGAACACCCGCCAGGGGTGCCAACAGCTCTACCCCAGGGCCTACTCCAGCAACACCCACCCCCCAGCCACCGTCCACGGGTACTCAGACCGAGTACAGCTGGACAACGCCGGATTTTTAGCATTTCTACACCTACGTGGAGCGGCGTTTCGATCATTTGGAGACCCGCCTCGACCAGATGGGCGCACAGCATGACACCAGGTTTGACCAATTGGGTGCACAGTACTCCACTGTGTACGACATGGTAAACAGGATGGATGCGTGGCACATCTTGCAGGGCCACTACCCAGCACCACAGTCCTTCCAGTCTCCTCTCCACCAGCAGAAGACCACAGCTCCAGACGTCCCACAGCATGAGTTTCACGAGAACTAGCAGCAGCCAGAATCATCGTCCGCGACGCCTATGGATATTCCTGACAATGTCAGTCAGTTCTTCCCGGGGCAGGGAGGCGGCAGTTCATTCTTCTGATCTCATACATGACAGGTATCTGATTGTGAACTCCTAAAGTTTAATTGAAGCAGTGAGGACACTGCTGATTTCAGGCTTAGGGGGGAGAACCGGACGGTATTGGTATCCTAGTTAGCTTTTACTTTCCATTTTATTTGCTTCATGTCATTTGCTTTTGTACTTTTGTTTTGCTCTCTCTTTTTAGTTGTTGTTTTTAGTTCTTCTTTTTCTGATGGCAAAATCTAATATGATATGAGATTCATCTTTTATATGGAAAGAACTCCTATGCTTAATCAAATGGAACCTTTGGACCATCAACATGTGTTTAACTCTAGTTTATGCTTCTAGCCTGAACATTCATCTTTCACATCCCTGATTGTTAAAACATGTAATGGTTTCAATTTGTGTGAATACAATCAACTGTACAAAATCATTTAGAATACGGGATGACTTTGCCAAGCTCTTAGTGCATATGCAAACATTCTTTCAATGAAAATTTTTCAAAACAGATGAATGAAATCTAGTTAATGTTGCAATTCAGTTGACTCTCCAAAATTTTGGAAAATTTTTAAATACCCCATTAAAGATGGCTAATCTGCCCACATATCATGCTAGCCTAGTGTAAGTCCGATCTGGCCATGATGGTTAGGTGGTATGTCTTAAAAGAGGGTAAAATACCCCAACTGACACTCCTCGTGTGCATAAGCCTACATTAGCAGCCGAGTGTCGGAGCCCACAATCATTGGTTATATCATTTCTGGGAAAAGCAGAGTACAGCAAAAATTGTAAATTTTCAACTAAGATTTCATCTTTTGTTATCCTTAATAGTTGAGAGTTGGAGTTGCACATCTACTAATTGCTTGGCTTGGTCATCCAAATTCTACCTAGTGTTGTTTAATTGATTGATTCATTAAATTGATGCCACCCCTGCTGAACTAAAAATCTTTTTCTTGATGTGTTTAAGTTGAATTCATGGCTATGAGCATAAACATGTTGATCATGGTTGGTTTGATTTTATACACATCTTTCATTTCATTTGATCTATTCATGTTCTTCACAATTCTTCTTTTGTTTTTCCATGCTCTTTTTGCTTGAGGACAAGAAATGGTTTAAGCTTAGGGGGATTTGTTGTGTGATTTGTATATCATCTTTTCACATGTTATCACACACAAATTTGATTCTTTCCAGTATAATTCAGTCTCTTTCATATTAGTTTTGCCATCTTTTAGTTGTTCTACATGTTCCATAGCTTGTATTGCAAGATTGCCACAAAAAGAACTAATTTCAGATGATATTTCTACAGAAATAGAAGAATGCACGGTGTGCAGATTGCAGATGCATGGCGTGCACCTATCCAGAAGAGACCAGTTTGCTGAAACAGTAAAGTGCATGGCGTGCAACATACAGACGCACGGCGTGCAACATTCTAGAGGAATTTTGTTCTGTCCAGCCAAGAAAATGCACGGCGTGCACATCGAAAAGACACGGCGTGCACCTGGGACGCAAACTGCTGAAGAAGTTCTGGAAAGTCACACGGCATGCACCCCGAAAGTGCACGGCGTGCACCTGGAAATTTCAGAATTCCAAAAATTCTGAAAAGTAGCCGGTTACAACTGCACTGCAGGTGCACGACGTGCACCTGGCAATTTCAGAATTCCAAAAATTCAAAATACGATTTTAAAAGAAAGAGGGAAGCCAAGGGATGGTTACGTTCATCCATTTGGAGGTTTTCTCTCGTCCCAAAGATAGAGGAGAGCAGAGGAGGGCGATTTGGGAGGAAACTAAGATGGTTTCTTGCACAAAGAGACCATTTCTTCTTCTCCACTTCTCCATTTTCTTCTCCAAGGTGCAGCCAAGCTTCCCCAACTCCGAGCAACTTCTTGGGAGAGGAGTTAGCCCGACTTGGAGCAGCTAAAGGAAGGGAATTTTGTCTTAAAGCCGGAATTCTTGCTCCTTGTGGTTACATCTTCAGTTCTTCTTGTCTTTTCTTCTCTAAACCATGGCTAACATTGAGAATTATGCAGAATTTATGCTGTATATTGTTATGGACGAGTAGATCTCTTTTTCTTGGGCATGGGAGAGTAACTCCCATGCCATAGCATGTAATGAACAAGTAATTTCGTACTAAATGCATTTGTTCTTGTTTCTCTACCATGAAAGTGTCGGTTACTCTTCTTCTTGTGTATATTGTTGGCCGCCTTATATGCATGTTTTCTGCCTTCTTGCTTAGTTTGAGAAAACAAGTAGGAATGTATGGAGGTACTTCTGTTGGCAACTCTTCTTCTTCTACGAGAGTAGAGAAGAATGAGTTGAGGATTTGTATGTGATCATTAACGAATTTCATGCACGAGAGTGTTGTTTGGAGTTATGATCGTTGTATTTACACCGGGAGGTGAAATGCAACACAGCTTTTCCTTGAAACGTGAGCTTATGTATGTTTAGATTATCTTGTTCTCTTGATTGCTGTGGTTCGTGAGTGAAATCCTAATGCCCAAGAATCCTTTAATTATCTGAAATCGAACTTTCCTTGTAATCCTTGTTTGTTATTTAAGATCTGAAATTCCTGTAGTTAAAATCTAGTTTTATGCTTTTAGAACAAATCTCTTCTACTCTTAAAAATCGGTCTAGATTGTTGAAGTTTAGTATTGTTGTGCTCAATTAATTTATCTAAGCTCCTTGTGTTTGACCTTGACTATACTACCTCCGTATACTTGCAGAGTTTGGTTAAGTTGAGTAAACTATCCATAGCTTGGATTGAAACTCGTTGCTTAAAATAACCAACAGAACCCAAGCTAGATCATCATTCCTTTTCTTGTATGGGCATGAAAAAGAGTAGTGTCCAAGACGCAAGCAATAATGACAACTAATAGAGTCAATCTCATTTCTCTTTCTAGGAGTTGAGTTGTTCTTGGGTACATACATGGATTGATTCTTTAGCACTTGTGTCCTTCTGCAACTAGGTTTTTGATAAGATTTTCCCTTAGTCTTATAACCTACTCCTCTCCTTCCAATTTGACGATAAGAATCATTTAAGGTATTATCAAGAATATTATTGTTACTCAAGCTACTCACTTTTTGTTGTAACTTCATAATCTCATCCATTTTCTTCTTGATATCTAATTTTGCTTGATCTAGATTAGATAACAAAGAATATCTTTCTTTCACAATAATATCATAATCTAGATGTGTACACAAAACAGGTTGTTTTTGAAGATCATTTACTTGAGTTTGCAAGTTTAACTTTTCGAGGGAAAGAAGATTGCAATTTGCTTCTATAGATTTCAGCTTAATATCATAATCTTCAATAGCCTTTTTGAGATCTTCATTTTCAAATGTGAGAGCAAGAAGTTTAGCATTTAACTCATCATTTACTTTATTTGATTTCTTAAATTTCTTCTTGCACTCAATATATTTCTCATGTGTATCTTGAAGACTAGCAATTAGATCTTCTTTTGGCAGATCAAAAAGACTTACCTCTTCTTCTTCTTCTTCATTTGTTGTAGCAATAAGACATTCTACTTCTTCTATTTCCATCATCACTATCATCACTTGAATCATCCCATGCAGCTTTATATGATCTTTCTTTCTTTTTGTGAGATGATTTCTTCCCTTTCTTGAGTTTTGGACAATCACCTTTCATGTGTCCCTTTTTGTCACATTCAAAGCGCACCTGGAAGAAGAAACACTAGAAGTTTTGTTAGTTTCAAAACTTTTATACTGCTTACCATTTACAATGAGAGTTTCTTCTTCACTATCATCTTCACTTGTGTCATGACTAATCTTGGTTGATGCTTTGAATGCAATGTCCTTCTTTTTCCCTTGTTGAAGTTCACGTTCTCGTCTTTCTTCCTCTTCTAAAGTTGCCTCATGTGCTTCTAGGTTGCCAATAAGTTGTTCCATCCTTAGCCGGGTGAGATCGTTTGCTTCTTCAATAGCAGTCACCTTGGGCTTGTATTTGGGAGGAAGAGACCTAAGGATTTTCTATACTTGATCTTCTTCAGTGATTACTTTTCCTAAAGCATTCAAACCATTTACAATAGAAGAAAATTTTGCATACATTTCACTAATAGCCTCATTTTGATCCATATGAAATTGTTCAAATTTCTGTTTAAGCATTCCAATTTTAGAATTCTTAAGTTGAACAGTTCCTTCATATGTTATAGACAATCTATGCCATATCTCATAAGCTGTTTCACAATTTGATATTCTATTAAACTCACCAACAGAAATTGAACAATAAAGTATACTTACAGCTTTTGCATTCATTTGGGCATATTTTACCGTATTAGCATCCCAATTTGCATACTCCATTTGAGGAAGTTCATATGGAGTTGATACCATTCTCCATAAGTCCCAGCTAATTCCTTGGAACTAAAGTTGCATCCTCCTCTTCCAGTAGGTGTAGTTAGAGACGTCAAAAGTTGGAGGTCTAGCCATGAGTGTTCCTTCCAAGTTGAGGTTGTTAAGTACCCTATCACCCATTCTTCAAGATTTTGTTAGAGTTCCTTGAAGCCCTGCTCTGATACCAATTGAAAACCCACTAGAGGGAGGGTGAATAGGGTTTTATGGAGATTTTAAAATTAATTCAACTCAAAAAAGCAACCACAAAAAGATTGGACAAGGGGACAAGGATTTAGAGTGGTTCCAACCTTAGCAAATACTAAGGCAGTCAATCCACTACTCGGTTGCTTACCCAACCGGGTTTTTGAAAGTATTTAATTTTATTACCTCGCAAGGATGTTACATAAAATTACAACACTTTCACCAAACCCTTCGGACAACCTTCATCTAGAAGTAGTCTCGCCAACCTTGAAGCAGCCTTCCTTGAAGTAACTTCAAGCTCCCCCTTGAAGTAGCCTTCCTCTTGAAGTAGCTTCCCATTGAGACAGCCGTCTTGAAGTAGTCCAAAGTCCACCTTCTCCACCTGAGAAGTCAAACCCTCTCTAATCCGCAGCCTCCAACCCTAGGAGTAGCAAGGAGAGTACAAACAATATAAAGGAACTAGAAGAAAAAAATAGAAATTACAATACCGTTGTAGCACAAGGCTTGATTTCCTATATCAAGTGTTTTGAAATCCTAACCAATGTATATGGAAGTGTAAGTGCAGTGGGTAGGAGATGCTAGCCTATAGGACACGAATTTGGAGTAATGGAAATGTATAACTAATGTTGGAGTTGCTCAATTGCTCACTAGAATGAATAGCAAATTGCAAGTATTATGCTCAAGTGTTGCACAAGTGTATTTTGGGTGTCCTAAGGCTTGTCCTATTTATAGGAATGGCCTATGAATGCATAAGGAAGTTCTAGACATTTTCTAGGGGGTTCTTAGTGCTCAACTAGCCGTTAGGTAGCCATTAGTTGCTTTAGCAACAGCTAGTTGATTAATCCTGAAAAGTGCAGACAGAACTCTTCTCGGTCGACAAATTGTCGATCGAGAGTCCTTCTCGGTCGAGGATTTGTCAACCGAGGGATGTCCTGGAGCAAGTGTTTACAACGTTCATTTCCAACTCCCAACCACCTTGTATTATGGGTCTAACGGCTACTTGGGTCAATCTCGGTCGAGGAATTTGTCGACCGAGAGTGTCTCGGTCGAGGAGTTTGTCGATCGAGAATGACCTTGTTTCAATGTTTTGAACTAGATACTAAGTGTGTGTATGAGTGTGCAGATGTGACACTATTATAGGGAATGACCTATCTAAGTGTTGTGATTGGATAAGGAATATCTAAATTCTTGATTTACATGATATCTAAGTACTTGTACATTATATACTTGTACAAATTTTTACATTTGATTACAATCATGAATTAAAGAAATTTGAGCATATAGATCTTCCAAGTAGTTTGTCATCCACCTAATTCCTGCAACACTCAAGTAGAATGTTAGATCCACAAGAATGAAATGTTTGTCATCATCAAAACAAAGGGATAATAATAATGTCCAATTTAGCCAACAGTCTACATTGATAATAGATCCTAGGTGCAAAATAGGATCTGTGAGGTCCATTTACCGATGTTGATGCTATGTCGGAGGCTCTACTTGGAACATTACTATGATCCCTACCCCTACTTGGCATCCATTGTGTCTGGGTATGGAATCTCGATGATGCTGCTGATGTAGAAAATCTCAGCTTCTTAAAACTTTCAGACCTTTGTCCTTGAGACTGAGTGTACACTTTCTTGCCACTAGTCTGTCGTTTCTAAATTTCAGACCTCTCTATCCTCCTTATTGACTCCACAAAGGTAGCAAACCTCTCCCTATTCTCTAAAGCATACACAAGAGTGGTTAGTTCAGTGTTCAACCCCTTCTCAAAACGCTAAATTCTTTCCTCGTCATTAACTACCATTTGCGGACAAAACTGCAACAGCTCCATGAACTTAGCTTCATATTCACTAACATTCATCTGTCCTTGTTTGATCCTCTCAAATTGAGAAATCTTCTCATCTAGATACGTCTTAGGGAAGTATCTACTGATGAATTCTCGTTAGAATACCTCCCATCCAACTTCTTCATCTGGTCTCTAATCTTCTTCTATCATCCACCAATGACTAGCACTCCCTTTTCGGAGGTACATAACATGTCTTACCGTTTCAGCTTCAGGGATATCAAAGATCCAGAAAGCCTTATCCAGTTCTGTCAGCCACAAATCAGCATCTGCTGGATCAGATGTACCAGCATAATCTATGGCTCCAACCCGGTGAAGCCTCTCAAAAGTCTTGCCGGCTCCATAACCCTCATGGTGGGATGGTGCCCTAGGTGCCGGTATTAGCATCCTATCTTTCATGTGAGTCATGGCAGCCATAAACTGCCCAAACATGGCTTGGAAGGATGGGTTCCCCATGTCAGCTTGATTGAACTGGGGATGTTTAGGTACGGGCTACTCTCTATCATGGTCTCCTGCACCTCCTCCTGGTGCAGTAGTGCTGCCCTCAGCAGCATGTTCTTCATGTGGTCCAGACATCTTCAAGTTCTTCTTCTCCTATGTGAGCAGAAGATACTATCAGATAAATTGAAAGACACTTAGAATAGACTCTACAACCTTAGTCCTATGTCTCTGTAGACTCAACGAACCTAGAGCTATGATACCACTTAATTGTGGCATACAAATCGTGAAAACAAGATTAACTAATGCGGAAGCGTTCACTAAGCAGCGGATTACCGAAAATCACTAAAAATTAAAACCTTTTTGTCAAGAGGTTTTTGAAAGGAAAAATTTCTCACATAGAACCAAAGTAACACATTTACATTCTGATTTAAAGGTACATGTCTTGTATCATCTCTTTCTGTGAATTACAAGCATCAACTGCATTGTTGAACTAAGCACAGGCAGTATGAAAATCTTGAGGCACTGAGCCAAAATCTCGAAAGCACTAACTACTACTTCGAGGACTTGAGAGTACAGAGACGACACATAGGACTCTATATACATCTAAAAAAGGCATAACAACTAGTGTCTCCACCTGGGACTTCACTACTGTCCCTGCTACTGTTGTTGTTGTCCTTCACCTACTGAAGGGTTCCTGCCTCCTCGTCTGCGTCCACCTAAAAATGTGGTTCCCATGGGGGTGAGACAATTGTAAATTGCCCCAACGAGAGATATAACTCTCTGCCAGAAACATTATTATTGCAACTAAAGAAGATAAATATGAATAGAGGAATCATATTTGTTTGACAGTAGTTAATTCAATGTCTAACAGATTAGAACATTATTTTTATCAGAAGCATTGTAGTTATAACTTGATAGAGCAATATGTCACTTATCCATTAAGGAATATGAAGAACATGTTTAATAATTATTCACTATAGAAACATTACCACAACATTAACTCTCTTCAGGCTTAGATCATATATCTAATGCCTAGCATTGTCATAGTGGAGTCATGGCCTGTAGCCACACTCTTTTCACAAAGTATTGGGATCTTAATCCCTCAACTCATCAAGTACAATTCCACTTCTTAACAAGTTCATCATCATGATTATAGAATCTGGGTATTTGAACCCTTATCTCATCATAGAACACTTCTTACCACTTATTAGGTAACTTCATACCTTCAGGTCATCTGAACAAGGACATTATAATTCTTGCTACACAAAGTATTGCACATATTTCACAAAGCTCATTTCACCTCTTATTACCCCTTAATAGGAAACAACGCATTTTATGGCTTATGAAGCTCATAAACAATCTATGATAATTAGCACATCATGTAACACACATGATTCATTAATTGTAGGTTACCTCTCACTAAGCAACAAGTCATATGAAAGCTTATAAGGCCTATAGAACATTTTCAAAATACAGAACATCATAGCCCATACCTGGCTATGCTCATCTTTTCAACATATCTGCATGATTAGTAATCATGATACAATTACATATCAGTACCATGCAATACAAGTATTATCTTATTACATTCTTAACCCATTAGTTTGTATCTCAGCTTCTCATAGGATTACTCTGTGTTAGAACTTCACTTAGCATCACCTTGTATTAGGGTTTCACATAGCATTAACTTGTATTAGGGTTTCACATAGCATTAACTTGTATTAGGGTTTCACATAGCATTAACTTGTATTAGGGTTTCGCATAACATTACCCTATATTAGGGTTTCACTTAACATTAACTTGTATTAGAGTTCACATAGCATTAACTTGTATTAGGGTTTCACATAGCATTAACTTGTATTAGGGTTTCACATAGCAAGGAATCAATATGGATAACATAAGTATTCAATCATACTTATTTATTCTCAGAATTCATCAATAAATGAATTATCAGCACACATCATGAGTTTCTCTCTCATCTTTGCCAGAATATGATTACATCATAGTTTATGGGTTTGGATTAACCTTGTCATAAAGCATGTTAGCCTACATTCAACATGGTGCATTACATCTCAATGTGACCATTGACATGACACATCTCATGTGTCATTCATCCAATTATATTAGACTTATAACACACCAAGTATATCAGTATTGGGGTGTCGGATGTGATATCTATCATATCTTGGTGTATCACTTTCCTTAACACCTTTATCTTACTTGAGTTCATTCACTTAGCTTGTATTAGGGTATTCCCCATCCTAATACTTTATCCACCAGTTCATCACATTTATCATGTAATGTATTGGTCATTAGTCACTCACTTAGATGATACAACCATTGCCAATACTATGGACTCATCTTTGAGTTTAGGAACTATTAATATAAGGATATCCATCATCAAACTCTCTAGGTGTTACATTTGTCAAAACATTAATCACTATTCCATTATTAGGAATAGTATTCTCCATATTTATAATTTGAGGATTCACATAGCATATTTCATACATTTATGGATTTCACATATTATTACTCTTCAATAGAGTATTACATAATCATCCTTCTATATCAAGGTTTCACCTAAAATTATGTGAAATTATGATTTCACAACACATCACCCAGTGATAGGTCTTCACACAGAATTAGTATCACTACCTTATATTAGGGTTTCATGCACCTTACACCAATTTAGGGATTAAGGTTTTCCATTCACATCCAAGTAAGGTTTCTCTTACCTCATACCCAAATTATGGTTAGGATGTACAATTCCCATTAAATTAGGGTTTCCTTCATTGTTACACTAAGTTAGGGTTACATCATCACCCTGGATTATGATTTCACTGAGTTTAGCCCCAGTTTAGGGTTTCACATAGCCTTGCCCTAAATTAGGGTCAAGGTACATCAATCTTTTCAATAAGGATTTCATGATCTCATATTATGGATCAAACCCGGATTACACATTTATTCATAATGAGAGAATTAGGGCTTATTAAGTAAGCAATAATTTCTCCCATTCACTCTCTCTCATCCTCTCTAGGATGTTAATCACTCCAAGATTGATCTATGCTTAACTCTTCACTTAAGTACACATATTTAGGGTTAACCTTCATAATCATCATTGGTCTACATCGTTAAGAACCAGATAGCTAATTGACCTTTGATCATATAAGGTGTCCAAATGGTTTAACCAATTTGGACCTCAAAAGGGTATTGGTCACTTAGACCTCAAACGGTCTTGGTCACTAAGTTCAAACGGTTTGAAACCGTTTAGCAAAGTTGGTTCTTGAAACCGTTTAGTCAACACATCTTGAAACCGCATGAACTTGAGTCTCCAAACGGTTTGAGATTGTTTGGTCCCAAACGGTATTGAGACTGTTTGGACCCAAACAGTCTTGAGACAGTTTGGTCCAAACCTTCTCAAAACTGCATGGACCAAAATGATACTTCAACACTCAATCGATTCAAGATTTCAATCCATGGACCAATTATCAATTGAACCACTAAAGTATTCATCAATTGAACCCCTGAGTCACCATTCAATTAGACCTTAAATTTAGGGTTCTGAACCCAATTGAACTAGGTTTGATAATCAAGAAACCATCAATTAGGGTTTTGAAATCAAGGATTCATCAATGGTTGACATTGTAGATCCAAATCAATTGAAATCAATGAACCATCATCATCACATGATATGACCTGACCTCAAACGGTCTTGAATGACCTCCAAATAGTCTGGAGACGATTTGGGTGATCTCCAAATGGTCTTGAGATCGTTTGGCCATCTCATCATCAAAATCCATGACATCCAATTAGGTTTTGGATCATTGGATTGATTACAAAATCAGCAATTGGTTATATTTCAATTTAGTATCTTTGGATCTACAAATACCCCACCATACTCAAACCTAGACCTCCAAACAGTCTTGGGTGACCCTAAAACGGTCTTGAGAGTATTTGGGTGATTCTCAAACGGTTTTGAAACCATTTGGGCCAATCAACCCAAAGCATCAACTTATTCAATTGGAAATTCAACACTTAGTCGATTAGGATTTGCAATTAAGGAATCCTTCACAATTGAAACCTTCAAGATCAAACCAATTGAAACCATTGGACCAATATCCAAGTACCACAGCATATATCTTCAAATTGTCAACCATCTCAAATGGTCAACCATTCCAAACGGTTTGCAAATAGTTTGGTCACCAAACAGTTTGGTGAAACCGTTTGGGCTCAACATTGAAATCATTTGCCCTAGATATTTGGGGAGGTGTGTGCTTATGATGATGTCGTCATCATCAAGATCCAAACTCACGAAATCTTCTGTGATTTCCATGGAGATTTCATCAATCAACCAAACTTAATTTCGAAAATGTAGAAATGATCACCAATTGATAAGGAATTGATTACAATAATAAAATTAAGGGTTCAAGTTATAAAACCCACCTCCAATTGAGATCCAAAGGTCCAAGCTCACGGCAACAATGGTGGATGAAGCTTTTGCAACTCCCCCTAGGCTTGTCCTCAAGTTTTTGGTTGAAAAGATTGGCTAGGGTTGAAGAGGAGATCGAAATAAGAAGAAATCCATGATTTAGTTTTGATTTCCACCATGGAATCAAGGTGAAAAGAGGTCAAGAACCTTACCAACAGGTTGGGGGTCGTCCTCCTGATCCTCCACAGATCCTTGGTCATTTTCCAAGCAAGGGTAAAGAAAGGAATCCGAAAAAGTCTTTCATTTGGCTTGTAAAGGGTCTTTTTATAAGAAATTCAAGGAGAGAGAAAATGCCTTATAAAAATTCATTAAATCCCAAAAATGGTGCCGCCTCTTCCCCCTCAAATCCTTGGCCACGAATCCATCTTGTTTGCCTATTATTCCTCTCAATTATCCATGATTTAAAGAAAAGCAATTTAAGCACCTCAAATCATATTATACTAATATCCATATGTGAGTGGATATTTCTTTTGCTTAGAATAATGTGAGTGAGTTATCCACTCCCTTGGATATTTTCGTGGCCTAGCAAAGGCACAAAGGTGTTCACACTTGACCAAATTCAACCATCTCGTTTTTGGTTGAAGGCCCTTCAATTATTTTATTTATTTTTGTACTAAATCGAATTAGGGTTTCACTTAGGATTAAATCTTGATTATTTTAATATCAAGACTCTCTCTCCTGCAACTTAATTCAAATGAGGCTCCCCTCTCATTTTCTTGACTCAACGTGATGCCAAGAAATATTAGGGACCTTATTGAAGAGTTAATTTGCATATTGAACCCTAGGTTTTGGGTAAATTGCACATTACACCAAAACTAGGTTTTAATGCACAAACATTGCTTTATTAACTCTTTCTTGGTACTCAGGCGTCCATAAGCCATACCACTGCATCATTTTCACTTTCATGATGCTTCAACACATGATGAACATATTATCATGCACAATTTTCACTTAAACCCCTCAGCTTGGGTAATTTGCACTTTAGTCCAAAACAAGCAAAACATTGATTTCGACAATATTCAAAAAGGACTAGAATTGCAACATAAGTTCCTCTTGAACCCTAATTTCTTTTCACAAGATAAGATTAAGCATATAATCATCTCTCTTAATCAAAACACCTAGGGTTAAAGCATAACCCAGGTCAGGGATGTTACATCTTGTGTCTCTGCTAAATAGCTTTCCAGGGTATACTGGAAACTTTGCTATAGAGTTATAGCATGTAGCATATACTCTCTTCAGGATATGGCCCATAGCCAATGCTTGGTATTATGGAGTTATGGCCCATAGACATACTCTTACTGGGATATGGTCCATAACCATTCCTGTGCATAGGATATGGCCCGCAATCATTCCTGTGAGGCGTAAAGATATATTCTCCCATTACCCCCACATATTAAAAATATGCATTCCAGGAATTCCCATAGGAAAACATGTTTCTCCATCACCAACTACTGACGATGATGGATCTATGGTCAGGGCTCTACATGATAATATTTCACTTGATTAATGAAGTGTATTACATATTCTTTTAGCATAAGACAAATTTCCAAACATCAATTATTATGATAAAAGCTACAAAGAATGTGTAATACTTCTATCAAGTACTTTTCAAAACTTTATAAAACATTGGGATCTTAATCCCTTATCTCATCATGGGCATTGTTACAACCCCACCTCCTGATAAGCCCCAATTAAGGGAGACCGAGAGGTCAAAGCTGTACCCATAACTTTTGGATCAAAGGTTCGACACTTAATCAAGAACAATTATTAAATTTCAACAATCTATACTGAAAAGTTGTAATAAAAAATTTCATACCTTTTGAAAATTTTGGATTTCTATCCATGTAAGCATTCTACTCTAACTAATCCTCCTTGCATTTTATTTCATGTATTTCGCAATATGACGATTTACTATTTGTCCTTTTTGGCTTGTACCTAAAACGCCGACAAACAAAATTTCGGTCAGCCGAAGATGGTATGTGGGGGGAAACAATAAATGTGAAACTATGATAACAATGTAATCATTCAATTAATCATTTAACAACCAAGATTATGTTTTAAATATAACTCCGTGATCCATGAGTACCCTATCCTCTGTGCTATCCCTGCAGTGGACCTGGATACTACCTTCCTTATGGTAGATCCCCATTAAACCCCTCATGGTCCCACCTATAGGTGAACCAGTTTCTAGGGTTGAGTCACATGGCACTACTCGTAAGTAGCCCACTCCTTAACTCATGGCATGCTAATGGGTCTCATGGTACCACACTTGGTATCCCAATTTCTAACCCACGATAACCTAGACCTTACTCTAGGTTACCCCTTTTTAGCCTTTACAAGCCATAGAGGTGGACCCAGATCTAGACAGTTATACATGTATATTCATAGTGATAGTCATAGTCACTCTATAGTTGCATGAAATAAAAGCATCCAATAGTTATTTCAAGCCATGAGGGAAACGTCGATAAAATCCTCAGAAAACTAGTCAGGATAATCATAAGTGTAACCACATACCTGATTTTATGATTTCACAAGCATTAAGTAAATCCAACCAAGAAAGCAATCCAAGCAAGCAATTCAACAATCACATAATTCCTGAAAAGAATATGTACTATATTTATTACACACTTTATCAAGAATCTACTTTATTGACTTGGATTCACTTTCTAAGGTTTCTGTATCCATTTTAGGGTTTCATTTCGCAATTAGGGTTTCCCTTCATGTTTTACCTTATTAAACCCTAATTTTATGCCATTACTCATAAACCCTAATTATCTCATCTATTCTTCAATATTAAGGTTATCTTAACAACATATAACCCTATTTTCAGATTTAAAGGTACCATTAACCATTAATTAATTTCATTAAGCTTCTTTTACTTTAAAGATACTATTTTTATCCTTTTAATCCATGACAAGATCATTATGCGCATCTATCATCAAGCAGATGATTAATTGTGGAACTTATCATTTATGGAATTGGTTCACTATCATAAGGTCTACTAAATAATCTATCCATGTGTAAATCCTATATAAAAATGCTACCCTTGTAACTCCAGTGCATAAGGGTGGAGTTAATAGGGGATTCCCTTCCTTGGACGTAGCATTTTCTTTGATACTCTCATATACTACTAAAAACTAGAAATCTCTCTTTTGGATTGATCTACCAGACTACCTCTTTTATCAACATGGATTATTGCATCCGAGCTTACATTCCTCTTGATTACATAAGGAATAAATATATGTAGGACAAATCCATCAGGGCTGACACCCTCTATGCCATCTGGTGGTCGGCCAAAAACATAAAAATGATTCAAAATTTACTATGGTTTAATCACATGTGAACTCGATTTGCCATAATATACCTTTTATTCATGAGAAAACCCTAATTACTACATTTAGGGTTTTTATCCATAATTAGGAACTATAAAGCTCGAAATAGATTAGAACCATCATTTATCAACGTATTTTCACATCTTTTCAATTATATATGATATTATCCTCTTTTACCCTAAATCAGGGTCTCTAAATACTTAATCATTCTCATAAGGGGTAAAAACCCTAAATCATGCAATTTTACAACCAAATCAAGTTCGAATCTATCATTATCATTCCATAGGTTGTTAATACTTCAATTAACCCATTAATCATACTAGATTCAACCTTTATTCACAACTAGGGTTTTTATCTTAACTTTAATGCAATTTTCATCAACTTATTGTACTTTTGCAATTAGGAACAGAATCAATTTTTAATATCATTTTTATTGGATTCCTCTTGTTCTCCTGATCAATTTTCATATTTTATACATACTAATCCGAGCTACCAATCTTTATTTAGGAAACTTGCAAGGAAAAGTACCTCTCGGCCAATCAGATGGCGCCATGTCGTCCTTTACCATGCAATACTGCTTGCTTGGAAACATAACAGATTGATCGTTATGCCCTCACTTAAGTTCTCGCTCGTTCAGCCCACGAATGGGAAATTTTGTCCACGACGCGAAGGGTTGTCTTCCACCTCCAGCCAACCCTAGCGGCCACCATTGGCAGTCATGCGGGGGCTCTCCCTCTCTCCCAGGGCCGCGATCTTCGGCGGAATCTCCTCCTCTGTCTCCGCCACTCATAGGCGCACACAGGGTGCCCACATTTCTTGGCCAAGGTGGCCGTTAAGGTGCTCGTCGGGCCAAGTTTTGGTGGCCATCATTGCAGCCCTAGGCACGACCTGGGTGGCTCGTTCTCTCTCTCTTGGACCACGATAGCTGCTGCCACACCTTGCCCAAATCTCGCAACCTTCAGCCGCACCTAGGGCACCGCCCAGTGCGTGGCCTAGGTGGATAGGTCAAGAGAAACAAACCCGTGACTTGCAGCCGGTGATGCAGCCGTTCGATTGCTGGTGAGCTTCGTTTAAGGCGTGGACATGATGGCAACGCAACTCACTAGCATCGTGGAGCATCTAGAGATCATTTCAACCCATTATGGTTGCCTCATGACTTCACAATCACGTTGCCCCACTTAGCTAGGGTTTATAGATGAGAACATGGAAGAAGAAGAGAAGATGGTGTATGTGATCTTCTAAACTCAGCCCAAGGCCTTGCCCCTAATATAGGGGAGTGTAGGAACACCCTGGGATGCTTGCCCTCGAAGCAAACAATCTCTCTTCCAAAAGGAATTCAATTCCTTCATTAGGAAACAAGTTCATCTCTCTTTCCTAATTCTTTTGATAATCCTTTTTCTTTAAATATTAAGATTTCAAAAATCATCCCTCTTATTCTCTTTGTTCTTGCTTTTTAAACCATTGGCACGAAATTCTATTTTCATTTACTAGAAAATACTTCCTTTTTATCAATATCACCAAATTCATTAATAATGAATCACATTATCCTCTTATTTTGCAATTTTGGTATTCTCTCTTTCTTTCCTCTTTATTAGGACTCCTTGGATCCCAAGAAACTCTGTTATTTCGAAATCCTTTTTATTGGATACTCATTATCCTTCTAGATGCATATAAATACATTATTCTTTATTATTTCTAATTATCTTATTTATTTCTTATTAAAATAGCTCTTTTTGAGGATTTCTCTTTATTTCTCTTTTATTTTCCTCATTGATATTCCTTTTAACATTAGGAATCCTTGGGATACGAATTTCTACCAAGGATAGCTCAATTATACCTCATTTCACTTGTTTTTCACATTTTACCATTATTTTCAATTTCTTTCTTAATAAGAAATACTTAATTGATCTTTTCTTTTCTTATTGTACTTTCTATGAAACTTTGGACTCCTTGGAACCCAAGGAACCCAAGAGGAAAAAAATCCCTCTTTTGGATTTGCCTTCTAGAGGTTTCCATCTCATTCTTTTCTCAAAATTCAATTATTCATTTACTAATTGAATTTTCATGTTATTTGGGCCCAATAGCCAATAAAACCCACAACACAAACATCAAGGCTATCGTAAATGAAATCCATGTATTCAAAACAATTTATTATTTGTTCAAATATCCTTAATATGAGAAATTACATTTCTCACCAAATGAACCCAAAAATAGGGTTGTAACATCCTTCCCCTCTTATAGGAATTTTGTCCTCAAAATTCTATCAAGCAAACAAACAATTTAGGATAAGACTTTTCCATGTCCATCATTGGCCCCTATGTGGCTTTACCGTACTCATGGTGCTCCCAAAGAACCTTTATCATTATCTATTCTTTTCTCTGATTTCTTTCATCCTGGCATCTATAAACTGCATAGGTGGACTTAGGCCATTTCATCCTCCCTTGGGCTCACTAGGTTCATTGTTCAGCACCTAGTCTAGGTATCTCACATCATGCTCTAAATTGGACACATGGAACTCATCACACATTACTTTATCCTGAGGGGTAAGGTCAAACTTAACCTTCTCCACCAAACCATGTCAAAAGAACCCATGCATCGGGCACTCAGCTCTCTTAGCTATAACTTAGAGGGGTCAGATTTTCATGTCACATATCCTCCCACAGTGAACTGTATGTCAGTCTACTTTGCATCTGCTCATGACTCATGTTGTCCATAGGCTCCTTTCAGCCATTGCAAGATCAAAGCGACTCCATCTGCACACACTGTGGTCCATTTCTAACCATCACGTGGTCCTTTCACCAACATCACCTTACTGAAGTGGTGACCGACACAACCTCCCTTACAGAGCTTCTTTAAATCCCGATACTGGCTATGGTGGTCATCATCACATCTTTCATTGGACAAGAACTGTCTCTAGATATCACCCTGAACGAGCACACATGCTCTCATCAGACCCTTTAGTCTGGATCATACTAACCATTAGTTATGGGTGATTAACTATACTAACATCGAGTCCTTCATGTACCTACTTCCCCCTTATGAAAGTGAACGGATTTACTCAAGGACTTTTGAACTCGATTCATGGTGTAGTTGAACCATCTCCCTCATGGGTAGTTCAACCAGATCTGTTCCGTGACAGAACTCTTTCTTTCTCATGTCATTTAGGTAAGGCGATCTACCATAACCCATGTTGCCTCTCGACCTTCCTTGGTCCAGGGGAGACTTATAACAACATCTATAGTGATGAACTCCCATTCCCTCTCGGGAACTCTTTATCCTCTATATCGATGCACTAGGTTACCGCTGTTCATCCTTCACTTTCTGCTTGCATGGCCATATACCACATGCAACTTTATCTTAGGCATCGAAAGTACCACTGTCACTTATTATCTTCGTAGTATAGTGTATGGTGATCTTAAAATCATTATTCTTTAAGATCAATACCTCAAAAACCCTAAACCATTCTATTGGGGTTTCATCACCTTCTTATCCAAAGACGTGCATCTGAGGCTCTACCACCATCCCTTTATTACATCAAGGACTAGACTGGCTAACCAAACAACCATTAACTTGTTCAACAGATCTCGTTACATCTGAGTGTTAGCCAAACACATCTCCTTTCCAAACTTTGGGTTAGCCTAACAACCTCTTCTAGCCAACCTAGGCAGCTATATCTCAACCAGAGCATCCATTACCACTTTACATCCTTAGGTATTAGCTAATGTTGATGACATACACCTCCATGTATTTCACTTATCATCTCCTCTTGACTCTAAGTCTGCATTCATCAAGAAAACTCTGAGCTCATCCATATGATGATTCAAACTCAACCTTGCATCACTTGCAAATTCCACATATTTATGCTAGAAACATCGTTATAAGATGACTACCTTATTCCTCTTTAGTGTTGCAAACCATACAAACCACAATCACTATGAGACTTGATTCTGACTACCATTTCATGGTATCCATGTATCAGATTCATATTGGGTCTGTCTGATACATTGTTCTCTAACATGTACCTCCATGCTTGACTTGATATCATATATCATGACTAATGAGACTCTATCATCAATCAACACACACTCTAGTCTTATGTATTACTATTGTTTATTTTGCTTCCATAGTAATATCCAAATAGGGACATAATAATAATGTATGTACTCTTATTATACATATGATCTCATTGTTCAGTTCATCAACCTAAAGACATATGTCATCGAGTAACATCATTCTTTAGACATATACTATGTCTGTGTCATCATCTCATGATTGAGACAGACATAATATATGAAATGACCTTTCTTATTATTAAATCAGGTATCTAATGTCATGTTCCAATCATCATATGATTAACCCTCTCGGCAAACATACCAAAAACATTGGAAAATTATCACTTAACCAATTGACCTCTCGATGTTCTGATCCAATCAACCTCGTTCATGACCAGATGGTCGACCATTGAGATTTATAGAATCAAAGCTTGATAGCCCTTCTTTAGCTTTTAAGGTTAATATTGTCATTTAAAGAAAGAATAATCAAGATCAATTGATTGAGTTTTTGAAGTTCAATTAAGTTTCCAAGTGGAATTGACTATCAACACCAACTGAACAAAATAAAGATGATTTCTTTTCTTAAATTAAGGTTCACAAACAAGCTATTGACCTCTATGTTATACTGATTGAACTCTTTATAAAATATTTAATGATCGATAGGTTTACTTTGTTTAAACTTAATTAGGATAGTTTTTGACCTCCCATAGGTTGATAATGTTACTTTACAAGTTTGTCCTATCAACCTCCTTGTTTTCTAAACTCGATGATAGGGTCTTTATTAATATATGTTTGATATGATTGAGCTTCTTAACTACTTAACTATTGACCTAGTATCTTAATCATATCCTTAGAACTATTTACTTTATCAACCTATTAGTTTCAGATGTCGATAGTTTTTCCATAGCTTGACATATTCTTACTTGATCTACCTAAAGACCATGTTTGAGGGATCTCTATTGACATTGTCTATAGACCTTAGCTAGAAAGTGAAACCAAACTAAATGATCAACCTCTTGAACCAATTGACCTCAAAGGTAGACAATATACATAATTGATCTCATCAAGATAGGTTGACGGTTTGTCATTGAGAGATCGATTAATATACCTTTGACCTTATCTTTTTCATGTCTTGAGTTCATAAATTCAAGTTCTTATTGTTATGACTTCTCTTTTACTGATTAGAACTTGCAAATGGCTTGGTATGCATAACTATAGTGGAAGGAGACATAGAATAGATGGGTATTTCTTCCACAAGGGAAATAAACCAACCCTATTCTAAGGAGAGCAACTATTCTTAAGAAAGTAACAATGAAGTTGCATAGAGGATGGGTATGAAGAGTTCTCTTCTAAGGCCTCCCACTAACAAAACTAACAAACTACCAAGAATTGAGTAACCTTCCACCACCATTGCACAATCATTTAAAAATATAGCAATGGAGGAGGTCCCCAACTAAGAGCTTCAATAGGGAACATTCCATCTCGGAGATGGCAAACACAAGGTGGTGGATTCCATATTGATTCATAAAAACATTAAGTCAACATGTTTCATTGAACACCACACACCTCACAAACTAGGCATTGTAAGACTAGCAAGTGACTTTCTTGATAGTTCCAACCTTGTTAATATCTTCTTTGCTTTGTCAAGATCTTATACTGCACAAATACAAATGTTCATGTCTTTAATATGAGAACTTGTGATTGCACCAATTGATAGATAGGAATATGGTGTAATATGCAATGTTAGAGTGTTCATTTTGAATCAAGAGGATAACTATGCTGAGAAAATGCTAAACAAGATCTTCTTTGTTGATGATGAAGATGTAGATTCTACAAACTTTAGAAAGCTTGACAAGGAAGACTCCTAGTGCAACCCCAACAAAGTTTGGGCAAAGCACAATGGATAGGCAAGATACATGTTTAAAACTTACAAAGAAACAAATGTGAATTTTTGGGTTATGACATATCATCCACAAGTTTATCACTAATGTCTTGTTTACAAATCTAAAATGAGAAGCCTATATTGTGAAGACCTCCACAATGTCCGAAACATACTTAAGGAAGAGCCAATCAACATTAGCAGACTATTGATCGATATATGGATATACACCCTACAGAAACAACATGACTTTTGCTTGGGTGAACTATTTAACCTAATTTATCAAGAATTTCAGCATCCATAAGATCTTAAGGGCAGTTCTAAAACCAAAGGGGAATGTTCATTGACATTAAATACCTTGTCTAGATTGGTAACCAGTACACCATGGAAAAAAGATATATTATCATTTCAGGAAGACTAATATCCTCATACCTCTACTAGAATTCAGAAACTATGATAAACCGAAGCTCCTATACCCAATAAATAAATTCTAATAGTTTTTGGAAAGGTCTAGGGTTTCTTCTAGCATATCCAAAAGTAAACTTCTACATCATCTACATCTCATCTTGTTGTCTATAGAGAACCCAAAAGACCTCTTCCTATAATCATTGAGGAATCTGTTGAGGCCATAAATGTTGAACTTGAAGATCACATACTTGAAGTTCAAAACCCTATTTTTTTCCAAGACACCACCATTTGCACAAAAACAAGTTGCCCTACATAGAGGATAACATCTGCAAAAGAACCATTCAACAATAGTTATAGCCCAAAGAAGTCTAGTCCTCCAACAACTATCTCTATTTTAGACATGGCTCATTGTCATTCACCTTCACCTAATAGTTACAAGCATGACGTCTCACCCAAAATGCCACAAAAATAACAACATTGATGGATCCTCCACATGCGTGAAGTTGCGTGCACCACTAAAAATCCTAGAGATAGTAAGTCTATAAGTTTAACCTTGCATGTGCTAGAATAAGATCTCCACCCACATATGCTAAGGTACGTGGAAGTCTTATTGTAGTACAATTGAGGGTTGAATCCATGAGACAACGATCTTGTTAAGGATTTAACAAGATGGAAAACGTTATAATTCTATTTATCTACTTAAGAGTTGATATTTCGATCGAAGAGTTGGGTTGATGATTAAACTAAAATGCAAAAGTAAATTAAATGACAGGAAAGTAAAGTTAAGGTTGTAAACAATATTTGGAAACCACTAGGATGTGATCAAGTTTCACAACCGCTACACATGGATCATAATAACATGGCTTGCAAAAAGGGTCAAATTAGTTAGTATCTTTGTAGACTTAGCTTTCTTTAGAATAGCCAACTATGAGAAACATGGAAGTATTGCAATGCCATCCATCCCCAGACTAATGGTCACTTACTTTGCATCACTCCCTTCGCAAAGTGTGTTCCTTGACCTATCAAAGTTGTACTTCCATTCGTTAAATGATTCCATTTCATAGTATGAAAGTGCAACGATGGAGGTGAGTTTACTACACTCCTTGAAAAGCATTCTTAGATATCGAAATAGATATATGGTGACTACATACATCAAGAACCAACATAAAATCGATAATCAAATCTAAAAGCACAAATGTAGACTATTCACACTAATAGATAATGGGTAACATAGGTTGGTAATCAATCAACTAGCATTCATTAAACGATTGATGTTGAACTGAAAAGATAGTATTTCTCTATTTCAAACTCATGAATTACAATGCATGAAATGAAAACATGGGTAGAGGGGCTACTCCCCGCACCCTAGTGTATGGAACTACTCGCTCATGGAAAGAACAAAGAAGGAGACAGGAGAAGAGAAGGAAAGCATCATCTCCACATAGGAGGGACGAATGTTGACCCCTTGGAGTAGAGAGCAACTATCTTCACACTGTGTGGTTGCTTCGGTGATGAATCGCCTTCTATGTCGATGCGAGAGAAAGTAGACTTATGGATGGAGTGTGGATCTTAGACCGGTGGCCTTGGGGTGAGGGATGAAGGAAGAAATAGTTTTGGAACAAATGAGGCAGCCTTTGGGTGTCTAAGAATCGATGCCTAATGAGGACCCCTTGGGTCCTATTTATAGGCTCCAAAGGGGTCTTGAATGGTCTTGAGTTATTTGGATCTTCATGGTTTGGAGACCATTTGGATCCTCATGGTCTGGAGACCGTTTGGATCCTAACGGTCTTGAGACCAATGGCTTTTGTACATTCTTGAGGTCAATAAATCTTCATTCGGTCTAGGGACTGCTAAAGTCCTCGCAGTCTTGGAACTACTAGGACCTTGCTCGGTCTTGGGACTGTTAGAGTCCTTGTGGTCTTGCTCGGTCTTGGGATTGTTAGAGTCCTTGCAGTCTTGCTCAGTCTTGGGACCGTTCGGGCCTTCACGGTCTTGGGAGCACTAGAGCCTTCACAGTCTTGGGACCGCTAGAGCCTTCACAGTCTTGGGACCGCTAGAGCCTTCACGGTCTAGGGATCGCTAGAGCCTTCATGGTCTTGGGACCCCTAGAGCCTTCATAGTTTTGGGACCGTTAGAGCCTTCATGGTCTTGGGTCTTCTAGGGGACTTTTACAATTTTTTGGGGGGGTTTTCTATAAGAAGAAAAAGGGAAAATATCAATCTATTAGTATATTCACAATAAAGCGGAAAGTTAAGTATTATATCTAATTTATCTAACAAAGAGTATGGAAAATTAAGAAAAACTAGTAAGATAACATCATAAAATGGGAGGTTATCACCCCCCTAACCTAGAGTCTAGCTTGTCCTGAAGTTGGATAGAGCTAAGGCACGTAGTGGTGGGGTGATTTTATTTAGTGAAGATTTCCATACTCTTGCTTCAGTTCTAAACCAGAGATCTCCCAGAGTCTTATCAAGGCCTCTGCTTGCACTGACACTTTCAGATATTGGGAGTTGTGTGAAGCTCGGGTTTCTTCCGTATCACATAACTCGCATTGGGACCACCCTTTCCTTGATCATATTCTATGCATGTCTTTGACTCTAAGTAGTTTTATACTTCTTTGAAATTTCTACCGGAAGCTAAGATAAGTACAAGGGCTGACTGAAGGATGATGTGTAACTCCCCCTTTGAAGGGGGGAGGGTTTATCTAAACTTTTAGGGTCTCACTACCGGGCGCGACACATCTGCCTTTGTGAGGGCAACTGAATGTACCCGACAGGCGAGACCTTTATCAGCTTTTTTTCATATATTTGGAGACCTTAGGATCTCACTACCAGGCATGATACATCTTCCTTTGTGAGGGAAGTTGAATGTACCGGCCGGGAAAGACCTTTATTGGCTCTTCATATAGGTCCTTATGCATGGCACAACTCTCATGTTTTTATTCAACACTCAGGGTTTTATTCATATGCTCACTGGCATAGGAATTGGGTATTTTAGGGATTTTATTTGGGCTGCCAAGCCTCTTTTTCAAAAGAAGAAAATTGTTCTCTAGAGTTTCCAGACATGAACTTATTCCAGTTTCGTACTCGGCTGTCCACTTATGAGGTTCCTTGATTTTGATTTCACCTGGCTCCCTCCCATCCTTGAGAGTGGTTGGCTTATTTCAACTATGGTTTTGACATGTAGAGAGTCTGGTATAGAATTAAAGCAAAAGCATGGATATCTTGTTGTGGAGGTGATTTATTAATTCGCCATTATGTGCCCAGATGATACTATGTAAGTTCTTCTGAGGACTACTTTGTCTCTAACTTAGCTAGGGGTGTCCCCTTACCAAAGTGAAAGTTGTCTTATGTATAAAAGTTATTCTATTATAGAAATTATTAGAAAATCTAAATGTCAAGAAGAAAGGTTTGTGTGAAAGAACAAAGGTAGATGAAAGGGTAGAAGAGGAAAGAAAATTTGAATATAATACCTCTTCCCTTACCCAGTGTACTCCCCCCCCTAATGTATCACTCACTTTGTCCCCAAAGTGTCAAGGTGATAGGTTGAGAAGTACATGGGCAAGGGTGTCAAGGTTCTGTTAAACCCTTGTTGGCTCCGTAATAGCGGAGGATATTTGCTGCAAACTTTCCCCATAAAGCATGATAATCCACATCCTTCATGTCCTCCACACATTTTCCAAGAACGGTGAGGGTATACATCCAGTAAAGGACGTGGAAACCACAGTCATTTGATTCTCTGATTTGTTGGGGACATCTGTGGTAGAAGGCTAGGTGGTTGAAATGTTCTTTGTTGTACACCTTTGCGTGTTTGTAGAGAAGATCATGTAGTCTTTCAGCACAATCCTTTACCACTTCTTCCATAGGCGTCTTTTCTACAACATCATACTCCCTCAAGTTGATATTGAACTGGCTATCGGAACTATTGTAGATAATTGTAGTTCCATTATGTAAGTTCATTGGCAGTAACATCCAATGCTCAGAGTGAAGGAATGGAAATAGCATGAACTTTAGATTTGTATGTTGAAGATATGAAATAAGGGCTTCAGTGGTTCCAAAGTTCTTTGAGCCGAGTAAATCCTCCTTAAGGTATGATGACGCCATGTAAACCGTAGGCAGGTCCCGTGATAGAAGAAATTTGTAGGTAGACACCATGCTCACGGATAGTGAACCTTTTACTTGTATGGTTTCACGGAGTCCATCTTCCATTACGAGAATATTCCCTTCAAGGAAAACAAGCTCATCGTTCTCTGCATACAACCGAGACATGATGAGTCTGAGTTCATTATCGGAAAGACTCTTGCATGTAGCAAGGTCAAAGTTTGGGAATGTTGGTTGTATATCAGATAGAGGCACCATATATTTGGATGATCTGTTAATGGTAGCTCCTGTTAATAGATCTGTATCCCCTTATCTTCGGCAAAATCAAAAGTGTAGGGGTCCCATTGTCATTTTTCTAGGACCTTGGCAGTTTGTTGTTGTTGTTTCTCCAACTCCTTTAGTGCTTGTCTGAATGGTTTCTTTTGTGGATGTTGGATAGAAGAGAATAAGTAATGGGGAATGTCAGCATGTGCCATTGTTGGGTCCTTGAAGAATCGTCTGTTGTAGATGAGCTCCATGGCGTAACGTCCCCATAAGGAATACATATCTTCTGTGGCTATCTCGGTAAAGGGGATATGTCTGTTGAGTGCTTCAATGGATCTGATTGTGTAGATAGCACAGTCCCCTGAACCTTCTAGTGTTTGAATGACTGGGTTAATGATTTTGAACCAAGGTTGGCTCCAGCCATGTGCAAGAGATGGGAAGGTAGCCCATATAACTTTGAGAAGCTAGAAGGGAATGCATCGTGCTTCTGTGGCTTTTGAACCAGTGAAGTTAATGGTTCCCGCCTTAAGCTCACTGACGTAGAAATTGTACACTTTTGTGTCACGGGCCTCGTTGTCAACTATCATGAGGAGCCAGTGGCTAGAAACATATAAAGGCACAGTGATGTAGTGTTCCTTTCTTGCGAGGCCTGTTTGCAACCACTTGATGGATTTTTCCTGTAAGTCCTTATTGAATAGGCATCATGCTAGAGCAGGTGAAGCATTGAAAATAGGATACTTTTTCTTTGGGCTATGAAATTCCTCTATTACGTTGGAAATCAGTACATGGAAGATAGCCATCTTCACCACTGACTGAGGTCGTAGAAGAACACGAAAATCTTCGTCTGTCATCTTGCACTTTGTCTTTGTATTGTTATAGAGGATGTCCCCCCCCCCCATCCTTGGAATCATCTATAATAATGTTTAAGATGAAGATGTCCTGAATGTCTAATGTAGAGATGGCCGTCAGATCTAAGTCGTGCATTTTGTGAGGTAGGGGTTGCAGTGGTAGGTCTTTAGGAAGAGGAAGTGAAGTCTCTTCATTTTCATCAAAATATTGAGGCAAACCTTCATCCTCTTTGGAGTCAGATTCGAGTTGATCATCGATGTCAAGACTCACTCTGTCAGATTCCTCCTGTCTTGGGGGAAAGACTACATCTTGCTCCACAAAAGCTGCTGCGAGCGGGCTAGTGCTAGTTTCCAGTATGCATTGTTGAATTTCTGTAAAAGCCGCATCTTTGGTAGTGTCCCCCAGAGAGCCCATAGCTGAAAATTTGAATAATTGATCCCCATATGACATTGTGACATTATTGTTATTATCGGGGGCATGGTGGTCTTTGCTTCCACCTTCCTTGTGGTCTCCACCATCTCCCCTCTTTGTATTATCTTCCCCTGGGCTGGTGCCCTCCCCAGCGTTGCCTGGGTCGTAAGGTTGGTCATCTGAGGAGGAGTTGTCTGCATTGGAGTAAGTCAACGAGTCAGAATCCTCATCATCATCTTCATTGTTATCATCATCATCATCATCATCATCTGTCACTTTATCTTTTGTCTTCTTAGGTGCTGCTTTCTTGCACTGCCGATGGATGGCTTGTAGTTCTTCAAGTGCCACTTGCACATGCTTGTGGGTTTCGAGTAGTGCGTCATGGCTTTCTTTGAGATATGTATATCTTGCTTTAGCAGAGAGGAGTCGTGCTATGACATTAGTCACTTGCACTTGTAGTTGATTGAGTTCTTCGTTTGAGTGATCATCTTGGTGGCGAATGAGTTGTGTGAGGTTGCTATCAATGCCCTCCATGTGCGTGCTCAGTGTAACTTGTTGTTGTTGAAGCTCGCGGAGGGTCTCAGGTAAGGGTTGAGTTTGCTTGGAGACCATGTCGACTTGTCAGACTAACACTTCTTGCTGGCGTTTCATACTAAGAATCAACGCCGATAGGGTTTGGAAGCGATCATCAACCTGGTTGACTTGCTGGACCGTTGCTTCCTGTAATTATTGAATGCTCGTGAGAAGGTCCGACAAGGCATGAGTCCATTTGTCAATGATGGACACCTACGTGGAATTCCCCAACACACAAGAAAAAATAGATTGTAAGATGTTAGAAGGGTTGGTGAGGAGGGTTCGAATAGCATCCAATTGACGTCTGAATTCCTCACTGACTTGTGAAAAGGAGACCCCAGTGGTGTAAGGGTGTGGTGGCAGGGGTCCGGGTGGAAGGGTGGTGGTGTCGTGTGAGTGAGACACCATTGACATACCCGCAAATTGTGTGGTGACTATAGAAGGAGTCACCAGCGGTGTCAGGGTGCTGGAGGATGAGTAAGGTGGTGACATCCCGAATATGGAAGGTGGGACTGAGAATGTCGGGGGAAGGTGGTGGAGGTGAAGGTGAGATCGGGCGTTGAGGTGAAAATTGGGTCGCCCGTGGGGAAAGGGAGTGAGATAGGAGATGTGGGTGAAGTTGTGGTTGTGGGGGGGGGATTGTGGTAGGTATGATTGTGGAAAATGGTGGAAGAGCAGTGTGGAGTGGATAGGTGGTGGACGTCATGAGGGTGGAAGATGGGAGTGTAGTGGAGGAATGAGGTATTGATCCCTCTATCCCAAGGGTGGTGGGGGTGGTTGTAGAGGTGATCCCAACATCCAGATCCATGATGAAGGGGTCTGATGTTGGATTGATGATGGTTTCTTCATTGTGGGGATGTTCTACCTCTGGGTTAATCTTAGACGTAGGAGTCCCGAACTGCTATTGCTTCTATGCTCGCAGTTTGGACAGCCGTGTTACTAGTATTTTCTTTGGCCTTGTTGTTGGGGATGTGATGCTATGCTCTGTTTTCCCTGCTTTTGCTTGCTTCTCCTTTCCTTTTATTGAGGCTAGAAGATTAGCAAGTTCCTCTTCAGTGAAGAGTATTTTGTCTTTATCATAATCAGCAAGTTCCAAAAGTGGTAGCAGCATCCTAGATGCTTTGACAGTTGGGCAGAAGACATAGTGGAGTTTTGCATCCTTCTCCTTTATGATATAGGTGTTCTTTAGAATCTGCTTGTTTGTTAGGATGTCACCCTTTATCAAAGTACATCTTGGAAGTGGGTCGTCCATCTTGAGATACTTCAGAATTGTTGTTACGTGACCACCCATGCACATTTCCTTTCCGGGGGCATAGGATGTGTGTTTTTGTATCAAGTGCCATTCGATATTGACTGGTTGCCCCTTTAGGATGGACCATAGTATGAAAAGGTTTGAAATGAGAACATTCCCGCTTTCTATTCTAGGGAATAGTGCACCTGTTATTATTCTATGTTCTAGGGAATAGTGCACCTGTTATTATTCTATGTAGAGTTTGCACCAGGCCGGAATGAATGTTGGAGGCTTTGCAGGTCTTGGGATCATAGTTGGGGATTCCAGTCAATGATTTAAATAAAAAGTGCATGTTGAACTATGGGTGATCTAGACCTACTGTCGTAGCCTTCTTTAGTTGGTCCGGGTCGTCAATGAAGATTTTGTTCAATAAGTTTTTAGTCAGTGTAACCTTATTCCCAAAAAGTGAGGTTACAAGCTTGTGGTCACCTCTGTCGTTTGGTATGTCTTTTGCATCCACGGGTTCTTTGGTGAGGTAGGTGAAGAACTCCAGTATGGGCTCAATGTAGGAATTCTCGGCGATGAAGAAGAGTTTGGATAGATTCAATATGTTGGAGCAGACATACTTTGTTGGTCGTAGTATTTTGTCACCAGCCTGCTGTTGTTGGATATACAGACCAGCTGGTGTTGTTGCTTCGGGGGTGGCAGCGGGCAGAGTAGTGTATCCTGCCAGAATTTGTTCTCTTGCAGTTGTGGGCTAGACTTGTTTCCTGGCCCATCTTTTGGTAGGTCGCGACTGAATAACCTCATGGGCCTTCCTTTTTCCCTTTGACTTGGCGGCTGGAGATTCCTCGTCAGGGTTTGGTGTGTAGTCCGAGCCTTTGTCGGTTGAAGAGATATCTTTGATTTCTTCAACTGGATCTTATGCTAAACATTTGTTGACGCGCTCAAGGTCATGGATGACCTTGGGCAAGTCAACTAGTATTATAACCTCATTTTTCTAAACCATGTAATGAGATTTGTAAATCTCCTTTTAAAAGATAAATGAAATCAAAGGTTGATTTATTTGGTTGAATTGAATGATTTTCATGCATAATAGCCTTGTTTGTTTTCTTAATGGGTTTTATTGGCTATTGAGCCCAATTGAGAGAAAAAGAAAAAGAAAAGCAAAACGAATTCAAGTGAATAAAGGGATAAATAAGAAAAGGGATAAAAGAATAAAAGGAAAAGGCAAAGGAATATTTCCCATGGTGAGATTTCGTGCCTTTCAGGTTCCTTGAGGTCTAAGGAATCCAACATGATAATTTAATAGCAAGGGAAAAAGAAAATATGTGAAAAATACATATAATTAAGTGATGACTTGAAACTAAAGAAAAGGACCCTATTTCTTTATATAATAATCCCAAATTTGGTATGATGAAATATTAAGACTTTAAGGAGTTTCCCTTAAAATTTGAGATAAAAAGGACCTACGGATTAGGAGTTATGATTTTCTCAAATTATCTTCAAAAATAAGGATTTATCTTGGAAATAGGAATTCTTTTCCTTTTTGGTTGAGCATGAGGGATGAGGGTCGTTGGATCTTAATCCAACGAGTGCCGCTCATCATCCAGTTCCAAAGGAACTAGGACTCTGGCTGAGTTACAGGGGGGGCTTTTCCCCTCGATTTCCTCTTGATCCAGTGCATGTGCACTCATGGAAACAATTCCCTTGAGTTCAGGAGGGAGTTACAAACCTCCTTGACCCTATTTTGTTGAGCTCTTGAGGTTTCTAGAGGATACGCCCAATTGGGCCGAGGTCTAGGGGTGGCGGGGTTGGAGGAACCCTAAAGAAGCCCCCACATCCTATATATATCCCCCCTCTTGATTCCTCGCACCCTCACAAATCTAGACGGCTGCCTCCCGAGTTCCAACTCTCTCTCTCTCTCTAGATTGATCTCTCTCCAGTGAGAGAACCGCCGCAGTGCCGCCGCAGGTGCGAGTAGAGGAAAGGAGGAAGACGAGTAGCAACAACCGTCAGATTGATATCCACTGTGATCCGACGCGAAGATCCAACAATTCGAGGAGCGTCCAGCTAAAGTTAGATCGCGCGCAACACAGGGCGTTGGATCCAAAGGGCAGACCAACGGTCTATTGATCGGGTGGCCATTGTTTTTTTGTATTACTCCTCTCTCTGACCAAAAATTAAAAAAAAGGCTTTTTCTTGCAAAATTCATAGAAATTGCTAGGAATCTCGGATTAACAAACTTAATACATGAAAGTTGATCAAAAAAATACAAGGAACGAGTTAAGAATAGTTTGAAATCCTAAATCTATCTATTTAAGTAAAAGTATATAATTTTTGATGAAAAAGGTATTAAGTTGTGGTTAGAAACCGTAATTGATGATAAAGAATAGATTTAACAGTGTAAATAAGTTAATTCGAGTATTGTTAACTTGTTTAATGTTAGACATGAATCTTAATCTGTTTTGAAGATGAAATTGCAAGATTTAGGGTTTTAAACCTAATATGATGGTTAATATCCTTAGAAACCCTAAATAGGGTAAAAAGGAAAGAAAAGTGCCTTTAATCCGAAATTAGGGTTATATGTCGATAAAAGTTAACCTTAATATCTTTCATGAAGAGTAGATGAGATAATTAGGGTTTTTGAGTAATTTTATAAAGTTAGGGTTTAAAATAGTAAAAATGAAGTGAAACCCTAATTAGGATCGAACCCCTAAAAAGGACTGGTAACCCTAGGAAACCACTAGGATTAATAGACCATGATGGCATGATTAATGATAGGAAAATTGGATGCATATTTCATGATCAACTTGTGTGTGCTTGCCTTGGTTTCTTGCTTGGTTGAATTATTTTTGCACTCAAGTAAGCTTGACAGGTATGTGGTTAATTATGGTTAATCACATTAGTTTTCCCAAAAGTTTTCTGGATGGTTAATCACATTGAATGAAACCTATTAGTTTGGATGTTCATACTTGCAAATTATAAAGTCACTATGATTATCACAATTGTAAAATAAGTGTGTATTCTCACACCTACATGCCACCCTGATGGATGATGCAAAAAGGTCAAGCCCAGAAGGGAAGACCAATGGGTACCATGAGAGGTGACCCCAGACACCAAGATCAGGAATGAGAAGGTGGTCTATGCTGCATGACTAATGGGAACCATGAGAGGTGACCCCAGGCACCAAGCTCGGGATTGAGAAGGTGGCCTTAAGTCAATGGCAAAAGAGAAATCCTAGAGGGGGTATTCCAGGGTTAGGGTAAAAGCGGTGGAGAATGACATATTGAAAACGTAATTTGGCTTGTTAATTACCTTGATTGTGATAATTAGATTGTTAGCCCTATTTGTGAAGTTTTGGTTATCCCCACATATCGACATATTCTTAAATGCTGACAGACGTTTTGTTTGTCGGCATTTTAGGTACAACCCTATTAAACACAAACAATAAACTGACACATTGTGAAAATAAGAAATAAAGTGTAAGGAGGATTAGATAGAAGAGATTCAAGTTGTGGATAGAAATAGATTTCCAAAGTTTGTAAAAGTATGCAAAGTTTTATTTTATACCATATTTCAGTTTAGTTGGTAGAATTTCATAATTATTATTGATTAATTGTCGAACCTTTGATCCGGTTTATTGGGATAACAGCTCTGACCTCTTGTCCTCCCTTAATTGGGGGTTACTGGGAGGCGGGGTCGTTACATTTGGTATCAGAGAATAGGTTCCTCATTTCATCTTTAATAATTATTAAATTTTACAAATTCCATAGAATCGAGGGAGTTATTATAGGATTTTCCAAAAGACAAAGGTGTCTAGAAAAGGATCACATTCGGGGGCTAGCAATATTTTCCTTCACACCAATAGTCAGAATATGAGGACTCCCAGATTTGTGTGACCGCCTGGCCAAAGTCTCAGGATTTGACTCAAAATAAGATACCTTTAGGACTTTCTCATCTTATCCGTCCCTTCTCAACTCAAAGTCTGTTAAGGATTTTAAGGATTAGGGTTTTCTCTCTCTTCCTCACCCTCTTGAGGTATGGGTAAGATTGATAAGTTTTAAGGAATCCTCCACCAAATTAATAAAAGATACATAATTAAGATGTCATTGATATAAGTATAATCGGTTGAGTATAGACTAAAGGTTAGTTTGCATGCTTTTGTAGATGGCTCGTACAATGATCATTGTTATCCCGGTTGCCTCCAACAATGGTGGGCCTCCTCACAAGGAGAAGGGGTCTTCTGAGAAGAGGAAGTGGAACCATGGTGGTGAATCCTCAAAAAAGAGAAAGAAACCTGATGAAATTGCACATGAGGCCCCAAACCCTGAACCAATACCTTTCAGCAACCTTGAGCAAGAGGAGGAACCGGGATATGAGGAGCAACATGTGTATGAGGAGGTAGCCCAGATGGAGGAGGACCAGTCTGGTGGTCTAGAACCAACTATGGTGGTTCACACTACATATGCGGTATGGATGGAGCAGTAGAAATAGCTAACTGAGGCGATTCATGACAAGGCCCTCAGAGATGTAGCTAGAGGCATCGTCGACTATGAGCCACCATCTTGTACTTCATCAAGCTAAACATCGAGAAGTTTTGGGGAGAAGATAAGTCTGAAGTGGTTGACAAGGCGGAGGCTTGGCTGCTTACAGTTGAGAATGGATTTTGTATGCTTGAAGTGCAGCCAAACAAGAAGGTTCTCTTTGTTGCCCACCACTTGGAAGGTGCAACCAAGATATAGTGGGAGAACAATATCACGGGAAGAGACTTAAGTGAAGAACCAATGGTGTGGACCGATTTCAAGACCATCTTCACCGCCAGATTCATCCCCATCTCAGCAAAGAAGGAGGAGTGAGAGGTCAGCAACATGACTCAAGGAAGCTTGCCAGTTGCGGACTTTGGTCACAAGTTCTGCATCCTGGAACGTTTCAGACACATGATGGATGAAGAGAGGAGGGTGGACCACTTCATAGAGCGTCTTCACCCTGCCATCAAGCCTCATGTGATGGCTAGTAAGCTGAAGACCTTCTCTGAAGCCTACAACACCACCTTGGACATGGAAAGGACGATGAATCCTACACAGAATCCATCCAAAGGATACTTGGGTTTCACTGAAGGAGATCAGGGGTAGAAGAATGAGCACAAGAAGGGACATGGGTGCAACCACAACAAAAGCAAGCATGGACACAAAGACAAACCCCGTGGTCGCCTCCATCAGTGTCGCACCTGTGGACAAACACATCCTGGGAAGTGCCACTTTGAGAAGAAGGTGTATTTTAGATGTCAGCAAGAGGGACACTTTATCTCCAATTGCCCTCAGCCTGACCCAAGAGGACCTTTGGGGTCACAACCGGTGGCTGCAGCACCCCCGGCAGGAGCACCAGCTGGAGCACCCCCAGTTGGAGAGAGGAGACAAGCTAGAGTGTTTGCCATCGACAATGAAGAAGCCCAAGCGAATGCTAATAGGCTAATTGAGGGTAATAACCCCTAGAGTGTTCCTTTTAGTTCAATAGATCATGTAATAGCTTTCTGATGTGGTATGAACTATGTAGGCTTGTTGGAAGTCATGGGGCACAATGTAAAAGCACTTTTTTATTCTGGTTCTACTAATACTTTTATTTTGAGAAATCTGGCAACTATGCTTTGTTTGGATATCAAGGATTTGGGTTATGTTTTGAATGTCACAACCCCGAGTGGTCATATTTATACATCTCTTTTGAAAACCCATGTCTTGTCAATTAAGTACTTGAACCATGTGCTTCCCACTGACTTCATCCTCCTCGATATGAATGATTTTTATGTAATCATTGGTATGGATTGGCTTTCCACCTACAGAGCTCAGATTGACTATAGAGAGAAGAAGATCCTTATTAGGAAAATCGGCCATCCACACTTCACCATTCAAGAAAGGAAGGATGCGACAACCAGCCTTTATGTGTCCGCCTTGAAAGTTGAGCGGATGCTATCCAAGGGTTGTCAAGCCTACCTAGCCATAGTTACCGAACCTGAGGTTAAGGGGCAATCCTTAGAGGAGATAGAGGTGGTTTGGGAGTATGCGGATGTGTTTCCAGATGATCTACTAGGGAATCCCCCTGAGAGGGAGGTTGATTTCTTCATCGAGTTAGCTCTTGGAACTAACCCTATATCTAAGGCACCCTATAGAATGGCCCCTGGAGAGTTGCTTGAGTTGAAAACCCAGTTGTAGGAGTTGTTGGATAAAGGTTTTATCTGGTCCAGTACATCACCTTGGGGAGCACCAGTCCTCTTTGTGAAGAAGAAGGATGGGTCGCTTCGGATGTGTATTGATTATTGGATGATCAACCAGGCAACCATTAAGAACAAGTATCGTTTGCCTAGAATATGACCTGTTTGACCAACTCAAATCAGCTCGAGTCTTTTCCAAGATTGATTTGAGGTCAGGATACCATCAGGTGAGAGTAAGGAGTGAGGATATACCTAAAATGGATTTCCAAACCCGATATGACCACTATGAGTTTGTGGTCATGTCGTTTGGATTATATAATGCACCTAGTGTCTTTATGAACCTCATGAACAGTGTGTTCCATACTTTCCTTGAATCTTTTGTGATAGTGTTCATAGACGACATCTTGGTGTATTATGAGGACCTAGACTAACACTGTGACCACCTAGGTGGAGTCCTTGATATCCTGAGAAAGCATAAGTTTTTCGGAAAGTTCTCAAAATGTGAGTTTTGGTTAGACCAAGTCATGTTTCTTGGACACATCATGTTAGGAGGAACAATCACCATAGATCAAGCCAAAGCATTGGCAGTTCATGACTGGTCGGCACCAAGGAACCCCTTTGAGATTTGTAGCTTCTTGGGGTTGGCCGGATACTACCGTCGCTTCATCAAGGATTTCTCAAAGATTGCTTTATCGTTGACCATGTTAACCCGGAAGGATGTGAAGTCCGTGTGGTCTGACTCATGTGAAGCTCACTTCCAAAAGTTGAAGTAGAAGCTGACCACCGCCCCTGTGTTGACTCTTCCTTCCGAAAATGAGGGTTTCATGATATTCACCGATGCTTCCAAGATGGGACTTGGTTGTGCATTAGAATAGAATCAGCATGTGGTTGCATATGCTTCCCGACAGCTCAAGCCCAATGAGGTGAATTACCCGACACATGACCTAGAGTTAGCTGCTATTATCCATGCGTTGAAGATATGGCGGCATTACATGTATGGTGCTACCTTTGAGATCTTCACCGACCATAAGAGCTTAAAGTACCTACTGACACAGAGAGACCTGAACCTACGACAGCGATGATGGATGGAGTATATGAAGGATTATGACTTCACCATCGCCTATCATCCTGGTAAGGCGAATGTCGTAGCGGATGCTTTGAGTCAGAAACAGCTTAAGTGTGCAATTGTTTTGTCCAGTCAGTGGAAGAGTTTAGAAGAGCTGGTGGAATGGACTCCACAACCGTTAGAGGATCGAGTCCATTTGTCTAACATCTAGATCAAATCTGAGTTGTTAGGTGAGATCATAGCAGTATAGTTGACCAGTGAGGAGCTAGACAAGATGAAAGGTTTGATGATGAAACCACAGACTCGTCTATCCATGGGAATAGATGGAGGAATCAGGTTTGAGAATCACATATGGGTTCTGGTGGATTCATCGATTAAGGAACGTATCCTGCAAGAGGCTCATGGATCCAAATACACAGTGCACCCAAGAACTATTCAGATGTTCAAGGACTTGTATAGGTTTTTCTAGTGGCCAGGAATGAAGAAAGACATTGCGGCATGTTTGGCTAGCTGTCTTGCGTGCCAGATGGTGAAGGTTGAACACCAACGACCCGGTGGGCTTTTACAGTAGATAGAGATTCTAGCATGGAAATGGGAGCAGATCACCATGGATTTTGTGGTAGGTCTACCCCAGACCAGGAAAGGTCATGATGCGATATGGGTCGTGGTAGATCGTCTTACCAAGTCAGCACACTTCCTTGCCTTAAAGACCACTGCTAAGGTGTCAGACTTAGTTGAGCTATATATTAGAGAGATCGTGTGTTTGCATAGAGTACCCGGGTCGATCATCTCTGATAGAGACCCAAAGTTTACTTCCAAGTTATGGAAGCAAGTTCAAGAAGAACTAGGTACCAGGTTGAAGTTTAGTACCGCTTATCACCCCTAGACGGATGGTCAGTCAGAAAGGAAGATCCAGACCTTAGAAGATCTGTTGAGAGCTTGTGTGCTCGATTGGGGTGGTTCATGGGAGCAGTACTTACCTTTAGCTGAGTTTGCCAACAATAATAGCTACCAAGCCAGTATCGAGATGCCTCTGTATGAAGCTCTATATGGGAGACCGTGTAGGTCCCCACTTCACTGGGATGATGTGGGTGAGAGGACCTTATTGAGGTCAAATGAGCTCCAAGTGTATGTTGATAAAGTTTCTTTGATCAAGCAAAGGATGAAGACAGCCTAGGATTGACAGAAGTCGTATGCTGATGCAAAGCAGACTGATGTGCATTTCACTATAGGAGAGCGTGTGTTTTTTAAAATCCGACCGCTTTGAGCTATAACTAAGTATAGAGGAAAGATGAGTCCCCGATATGTGGGTCTGTTTGAGGTGTTAGAACATACTGGTGAAGATGCATATCATTTGGTGTTACCTCCTCAGTATAGCATGATGCATGATGTGTTTCACATATCCAACTTGAAGCGATATGTGAAAGATCTGAGCCATGTGCTCAGCATTAAACCTATTGAGCTTTAAGGGAAGCTGACTTATCTTGAGACACCTTTGCAGATTCTGGATACCAAGGTGAAAGAACTCATATGCAAGAATATAGAGATGGTAAAGGTTCTTTGGAGGCACCATGGAGAGGATGAGGCCACATGCGAGTTGAAGGCAGACATGGAGAAAGCATACCCTGATTTGTTTTTTTTATTTCGGGGAATTTTGAGGGCAAAATTCCTATAAGGAGGGGAGGACGTTATAACCTCATTTTTCTAAACCATGTAATGAGATTTGTAAATCTCCTTTTAAAAGATAAATGAAATCAAAGGTTGATTTATTTGGTTGAATTGAATGATTTTTTTGCATAATAGCCTTGTTTGTTTTCTTGATGGGCTTTATTAGCTATTGAGCCCAATTGAGAGAAAAAGAAAAAGAAAAGAAAAAGGAATTCAAGTGAATAAAGGGATAAAAGAATAAAAGGAAAAGGAAAAGTAATATTTCCCAAGGTGAGATTTCGTGCCTTTAAGGTTCCTTGAGGTCTAAGGAATCCAAGATGATAATTTAATAGCAAGGGAAAAAGAAAATATGTGAAAAATACATATAATTAAGTGAAGACTTGCAACTAAATAAAAGCACATGATTTCTTTGGATAATAATCCCAAATTTGGCATGATGAAATATTAAGACTTAATGAGTATCACTTAAAATTTGAGATAAAAAGGACCTACAGATTAGGAGTTATGATTTTCTTAAATTATCTTCAAAAATATGGATTTATCTTGGAAAAAGGAATTCTTTTCCTTTTTGGTTGAGCACGAGGGATGAGGGTCGTTGGATCTTGATCCAATGAGCACCGCTCATTATCTAGTTCCAAAGGAACTACGACTCTGAACGAGTTACAGGGGGACTTTTCCCCTCGATTTCCTCTTGATCCAGTGCACGTGCACTCATGGAAACAATTCCCTTGAGTTCGGGAGGGAGTTACGACAATCATGGAAACAATTCCCTTGAGTTCGGGAGGGAGTTACGACACTCATGGAAACAATTCCCTTGAGTTCAGGAGGGAGTTACAAACCTCCTCGACCCTATTTTGTTGATCTCTCGAGGTTTCTAGAGGATATGCCCAATTGGGCCGAGGTCTAGGGGCGACGGGGTTGGAGGAACCCTAAAGAAGCCCCCACATCCTATATATATACCCCCTCTCGATTCCTCACACCATCACAAATCCAGAAGGTTTCCTCCCGAGTTCCAACTCTCTATCTCTCTCTAGATTGATCTCTCTTCTGTGAGAGAACCTCTGCGGTACCGCCGCAGGTGCGAGTAGAGGAAAGGAGGAAGACGAGCAACAGCAACCATCAGATTGAGATCCACTTTGATCCCACGCAAAGATCCAACGATTCGAGGAGCGGTCGGCTAAAGTTAGATCACGCACAACGCAGGGCATTAGATCTAAAGGGCGGACCAACAGTCTATTGATCGGGCGGCCATCGTTTTTTGGTAAAACTCCTCTCTCTGACCAAATATTCAAAAAAAGGCTTTTTCTTACAAAATTCATAGAAATCGCTAGGAATCTCAGATTAACAAACTTAATACATGAAAGTTGTTAAAAAAAAGGTATGAGTTTAAAATAGTTTGAAAGCCTATACCTATCTCTTTTAGCTAAAGTATATATTTTTTATGAAAAAGGTATTACTTTGTGGTTAGAAACCAACCCTAATTGATGATAAAGGATAGATTTAATAGTGCATATAAGTTAATTCGAGTATTGTTAACTTGTTTAATGTTAGAGATGAATCTTAATCAATTTTGAAGATGAAATTGCAAAATTTAGGGTTTTAAACCTAATATGATGGTTAATATCCTTAGAAACCCTAAATAGGGTAAAAAGGAAAGAAAAGTGCCTTTAATATGAAATTAGGGTTATATGTGGATAAAATTAACCTTAATATATTTCATGAAGAGTAGATGAGATAATTAGGGTTTTTGAGTAATTTTATAAAGTTAGGGTTTAAAATAGTAAAAATGAAGTGAAACCCTAAAAAGGACTGGTAACCCTAGGAAACAACTAGGATTAATAGTCCATGATGGCATGATTAATGATAGGAAAATTGGATGCATATTTCAGGATCAACTTGTGTGTGATTGCTTGGTTTCTTGCTTGGTTGAATTATTTTTGCACTCAAGTCAGTTTGACAAGTATGTGGTTAATTATGGTTAATCACATTAGTTTTCTCGAAAGTTTTCTAGATGGTTAATCGCATTGAATTCAACCTATCAGTTTGGATGTTCATACTTGTAAATTATAAAGTCACTGTGATTATCACAATTGTAAAATAAGTGTGTATTCTCGCACCTACATGCCACCCTGATGGATGATGCACAAAGGTCAAGCCCAGGAGGGAAGACCAATGGGCACCATGAGAGGTGACCCCAGACACAAAGCTCGAGAATGAGAAGGTGGTCTATGTTGCATGACTAATGGGCACCATGAGAGGTGACCCCAGGCACCAAGCTCGGGATTGAGAAGGTGGCCTTAAGTCAATGGCAAAAGAGAAACCCTAGAGGGGGTATTCCAGGGTTAGGGCAAAAGCAGTGGAGAATGACACATTGAAAATGTAATTTGGCTTGTTAATTACCTTGATTGTGATAATTAGATTGTTAGCCCTATTTGTGAAGTTTTGGTTGTCCCCACATAACAGCATATTCTTATATGCTGACTGACATTTGTTTTTCGGTGTTTTAGGTACAACCCTAAAAAGCACAAACAGTAAAGTGACACATTACGAAAATAAGAAATAAAGTGTAAGGAGGATTAGATAGAAGAGATTCAAGATGTGGATAGAAATAGATTTCCAATGTTTTTAAAAGGTATGCACAGTTTTTTTTATACCAAATTTCAATTTAGTTGGTAGAATTTCATAATTGTTATTGATTAATTATCAAATCTTTGATCTTGTTTATTGGTATAACAACTCTGACCTCTTAGTCTCCCTTAATTGGGGGTTACTAGGAGGCGGGGTCGTTACAACTGGAGTTTTGCCTATTTTTGTGCACATGTCAATGATGCATTGGAGCTTGGTGTGATGCTCCAAAAGCTGCTCCATGGTCCAGTGTCCATCTTTGGTGACTTCCTTTGCATGGGAGGCCATCCTATAATTTTAACAAGAAATCATATATTAGAGAAAGTTGAAATTTAGTGCTAATGGAATTATTGTATGAATTTTGAAAAGATTGCAAGATGGGGCAGGCTTCACGGTCTTAAAACCATGAAGATGTCTCACAGTTTTGAAACCGTGAAGAGATGAAATAGTTTTCAAGACTGCAAGAGTTCATGCGGTTTTCAAGACCACGAGGGGTAGAACCGTGAGAATGAAAACTGTTAAGGATGAAACCACAAGGATGAAAACCGCGAGGGTAAAAACATTAAGAAAAAAACCGCAAAGAGATCAAACCACGAGGGCGAGACCGCGAGGGTGAAAACCATTAAGAGTGAAACCGTGAGGATGAAACCATGAGGGTGAAAATTGTTAAAGAGTAAAACCGCGAGGATGAAACCGCAAGGGTGAAAACCATTAAGAGTGAAACCGTGAGGATGAAACTGTGAGGATGAAACCATGAGGGTGAAACTGTGAGGGTAAAAACCAATAAGAGTGAAACCGTGAGAATGAAACTGCGGGGGTGAAACTGTGAAGGTCCATGCAGTTTTCAAAACCATGAGAGTCCATGTGGTGTACGAGACCTCTCAGAGCGTGTAGCTGTCGAAACCATGAAGAATTCGAAATGGTGGCGGTGACGAGCGTATTAATGGCGATGATGGCGAAGTGGCGGCAGCAATCAAAGATGTCAGTGGTGGTAGAGAAGAAGGGTATATGTTGCTATGATAGCGGCGATGAAGAACATAAAAGAACACGTGCCATGGTGACAGTGATGGGCATGAGAACCATCTACCTTGATGATTGGGGTGATGGTTGTTGCGGAGAGAGCAGCGGAGAGGAGGACGGCACTGCTGTCGTGAGCATGAATGGAAATGGCGGAAGTGAGACCGGAAGTGAGAGCGTGAACGGAGACGGTGACTGACTTGGGTCGCACGGGAGCAGAGAAGTTGGAAGGAATGGAACAAGGTCTTGCGAGAGAAGATTCAGGAGTTGAAGAGATGAAAAGGGAGGGGGTTGAGTAGTATATATAAAAAAAGGAGGGGCGACTGTACAAATCTCCTATAGGTAAAATGGTCTCGAGACTGTTTGGGTCCAAAAGGTTTTGAGACCGTTTGGGTCCAAACGGTTTCCAGACTGTGAGGACCAGATGGTTTCGAGACCATTTGGGTCCAAACCGTTTCAAGATCGTGAGGACCAAAAGGTTTCAAGGCCGTTTGGGTCCAAACAGTTTTGAGACTGTGAGGACCAAACAGTTTCAAGACCGTTTGGATCCAAATAGTTTCGAGACCATGAGGACAAAATGGTTTCAAGATCATTTGGATAAGACTATTTTAGTTATTGATTTTTATATTTTTATATTTGTTTTGGTTGCTTATATTGATTTTTATATTCTTTGAAGAGAAAAAGAAAGGTGATACTCAGTTCTTGGGTTTCCTCCCAAGTAGCACCTTGGTTATACGTAGCTGGCTCGATGGGATTTTGGCTTGATCTGGTTGATGCAGTGGGGTCATGAATGTCAATAGTCTGTCTTGGAGTTTTATCAGCTGGAGTATAGTATATCTTCAGTTTGTGGCCATTAACAATCCTTTCTCCTCCATTGTCATCAAGGATGATGATAGCTCCTATTGGGTAGATGTGTTTGATAGTGAAGGGTCCAGACCACTTTGTGCGGAGTTTCTTGGGAAACATTTTGAGTCTGGAATTGAAAAGAAGGACCTTGTCTCCGACGATGATATATTTTCTTTTAAGGTGGCCATCATGACACATCTTAGTTTGATCTTTGAAATCCTGGCATTCTGGTAAGAAGACATTCTTAGTTCTTCAAGTTCTTGTAATTGAACTTGTTTGTATTCGCCAACACTTTTGAATTCAAAATTTAACTGTTTAATAGCTCACCAAGCCTTGTGTTCTAGTTCGACTGGAAGATGGCATGACTTTCCATACAACAAACGAAATGAAGTTATTCCTATTGGTGTCTTGTAAGAAGTATAATATGCCCAAAGAGCATAAGGAAGCTTTGGTGGACCAGTCTGTACAGTTTCTATTGATAGTCTTTTCTTGAATAGCTTTCAGTTGTCTATTTGAGACTTCAACTTGACCGCTGGTCTACGAATGATAAGGTGTGACGACCTTGTGTTTTACTTCGTATTTTCATAATAATGATTCAAAACTACGTTCCAAGAAATGTGACCCTCCGTCAGATATAACTGTTCTAGGGACTCCGAATCTAGGGAAAATAATATCCTTGAACAGCTTAATAAGTGGCTTAGAGTCATAAGATATAGTAGGTATAGCTTCTACCTATTTGGATACGTAATCCACAATGACCAATATATAGGACAATCCATATGACGAGGGAAATGGACCCATATAGTCCACTCCCCAAACATCGAAGAGTTCAACTTCCTACCATAGAGTTAGTGGCATTTCATTCCGCTTGGATATCCCTCCAGAGAGCTGACATTTACCACATGATCGTACAAATTCATGTGCATCTTTTGCTATTGTCGGCCAGAAAAAACCAGACTATAAGACTTTAAGAGTAGTCTTTTTTGAACTCATGTGCCCCCCAGTGGGACCAGAATGACAGTGTTCCAAGACTGGGGTGATTTCTTCTTTAGGAAGGCAATGACAGAATAATCCATTTGCGCATAAGCAGAAGAGGTATGGTTCATCCCAGAAGTATTGCTTGATGTCATGGAAAAATTTCTTCTTGTCATGATAGGAAGCAGAAGGATGGACAATTCCCATAGCCAGATAGTTTACTATGTCAGCGTACCAAGGGAATCCAGTGGTGACCTTCATGAGTTGGTCATTGGGTAGAGAGTCGTAGATAGGTATATTATCTTCATCTTGAGCTTCAATGCGACTCAAGTGATCGGTGACAACATTTTCTACCCCACTTTTGTCCTTTATTTCCAAGTCAAACTCTTGAAGCATCAGCACCCAGCGAATAAGTCTAGGTATGGCGTCTTGTTTCTGAATTAGATATTTTATTACTGAATGATCTGTATAAACTGTGACCTTTGATCCGATCAAGTAAGAACGGAATTTCTCAAAGGTGTAAATGACTGCCAAAAACTCTTTTTTTGTAGTTGTATAGTTCTTTTAGGCTTCATCCAACGTCTTTGATGTGTAATATATCGTGTAGGGCTTATTATCTATCCTCTTCCCTAGTACTGCTCCTATAGCATAGTCACTGGTGTCACACATTATCTCAAAGGGTTGTGACCAATCAGGAGCTCTTAGTATAGGCGCAGAGACTAAAGCGTTCTTTAAGGTCTTGAAGTTGTGTAGACATTCTTGATTGAAATTGAAGTTTGCATCCTTGGTTAACAGGTGAGTCATAGGTTTAGCAATTTTTGAAAAGTCTTTGATGAATCTTCAGTGAAATCCGGCATGGCCCAAGAAAGTTCGTACTCCTCTGGTGTCTTTTGGTGGTGACAACTTTGAAATGACATCTATTTTTGCTTTGTCTACTTCAATCCCTTGTTCACTCACCCGATGCCCGAGGACAACACCTTTTGTTACCATAAATTGACATTTTTGCCAATTAAGGATCAGATTTGTTTCCTTGCATCTTTGTAGCACTTTACTGAGATTAAGAAGACAATTATCGAAGGAATATTCATAGACGGAGAAGTCATCCATGAATACCTCCATGATATATTCGGTTAAACCTGCAAATATGGCGGGCATACACCTCTGGAATGTAGTGGGTGCATTACATAACCCAAAGGGCATCCTCCTAAAGGCATAAGTTTCGAAAGGGCAGGTAAAAGTTGTCTTTTCTTTATCTTTAGGGTGTATCGGAATTTGATAAAACCCTAAGTAGCGATCGAGATAGCAAAAGAATTTCTGGTGAGCTAGACGTTTAAGAACTTTGTCAAGAAAGGGTAAAGGAAAATGGTATTTCCTTGTTGCCTTGTTTAATTTTCTATAGTCGATGCACATCCTCCACCCGATAACAGTACACGTGGGTACCAGTTCATTTTTATCATTCAAAACAATTGTGGTTCCCCATTTTTTAGGGATCACTTGAACCAGACTTACCCATTGAGAGTCGGAAATTGGATAGATAGTACCAGCTTTTAGCAGTTTTAGAACCTCAAGGTGAACTACCTCTTTGAGATTCGGGTTTAGCTTCTTCTAGTGCTCCCGTGATGGTTTAAATTCTTCCACCATAGGTAATATGTGCATGCATGAGGTTGGATTTATCTCGGTTAGGTCGGTCATCTTATATCCAATGGCTTTCTTGTGCTTACTTAACTCATCAAGAAGTCTTTCTTCCTGGTCATCTATCAAAGTGGAACTGATAATGACCGAACATAGTTTTTCTTCATCTAGAAAGACTTGTTTGAGTCTAGCTGGTAGGACTTTCATTTTAGGTGCCTTGAGCACTTCAATGGTCTCCAAAGTGGTAACAGATTTCAACTCCTTAAAAGTATCTTATGGAACTTCTTCGTCTTGTTCTAGGTATTGCATACATTGTCGAACTAGTTCGTCGGTTTAAAATTCGGCTTCTAGATTCGTTAAGACTTCTTATAGAGCATCAGATGGTTCAAGAGATTCTTGCTTTAGCTAGGAAATTTTATCTATTGCCTCAAAAAGAAAGACTTCTTCGTGGATGCTGGGACTTTTAAGGCTGTCAAAAACTTTGAATTGTACAGTTGTTTTCCCCAACCTTGAGGTAATTGTGCCAGCTTCAACATCAATTAGCACTCTGGCTATCGCAAGGAAAGGTCTGTTGAATATTATTGGGTACCTCAGATTTTCTTTTATGTCCATGACAACAAAATCGCAAGGGACATAGGAGTCTCTTCCTACTCTCATTGGGATATCCTCAATAATTCCTAAAGGTGCGGTAATTGTATAATCAGCCAGTTGGATTGTCATTGTTATAGGTAGCAAGTCAGTAAAACCCAATCTTTTACACATAGAAAAGGGAATGATAGATATGTTGGCCCCCGCATCAACTAATCCTTTCTTGCAAGAGGTGTTTCCTATAGAACATTGGATACTGAAGGAGCCGGGGTCCTTTTGTTTTTTTGGCATTTTGTTGAAAATGATGTCAGAAGTAGTCTGAGCTAATTTGACTATTTCATGTTCTTCGGTCATGTATTTCTTTGATAGAAAAGTATTTAGATATTTAGACCAAGTTGGAATTTTGGATAGAGTGTCTAGGAACGGAATATTGACATATAGCTTCTTCATTTCTTCCTTGAACTTTTAGAATCTAGAATCCAGTTTAGTCCCCCTCAATCTACCTGGGTAGGGTATCCTGGGCTTGTATGGTGGGACCTCTAGTTCCTTGGGAACTAGTTCTTTTTCCTTCTCTTTTTCAACCTCTTGATTTGTGCTAACAATTGGGATGATTTCAGTGGTATCTTTGTCTTCTTGAATGACTTTGGTAGCATCAGTAAGAACATGACCAGACCTTGTGGTAACTGCATTTAGTTGTTCTGGTCTGTGTTGACCATGTCTCAGATTTATTTTCGGTTGACATGCGAAAGTACCCACTGGAGGTTTTAATTGAGCCGCAATTTGTGCCAATTGGGTCTCTACAACTTTCTGTTGAGCCTGTTGGTTGCCAAGCATGGTCTTTTGAGATTGCAACATTTGCCTTATCAGAGATAACTCATCTGTTGGTGGAGGTGGGGTATTCTTTTGTTGCTGCCCTTGAGGTTGTTGTTGTTGAGGTGCTGGAAATTGAAGTTGTTGATTTTGTGGCTGTGTTAACTGGGGTTCTTGCAATTGAGGGTGCAATGGAGGGTGGGTGTATTGATAGTATGAAGAAGAATTTCTTGGGTAGGAAAATCTTTGAAACCCACCTCTATAGTTTCCTTGGTTTTGGCTATAACTGCTCTGGAATCCATGTAGTGGTCTATTAGAAGACCCACCTTGTGTTTGGCGTTGTGGGTTGGCAGTTCCCGCGAGGTTCCCATACTAAAATCTAGGGTGGTTTCTTGGTTGATCCGGATTATAATATGCTTGACCCGGTATGGTATGGATAGAGTTAACCTGCTCTAGAAGCTAATCCTCAGGTTGTTCAATGATTGGTTCATATTGTGGTTGAGGTGTCTGCAGATTCATCATCGCATCATATAAGAGGCCACATGATAGTGTGGGATGATCTGATGCATGACAAGCTTCACAAGTCTCAGTAGCTGCTTTGACTTGTTGAACTTCGGAGTTCTTCTTCCTAACATATTCTCCAAATGTTGTTTCAAGGGCTTGCTGCTTATGAGCTATGTTTTTAGGGCTTCAGTGATAGCTTTCATTTCTACAGATTCTTCAGCTTTGTAGACTTTTAGAACTCCTCCTGTAGAAGGCCTTCCCCAATTAGATTGGTTCTCAGCTCCGAGCATAACAATCTTCTAGGCATCCTCATAATTCTATCTCATGAAATTTTCTCCAGATGAGGAATCCAAAAAAAAATTATTTCATCACTTACCCCTCTATAGAATGTTTCTATGAGCTGGTTTTGTGAGATTTCGTGATGTGGGCATTTTCTCAAAAGTTCCTTAAATCTTTCCCATGATTCTGCTAGTGATTCTCTAGGTAGTTGGGAAAATTGGTTGATCTGTCCCCTAATTTGGTAGGTCAATGAGGGAGGAAAGAACTTCTCCAAAAAAAATTCTTCCAAGGGAGCACAGGTGGTGATTAGCTCTCCATCTAAAGTGTTATACCAGCTTAGTGCCTTTCTATACAGAGTGAAGTTGAAAAGTCGGAGCATGATTGCATCAAGCGTAGCTCCGACTTGTGGCACCAATCGGTAGAGTGCCTTAAATCACTTCAGATGATCCATGCAATCATCTCCAGTGTTTCCAGAGAACGAGATACCTTGCATGATTTGGATCCATTGTGTTCAAATCTCGAAGTTAGGAGAATTAATGAGTGGAGGCTGAACTGGGTGATTATCCTCGGAGTTCTTAGGAACAGTGTAGTCTCAAAGCTGCTTGTTCCTTATCAATAGCTGAGTAACTGTTGTGGGTGCCTCATTTTCATCTCAGATGTGGGCTTTCTCTTTAGCTTAAACTTCAACTTGGACTTGAGCATGTGTATCAGTGATGAGTTGTGCTCTCTGAGCTTCTATAGTTGTGTTGACTCTTTCCAATACCGAGGTGGCTTGGCATTGTTCTTCAACCATTTGTCTAGCTTGTTGGTGGTTGAGTCGGATGTGTCGATGGAAGTTTCATTCTACCTCAGAGTCGTACTCTAGTTCAGGGGAGAATCCGCAGTTTTGCATACACATTTTCTACCTGAGTAGAAGAAAAATCACACTTCAAATGGTGGAAAGATGATGGAATCAAAATGATATGAAGTAGTTATCAAGGTAAAATGTAAAATCCTAACCAACTAGCAAATTGATAAATGAAATTAAAACGTTCCATTATCCCCGGAAATGGTGCCAATTTTTGATGGAGCCTCCACTCGCGTGAAGTTGTGTGCACCACTAAAAATCCTAGAGATAGTAAGTCTCTAAGTTTAACATTGCGTGTGCTAGAATAAGATCTCCACCCACGTACGCTAAGATACGTGGAAGTCTTATCGTAGTGCAGTTGAGGGTCGAATCCACGAGACAACAATCTTGTTAAGGATTTAATAAGATGGAAAATGTTATAATTCTATTTATCTACTTAAGAGTTTATATTTAGATCGAAGATTTGGGTTGATGATTAAACTAAAATGCTAAAGTAAATTAAATGGTAGGAAGGTAAAGTTAAGGTTGTAAACAATATTTGGAAACCACTAGGATGTGATCAAGTTTCACCACCACTACACATGGATCATAACATGCATCATAATAACATGGCTTGCAAAAAGGTCTAATCAATTAGTATCTTTGTAGACTTAGCTTTCTTTCGAATAGCCAACTACGAGAAACGTGGAAGTATTGCAATTCCATCCATCCCCGAACAAATGATTACTTACTTTGCATCACTCCCTTCGCAAAGAGTGTTCCTCGACCTATCAAAGTTGTACTTCCATATGTCAACTGATTCCATTTCATAGTATGAAAGTACAATGATGGAGGTGAGTTTACTCCACTCCTTGAAAAGCATTCCTAGATACCGAAACAGATATATGGTGACTACATACATCAAGAACCAACATACAAACGATAATCAAATCTAAAAGCACAAACGTAGACAATTCACACTAATAGATAATAGGTAATGTAGGTTGGTGATCAAGCAACTCGCATTCATTAAATGATTGGTGTTGAACTGAAAAGATAGTATTTCTCTATTGCAAACTCATGAATTACAATGCATGAAATGAAAACATGGGTAGTGGGGCTACTCCCCGCACCCTAGTGTATGGAACTACTCGCTCATAGAAAGAACAAAGAAGGATACAGGAGAAGAGAAGGAAAGCATCATCTCCACGTAGGAGGGAGGAAGGTTGACCCCTTGGAGTAGAGAATAAATATCTTCACACTGTGTGGTTGCTTTAGACAAATCCTTCACTTCCCACCTTCTATGTCGATGAGAGAGAAAGTAGACTTATGGATGGAGTGTGGATCTTAGACCGGCGGCCTTGGGGCGAGGGATGAAGGAAGAAATCATTCTGGAACAAATGAGGCAGCCTTTGGGCATTTAAGAATCGATGCCTAATGAGGACCCCTTGGGTCCTATTTATAGGCTCCAAAGGGGTCTGGAACGGTCTTGAGTTATTTGGATCTTCATGGTTTGGAGACCATTTGGATCTTCATGGTCTGCAGACTATTTGGATCCTAACAGTCTTGAGACCGGTGGCTTTCGCGTGTTCTTGGGGTCAATAAATCTTCATTTGGTCTTCGGACCGCTAAAGTCCTTGCTATCCTGGAACTTCTAGGTCCTTTCTCGGTCTTGGGACCGTTAGAGTCCTCTCAGTTTTACTCAGTTTGGAACTGTTAGAGTCCTCGCGGTCTTGCTCAGTCTTGGGACCGTTGGGGCCTTCACGGTCTTGGGACTGCTAGAGCCTTCACGGTCTTGGGACCGCTAGAGCCTTCATGGTGTTGGGACCGCTAGGGCCTTCATTGTTTTGGGACCACTAGAGCCTTCACGGTCTTGGGTCCACTAGGGGACTTTTGCAATTTTTTTGGGGGGTTTTCTGTAAGAAGAAAAAGGGAAAATATCAATCTATTGGTATATTGACAATAAAGTGGAAAGTTAAGTATTCTATCTAATTTATCTAAGAAAGAGTATGGAAAATTAAGAAAAACAAGTAAGATAATATCACAAAATGGGAGGTTATCAAACATCAATAAGGACCCTTAAAGGCAACATCGCTTGCTCATGAGTAACCACGTTCTGCACCTTCTTTCTCTCATCAAATGTGTGAGGAATATTATTTTAAGACTCTTGACATTGCTTTTAGCTTTGCTTGAGGTAAGAACTAAAAAAACTACTCATATTTTTGACCTTACAATAGATATGCATGTTATGTATGCACAAAACATCAAATTCACCGAGACATCTATGAGTTGCAACATAAACCTCACCAAGTAGAAGCCTTGGTATCACTCCCCTAACAAATGGCAGAAATGTTGGTGGTACAAAAGGAAAATAAGCTTTTAGGAAAGCTGAGGAAGTGAATTTTTGGGATATGAAGGGCAGTCACACCACAAAGTAGTGGCATAAGTGTGAGCGGTTGGCCCACCACAAATGAAAGAGATGAGATCATCAATCTTATTCACCACTCAAGCCTTCTTACAGTCTATATAAGTTGAGCAACATGTTGGGTGAGCAACGATGCTACAACATTGATGTCTGTGTTGAACCTACCAGGATTCACTCAGTTTCTTGCATGTCAAAGACCATTATGACCAACATTGGTTTGAATGCAAGAAACACCAATGTGAATATTCATAGTGATATATAAGGGAACCTATCTTCTATTTATTAACCTTTTGACCCTCCTGACAATGTTCCCATGGGGACCAATACTTTTGGTATTGGAAAACACACATGTTTGTCCATCTGTGGATATTAATGGTGACTTTTTCAATGACGTGAAAGTTTTTGAATAATGCATACATGACTATCTTTTTGAAGAACACTTAAGGGATCAATGAAAATCTTATATAGGTGTAAACAATCTAATATCTCTCTAATCCAATCGCTCAAAATCTAACCCAGATAGCCCAAGTAGTGTGATTATTTTCTCAATATAGATCCTTATGATGTATTTCCACTATGCAACAATGAAGAGAGTATTGCAACACATTCTGACACATATAATCCTATAGATGTTGGAAATGCCTTTTCTAATGAGATGACAATGATCTGGCTTTGATTCTATCTACGTAGATATTTTTCTATCAATTTGGAGTGTCCCCCTAATGGCCATCGATCGGGAAGATCAATGGGTATGTAGCATGATCTTGATCATCAATCTATCAGGGCATCGAACTTTTGGGCCAAAAATCATTGTGGTCAAGGCCCCCTAGGTATTATTGTTACAGAGTGATAAGACTCAAAATCTATAAGGGGAGTCAAGAAAATTATCAAATTCCTACGAATAAGCATAAAAACCTAAGTAGATTGAAACAAAACTATTTCTAATGAAGACTAAGACATTTGATTTCTATACTTAACTAAATATCCCATTAAAACTAGGATCAATATCCATTCATCAATTTCTCAGTCTCACTTATCAAGGGCATGGGATATCAAACTCTCAATAGGAGGGACAATCACATCTACGTCATTCACATTCACTCCCCATGTCTCACAACATACCCAATCACGACCTTTATGGAAACCCTTATTCAGGATCATGTTGAATGGTGTCAAAATTCATCAAATGACATGTGATCAGTGTAGTGAATTCAAGTATAAGAACCACAATCACAATTATCACTTTGAGATCTGAGTTTGACTATAATTTTATGATTTCCATGTATCACTCTCAATGTGGGTCTATCTGGTACATTATTCTCTAACACGTACCTATGTGTTGGACTTGATATCCAATATCATGACTAATGAGACTCTGTCATCAATCAATACACATTCTGGCCTTATGTATTAATTATCGTCTATTTTTCTTCCACAACTATTTTGTTTCCACAATAATATATGACCAGGGACATAACAAGAATGTATGTGCTCTTATTATACATATGATATCATTCTTCATGTCCTCAACCTGAAGATATACATCCCAAAGTAACATCATTCTTTATACATCTATTGTGATTGTGTCATGATTTCATAACTGAGACATTCATAATATACATAATTGCCTTTATTAATGTTATCAAATCAAGTGCATCATACCCCATATAATCATCAAATGATTCATTTTACGGGCATGTATACCAAGAAATCCCTTCAAAGATAAAATACATTTATTCTAGGAGGGAATGTGACTACCATTGTATTGGCCTTAGGATTTGATCTAGATGGCCTTTCTAAAGATGAAGGAAAAAGTATTTAGATTTCAACTACCAATCCCACTCCCACATGATATCCATGGTAAATGATATAATTATATACAATATCAACCATGAATATCTAGTTATAGCCCTTGATATGCCCTACCATACCAATGTTTTTTCTCATTGACATATGGTTAATGGTAGAGGGGGAGGGTGAGACTCATGCTCTAGAGCAAAAACATCACATACATGCCCTCCGCACAAGAAGGAGAGACAAAATAGATGATGCACAATAGCCTCCAACAAATCCCTACTACGTCAGCCTCCAAAAAATTCATATGACATGTCCACTATTGAGGAACATTTGGAGGGGATTTAGAATAAATATAAAACCATGTTTGTTTATTAGTAGTACATTACTGTCATATAAAACCACATGCATCAGTTCCAGCATGTGTAGGTGCAATGGAACCCATAACTGGGAAGAACAACTCAATTTGTATATAGGGATACCCTGATACATATCTACCTCCATAGATAGACTATTGGGGCCATTACTAACAGTAAACCCCATCTCAGGGAGGAAAATTAGATATGTTGTCGCTATAATGACAACACCCAATCATTCAAAGGGTTTTATTTCATGCTAAGGACAACATGATTCAAAGGCTTGGGGTGGTAGGGCGGTATGCCCTTCACTCGTTCTTGATCGTTGTTTTATCTGTCTCACCCTCACTACAACAAAAATGAAATATAGTGTGGGTGATTTTAGGCATACAATGTCAGTTCCCAAGTGACGACCAAGTGGGCGACACTAAATCTCAAACCATTCTTTGTCAGTTGGGGAAACCAACGACAATAGTTTTTGTTGTCAGCTCCACATTACCACAAAATTGATGATATAACATGCAGCGGGTGACGAATTTGTGGTCTCCTTTGACCTTTCCTTGTTAGTTAAATGAATAGGAACTGACGCCTTTAAGCTAACTTGTGACATTTCCTTGTAAATTTGTAATGAGAAATAATCGATGCCCAATAGGTTGATGTCGGTTTTATAAGTGATTAAATAGTGAAAATTTTACATATACCACGTCTACTTATTATAAATAACTGATGTAAAACCTATATTTAGTCAGTCATTTACAAACAACTGACGAGAAATGTCTATTGTTTCTTTATATAGCAGGTTTGTAGACATGATATCCCACTGCTAGCCTATTTGTTGTGTGTAGCTCTTTCGAACTGAAAGTTTTAAAGAATTTCAATTCTTTGCAAGCATCATAACATAACAATTGTTCACCAAACCTACAAGAAGAAATATATATATACAAAATATCATAGTGCATTTGATACAATAGGCATAAACATGCCAACACACCTCAGCGTTCTATCATTTTCACTTCAAATCCACACACATATACATGAAGTCACAGCTCAATTGATTCATTTCTCAGCCATACATACAATATCATATAAATACACATCATTCTCTTCATCATGCATTTCACACACACATATGCACTTCACATTCAATTCACAAACACAAATACATATCAACATCAGTTGCCATCTCAGATTTTATGTCCACAATGTATAATAATATAACAAAAAAAATTGACATCAAAGTTTGAACTACAAAAATATAAACCCTCTGATTCATCATTCAACTCCACATGTTTGATGAAGAAGTCTTCCCATTGTTCGCGTAGCTCATTCAACTGCTCTAATGTATAGGGTTTTGTATTGTCAAAAAATTGTAATGAGAAAGAGACTTCTAACTAGATTTGATTATTTGTATTATCAAATGAGACTACTTCATTAATATGATCCAAAACTAATAACATTACCTTCGCTATATATTTGATTTGTTGCATGTGCATGACAATCGTTTGCATGTACATCATCATGTAATATTTGTTTTTCTTGTTATAGGGCCATGTAGATTTAAAATTATGTTAATAAATGTAACTAAGCAGAGTTGGTAATATATATGCAATTGGAATGAGAAGACTACATCAACACTCTTCCAAGTTACTGATTTCATTTTCATCTACTTTCCCTCCATCTCTATGGAACTCTTTCACACCCCTATTAGTTAAATTAACAAATATGTTGCATTATTGAACTGTCATATGTTGCAAATGTTAACAAATATGTTGAGCACTGAGAAACTATACTTACGCGTGAACCACCAAATTCATTGGGTATAGCTCATTTGGTGTCAATTTCATTCATGGAGGATCAAAGAAGTACACAATCCAAGTCTCAAGAATAACCACTAACAACTGCTAATGCTTATTTCTAAGTGAATAGAAGAAAAAATAACATAAATAATTCCAAAAAAAATGTATTTATAAATTACACATATAAACAAAAGGCCCAAAACTTACACAACATTGGAGGGATCTATGATCACATTCTTGGAAGCACCAAAAAAACTACATCAAGGTACTCACATAATATTTGATGTCGCTCAGATCTATAAATACATTTTTGATCAAGGATGACATTAGAAATGCCACATTTGCTATTCTGAACTCAACAACTGCATAATACAAATGATTGAACAATATATATATGTAATACTCAATTACTATATAGGAAACAATTAAAAAATATGTATTAAACATATGAGAGGGTATTTATACTCAATGTATCTAAAGTTCTATCACTGATGTGTTCAGCCAGTGATACTGAATTTTCTTAGAAATACATGTCAACACTATAATAGTGTTGCAATCTATACCTACAATCTCCTCTAAAAGGTTGATCAACATGGTATCTTATTGGTATAAATATTGTCTAACCATCTTTTCAACGTCTTGCATCTAGGTCCTTAGCAGTCGAACAACTCTATGGAATAAAATGTGGGGGTAGAGGCTTCATAATCCTAGGGGGATTCTTAGCTATTTTGGGAAGCATGCATGTATTTTTATATTAGTTGTTGATTATTTATATTAATTTCAATATATGTTTTTCATACTTGAAGAAATGCAATGAGTCATTTGGGCTAGCCAGTATAGATACCTTCTACCTCTCTGATTGTGGTGGCATTTGGGTTCTCCTATGAGAGAGGTTTGGCTCACATTTCTAGAAAGACACGTGTGACTCTCACATGAATGTCATCAGTATGAAGGGGAATACCATGAACTACATCAGGGATAGAAGCCTCAGCATCTTCCATGATGTTGTATGATTAAACATCGATGGAAAAAAGGCATTTGTTGTCTACCGAAAATTTTATGAAATATAAAATATAAATTGACACACATATGTATTTACTTGGGAGATTATTTTATCATGATGTATATATAAATTGACTTAAATTGAATCAGGTCTGAAGGACTACTCGCAATAATTTTTTTGGGTGTGTGATGATGTATAAGTATCATGACTGTTGGAGAAGCTTGCGCCGCCTGAGAAGCCTTGAAATTCTTTGAGGTTGCATCTATCAATCTATACAATTACTCATGGTCCACTTCCCCTTTCTTGGTAGATTTGCACTTTTAATGGGATCTGCCAAAAAAAAAGATTTTATCCCATACCCAGTTCCAGAAGCCCTAACATGTCCAAGATGCTCTTTCGTCCCTACAACAACTGCCAATTCATCATGTGTGTCCTGAGGGGTGATCTTGCCCTCCTTTTTTTACTCACTGAGCTCCAACTATTCATCATCAAAACTGACTAATCAGTAAAACTTCACAATCCAATGAATAAAGAAAATGGACATGTTGTGAGACTAGGAAATTTACCATTTTTCTAAGCCACCTCCTATCTTTCTTGGACATGGATTTCTCTGGATTCATTTTTCCTTACATGTATCTAATCAATATAGCGAAGAAAATATCCAGAAGAAGTAGAAGAGTGAGAAGTGTAAGGAGTAGAAATAGAAAGCCCTTACTCTTTCTCTCTCATCTGGAATCGTTTAATATAACCATTTGAACCCAACTGGTAGTTATTCAAATTCTTGTCACGCCTATCTTTTTTAGAATCGTGAATGGCATGATTAATTTAATAAGAAATATTGTTAAATAACTACAAAAAATATAAAAAAGTAAATCATTCAATAATAAACATTTTTAAGGAATCATAAGAAATCATAAAAATGTAATTAATTCAATAAATTTAACGTATTTGTTAAAATATAGTTCCATTTAATAGTGGGCTACTCATCCTTCGTGTCTCCAAAGAAGTATTCTCTTGTGAGGATTGTCTAACAATCTCTATGTCTTCTCCTAACGAGTTGCATAATAGACTTGTGATGTAGCTTTTCATCAAGCTCATATCAGCTCTAAAAAGGTTCAACATTCCTTAATATTTAGATATGTTAAAAGAAAGAATAGAAAAAGACTATAAAAATATGATTGCATTTATCTCACCTCTAACTCCCTCCACATGAGGTATATGTTAGCCGTACTCACTTGTCTTCAATCCTCAACAAGGAGAGGCACTTTTCTTTGACCAAGGACCCCACAATACATGACAAACTCTTTAGTAATTGGTGTGCCTGCTTCATAGAATTTAATGACGCCCTTCCTCTATTGCCTATTTGTGGAAATTTTCATCATAGTTATCCATCTCTTATGTTTTGATTTATCCACACCTTCAGCACCCATGTCAAGATGCTCAACATCCTCACGCTCAAGATCCTAACACTCAGGATCATTGTGCTCCTAGTCATATGTCATCTATAAAATCAAAAGTAAACATATGATAAAATTCAGATCACATATAAAAAGTCAGATCATATATAAACATTCATATCACACATCAACAAATAAACATGTCTCATAATGCAAATAACATATGAAATATTACATGTATACCTTAATATAATATCCCTTTTATGTGATATTCATGTAGTCATCAGTGTTATATTCAACATTTACACTTGGTTAGCCAACTGAAAATAGACTAGAGTCATCATACTTGTCATATTACTCTTCTTCATCAATAGGGTTTGAAATGAACTATCTTTTCCCATGAAGAACAACAAACCAATTTTTTTTTATAGAATCTTCGATATAGAATACTTGTTTTTTATTTAATACCATGATGAACGGTTCATCCTTCTCATCTATCCACTCAAAATTCACTATTTTGAAACCAAGTTCGTCAACTAAAACTCCTTTCTTGTTCTCAACCCATTTACACTAAGATTATGGAACTGTAAACATTATGTAGTCAATTTCTTATATGTCTTCAATGACACTGTAATAAGACATCTTTCCTTCATGTGGACTCTTATCCTTGGCACTAGAAAAATACAATAAGATGCCTGAAGGGTGACCCCACTATTTTGGACAACACTCCTATCACCGTGATATTTTGTGTAGTATGAAAATCCATTTATTCAAACCCTTTATAAGATGTAGTGTGGGATTTAGCTTATATACGAGCCATTTGATAGTTTATGAAACATTATTTGGTGTTTCAGATCGTTGATCCAATACTTTCTTTTCAAACCACCTAATAAATGTCTGATTATGCCCTCTAGTAGACCCCATTTGAAGAGGCCCGGGGATAACTTGTTTTGAGCTCATTGGTGTGTTCGGTGATATAAATACCCACCTTGTCAATGTTGTGTAAAAGATACAAGTGTTATTGTTCCCACTGCTCATGACTGATATTTATCTACCATTATCCTAAAATATCTTTGTCAGAATAAACATCAGGATTCATAGTATTAGCGATACTTTCATTGCAACTCAAAAAGACATTGCAAAAGTCCATAAATTCCCTATTAAAATAACCCTAAATGATACTCCCTTCGAGGCGACAACAGTTTCGAACATATCCTTTTAAAACACTCATGTACCACTCTAATGATTACATCCAACATAAAAAAATTGGACCCAACATTTTCACTTCCCTAGACAAATGGACAACCAGATGTACAATGATATCAAAAATGAAGGGGGGAAATACTTCTCAAGCTTGCATAGGGTAATGACCACTTCTCAACATATCTAGCATCTCTGAATCAATTACTTTGTTGCATAGAGTATTGAAGTAGAAGAAAATCCTAGATAGTGCAAACCTTATATTCTTAAGAAGGATTGATCCTTGTTTTTGTAATAGGGGATGATGGGAGTCTCGGGAGTTTCGGAGAAAGGCGGCACAGGCGACGCAGGCGAAACCCTAAAGGATGATGACAGATTGTCCGTAGGAGGAAAGGATAGAAGGAAGAGTCTGACTTAGAAAGCAGTAGGGATGCAGCGACTGGTTCAAGAAACAGGCATCAATATCACGTATAGAAATATGAGAGGGGCTACCCCAAGCAACACCGCAGAAACAATACCAGCGGCATAAACTATCGGCATGGACATGGACGTTCCCTACGAGGATGCTGTGAACCCTGTTCAACCAGAGGTGTCACCACTGGCAAAAACCCTAAATTTCAAGCAAGCTTGTATAGGAGGTGGCAACGGGGCTGCAGTGAACCCTGTCTTCATCGATGACGAACCGGAGGAGGCAGTGAACCCTGAGGTCATAGAACTGATTAACGTACATGGCTACCCTGAAATATACGTTGCTTCGGAGGCGGAGGAGATCCTCAGCAAGCCATTCAAATATTTGGTAATTGTCAAGCTCCTGGACAGATCGGTAGGTTTCCTTACCATGTCCAAAAGATTAAAGCTTCTTTGGAGGCCAACAGGAAGATTCAAACTTTTTGAACTCACCGATCAGTATTATGTGGCTCAGTTTTTCAACAAGAACGACCACGACAATGTGCTAACTGGCCGCCCGTGGTCCTTGTTCGGAGGATGTCTGATGGTATGGCCCTGGAATGGATACTTTGAACCTTTAAAAGGTATCCCAGACCATATCATTACCTGGGTGCGCGTGATAGGTCTGCCAATCCACTATTACAACATGGAAATCTTCAACAAGATCGGGGAAGCAGCAGGGCATTTGATTAGAGTCGATGATCATTCAATAAATCACACGAGGAGCAGGTTTGCCAGACTAGCTCTCGAACTGGACACTAGTCTTCCTATACACCCGGCGATCTTGATCAATGGGAGAGAGTACAAGCTGGAGTATGAATCGCTACCGATCTTCTGCACCAAGTGTGGGAGATTGGGTCATGACGCACAATACTGTAAAGGACTTTATGAAGCACCGACAATAGCAGACCCTAAACCTGTGGAGGATGAGGCTGGGGTGAGATGGGTTGATGAGGAAGACAAGTGGCAGGTGTACTATGGGAAGAAAATCATAGCTAGCAGACCACCAAGAAAGAAAGACAAGGAATTAAGTCGTAAGGGGAAAACTCAAGGGAGGGAAAATAACAACAAGTACCATGTGTTAGACGGAGAAGAGGATGAAGAGGCAACCCCCGGGGATGAGGAACAAATGGACATTGAAGAACACCAACCCCAGGCGAGCAGTCCAAAGATATGGTGCAAAAAACAAAGAAGAAAAAAGACACGGATGTATCCTCGAAGAACACAGAAGAAACGCCAGTAGAAAGATCAAAAACAAGTCAGGATAAGGAGGTGCAGGTTACATAGGTTTCTAGTGACAACCCAAGGCATTGTAGTTAGACTGGAGGGGGATGAGGTCATCATGGGCAGACCAGTAGGGGAAGCAGAGAATAATGTTAACATCAACAATGTGGAGGCCAGCAACTCAAAAGTGGTTGAAGAGAGTTCAACCAACTCTAGTACAATAGCTAGCAAGAAACCAGCGATGGCTGGGAGGAAAGCAAAGGAGAAGGGAGACCCTACTCATTCCAGTAGCCCAACCAAGTGGCACATCTATAATACCTGTGGCGGAACGAAGAGAGGAGGTGAGGAGAAGGAAGGTGTAGCAGCAAGTGCTAACCAGTAAATCTACACATCTTTCCTTTATGATTAATACCATAGCTTGGAATATTAGGGGTGCCGGTAAGAAGAAAGCCCGGCAATCCCTTAAAAACAATATAAAGAAATTTGCTGTAAAGATTGTAGCCATCTTTGAGCGCCGTATCTTAGGTGAGCAAGCTGATAGAGATATAAGGGAGATTGGCCTCTCGAGCTCGCATACAGTGGAAGCAGCGGGCTTCTCAGGCGGGATTTGGGTGTTATGGAATGAATAGGAATGCGACATCCATATCATCCAGAGCAACATATATTTTATTTACTACCTAATCAACAACAACTATTATACCATGTTCGTCTATGCCTCTCTGTCCCCCACACGTCGTCTGGTTCTGTGGGACCATCTCATCCGGCTCAACACCACCATCAACAAACCTTGGATCACCTTGGGTGACTTCAACTGTATGTTAAACCCAGAGGAGAAGATTGGTAGTAGTTTATTTAACCTTTGTGAGGCTGCAAATTATAACAACTCACTCACCCAGGCTGGCCTCACTGATATAGGTAGTACCGGGCACAGGTTCACTTACAAGAAGGGCGTCCTTCATGAATGCCTTGACAGGGCCGTTGCTAATGCTTCCTGGATTCAGACTTTTCCGAACTACGTGTGCGAGAATCTTCCTCGTACTGGCTCAGACCACAATCTCATTACCATCCTCCACAAATTTACCCCTCCTAGTAAGCCACGATTCAAAGCAAAAGCATCTTGGCAAGATCAACCGGAGTTTAAACAGTTAATGAGAAACTCCTGGGACCCCAGCAGACAGTTCCACTCTGCGTTGGAGGATGTGAAGGACTGTATCAATAACTGGGATAGAGGCTTCACCAAGAAACTACACAAGAAGAAAGATGAGCTCATCCATAAACTCTCTACAGCCCAGAAGAAGGTAGAAACTGCATACATCCTGGAGGCAGATAGGCAGAGCATCGGGCTTGAGATGGAACTCGAAAATCTCATGTTGGAGGAAGAGGAAGCCTGGAAACAACGCATCCACATCAACTGGCTCAGATATGGTGATAATAACAGTAAATTTTATCATGATTTCGTGAACAATAGGCGGCGTATGAACCGTATATCCACACTACAAAATGATGAAGGCATTTGGATTGCGGACCCTTCTGACCTCAGCAATTTGGTCCAGTAGTATTTTAAGGATATGTTTACATCTTCTATAAGCACATCTGCCAACAACATGAATCGTATGCCAGCTGTGTTCAAGAAGCTCAACCATAACCAACACAGACAACCGACTGTGATGCCTACGGAGCACGAAATATGGAAGCTGATCAAGGATGCCAACCCTTACAAAGCTGTGGGGCCGGACGGAACAGACTATCTCTTCTTCAAAAAATAGTGGAAAGTGATTAGGCCTTCTGTGATCAAAACTATACAGAGTATGCTGAACGGGCAACCGATCGACGATTTGATTGCTAGCTCATGCATTGTGTTGATTCCAAAGAACAAAAATCCTACAAAATGCTCCCAGCTTTGACCCATATCTCTTAATAACACCATTATGAAGCTTGCTTCTAAAGTAGTTGTATAACGGGTCAAATAACACATACCTACTTAGATTTCCAAGGTTCATACCAGTTTTGTTCTGGGAAGAAGCATCACTGATAACATCATTGTGGTTCAAGAAATAATTCATAATATGAGGAGGAAGTCCAGTGCACCGTACATGGCGATTAAAATTGACCTCTCCAAATCCTATGATAGGTTGTCATGGGCTTTTATTGACAATACTCTGGAACATTTGGAATGGCCCCCGAATATTCACCAATATATCATGAACTCCCTATAAGCTGGTCAAATGAGTATTATGTTGAATGGAGCCTCTCTTCCCACTTTCAAAGCAACCAGGGGTCTCCGTCAAGGAGATCCTCTTTCACCATACCTCTTTGTGATTTGCATGGAAAGACTCACACGGCTAATTAACAATTCTATGAAAGACAAACTCTGGAAACGGGTGAAGATGTCCCAACAGGGCCCAACTATTTCCCATGTGGTTTTTGCATATGATATAGTCCTCTTCACCCAGGCGTCCGTGGAGCAAATAGATATCATCAACAACTATTTCAGCATCTTTGAGTTGGCATCAGGTCAAAGAATATCTATTGATAAATCAAAAATTTTCTTCTCTAAGTCTGTTAGTCGAGCGTTGAGGTCGCGGATCTGCTCGACCAGTGGCATAGTGGAAACGGAAGACCTGGGTAGATACCTCGGGGTTCCCCTTCTACATAAGAAAGTTGATAAGAGGACTTATGCCTATCTCACAGACAATATCACCTCGAAGGTTAATGGTTGGGCAGCGAAGACTCTGTCCCTTGCGGGGAGGATTTGCCTAGCCAAATCAGTGCTCTCCGTCCTACCGACATACACTATGCAGAATGTGTGCCTTCCTATATCTACCTACAATAAGCTAGATAAAAGTATATGGAAATTTATCTGGGGAGGAGGACGGAAGGAGCGACCTATATCGCTCGTCTCCTGGAAACAGGTCACCAAAAGTCTAGAGCAGGGAGGTCTGGGTATCAAAAGTATGTCCGACTGGAACAAAGCTCTCCTCTGGAAAAATACCTGGAACTTCATGAATGCAAAGGATACGTTATGGAAGGAGGGTCTCCTAAACAAGTACAAGAGCTATAGTAATCAGAAGGGTTGTCGAGCTACCCCTTTCTGGAAAGCCATCTATGAAGGGAAAGACTTCATTGTCACTAATAGTTCCAGGGTTATTGGTGATGGTAGGGACACATCTGTGTGGTACGACCACTGGGTACCAAACTAGGACAAGCTAGTCGGAATCATCATCAAACATATATTGGAGGATATCAATGACATAACTGCCTCTAGCATGATTAACTTCGATAATGACTGGGATATAGACTTCCTGAAGACTTATCTTCCACCACAGTGCATGGAAAAGATTACTAGTTTACCTGGCCCCCACCGGAATAATGGAAGAGATTTATGGAGCTGGAAGCACGATCCTACTGGTAGGTTCACTACAAGTACAGCCTATGACGCCTTGCATTCTGAGAATACTAAACAACCGGATGGGGTTTGGGTCAAGCTCTGGAATATCATTGCCCCATCTAAAATAGGTATGTTCTTATGGCTAGCAGCGCATGAAGCGATCATGACGAATATGTGAAGGAAACAACACACTTTTACTGACTCTACAACATGTCCTAGATGTAACAGTTGCGACAAAATCACTCTACACGCCTTGCGAGATTGCCCTCAAGCAATGGAGGTATGGAACCGAGGGGGTTTCCAACAAGATCTTCTGAGTAGCCCTGGCTTGGGGTTTAAAAATTGGCTTTCAAAGATCTTGAAGGAAGACACTAATACGCAAACCAGATTTGCCACGACCTGCTGGACGGTTTGGAAAGCAAGAAATAGACTAGTGTTTGATAAGGTTCACACACTGACAAGTCGCCAAGTTGTCCATATAGCTGGAGTTCAGGACGCAATCATACAAGCCTGGGATTCTAAGACCCGACTCCACCAGGAGGATACGGTCCAAGACAGTGATCAAGTAGCTCATGAAGAAGGTAGGTCTACTTGGATGACAGATGCATCTGTACATGGGAAATCTACAGCAATAGCAGCTGCTGCGTATGACCAGAACGGACAATGGTTCGGTGGTTGTGCTAGAAAGATCAGGGTGCATTCGGTTCTTGAAGCTGAAATCCGAGCCATTGAGCTCGCGGTGGCAGTTTGCATAATGAACGATCACACTCATATTACAGTAGCTACAGACAGCGCTATGGCTGTTAAATCCTTGAGGAACAATGCAGATGACGCTCCTGCTATTAGACACTGGATAGCGAGAGTTCAAGATTTCATGGCTGAAGTGGAGGATGTCGTTACCAAGAAAGTTAATAGAAATAATCTTCACTTGGTGGATGGCCTAGCCAAACACCATTTTAAAAACTATCAGGACAATCGTATGTATATCGATCCTCCTCTCGACCCGGTGGGTCAACCCTCCCCCCTTCTTATTTGTAATGGTAGGAGTCCTACCAAATTTACTTTTCCAGTAGGTATTCTGTGTAATAATTGTTTTTTCCCTATGCGAGGAGATCAGGATGAATAACATAGTCTCCTGACTTCCCTAAAAAAAAGAAGGATTGATCCTTCTTTGATATCAATCTGTCATTTAAGACCTATCAGCTCCAGATCCTTCATTGATACCAATATGTGGATATTGGATGCATATCCTTGTGGTACCTTAACGTTACATAAGAACTCACAAAAAATTCTCTTCTCCTTTGTAGACAAGGTGTAACAAATAGGAGTTTGATATGTGAGGATACCCTTGGTAACTTCTTTTGTTAATTCTTTCCTTAATATAATATCCCTTTTATGTGATATTCATGTAGTCATCAGTGTTATATTCAACATTTACACTAGGTTAGCCAACAGAAAATGGACTAGAGTCATCATACTTGTCATATTACTCTTCTTCATCAATAGGGTTTGAAATGAACTATCTTTTCCCATGAAGAACAACAAACAAATTTTCTTTTATAGAATCTTTGATATAGAATACTTGTTTTTTATGTAATACCATGATGAACGGTTCATCCTTCTTGTCTGTCCACTCAAAATTCATGATTTTGAAACCAAGTTCATCAACTACAATTTCTTTCTTGTTCTCAACCCATTTATGCCTAGATTATGGAACTATAAACTTTGTGTAGTCAATTTCTTATATGTCTTCAATGACACCGTAATAAGACATCTTTCCTTCAGGTGGACTCTTATCCTTGGCACTAGAAAAATACAATAAGATGCCTGAAGGGTGACCCCACTATTTTGGACAACACTCTTATCACCTTGATGTTTTGTGTAGTATGAAAATCCATTTATGCAAACCCTTTGTAAGATGTAGCATGGGATTTAGCTTATACACGAGCCATTTGATAGTTTATGTAACATTATTTGGTGTTTGAGATCGTTGATCAAATACATTCTTTTCAAACCACCTAATAAATGTCTGATTATGCCCTCTAGCAGACCCCTTTTGAAGTGGCCTAGGGATAACTTGTCTTGAGATCATTGGTGTGTTTGGTGATATAAATACCCACCTTGTCAATGTTGTGTAAAAGATACAAGTGTTATTTTTCCTACTGCTCATGAGTGATATTTATCTGCCATTATCCTAAAATACCTTTGTCGGAATAAACATCAAGATTCATAGTATTAGCAAGACTTTCATTGCAACTCAAAAAGACATTGCAAAAGTCCATAAATTCCCTAATAAAATAAACCTAAATGATACTCCCTTCGAGGCGACAATAGTTCCGAACATATCCTTTTAAAACACTCATGTACCACTCAAATGGTTATATCCAACACAAGAAAACTGGACCCAACATTTTCACTTCCCTAGTCAAATGGACAACCAGATGTACGATGATATCAAAGAATGAAGGGGGAAAATACTTCTCAAGCTTGCACAGGGTAACAACCACTTCTCAACATATCTAGCATCTCAGAATCAATTACTTTGCTACATAGAGTATTGAATTAGAAGAAAATCCTAGATAGTGCAAACCTTATATTCTTAGGAAGCAAACCAAGTTTGTCAACTACAACTCCTTTCTTGTTCTCAACCCATTTACACCTAGATTATGGAACTGTAAACTTGGTGTAGTCAATTTCTTATATGTCTTGAATGACATTGTAATAAGACATCTTTCCTTCACATGGACTCTTATCCTTGGCACTAGAAAAATACAATAAGATGTCTGAAGGGTGACCCCACTATTTTGGACAACACTCCTATCACCTTGATGTTTTGTGTAGTATGAAAATCCATTTATTCAAATCCTTTGTAAGATGTAGCGTGGGATTTAGCTTATACACGAGCCATTTGATAATTTATGTAACATTATTTGGTGTTTGAGATCGTTGATCAAATACTTTCTTTTCAAACCACCTAATAAATGTCTGATTATGCCCTCTAGAAGACCCCATTTGAAGTGGCACAGGGATAACTTGTCTTGAGCTCATTGGTGTGTTTGGTGATATAAATATCCACCTTGTCAATGTTGTGTAAAAGATACAAGTGTTATTTTTCCTACTGCTCATGACTGATATTTATCTACCATTATCCTAAAATACCTTTGTCAGGATAAACATCAGGATTCATAGTATTAGCCAGACTTTCATTGCAACTCAAAAAGACATTGCAAAAGTCCATAAATTCCCTAATAAAATAACCCTAAATGATACTCCCTTCGAGGCGACAATAGTTTTGAACATATCCTTTTAAAACACTCATGTACCGCTCAAATGGTTATATCCAACACAAGAAAATTGGACCCAACATTTTCACTTCCCTAGTCAAATGGAAAACCACATGTACGATGATATAAAAAAATGAAGGGGGAAAATACTTCTCAAGCTTGCACAGGGTAACGACCACTTCTCAGCATATCTAGCATCTCAGAATCAATTACTTTGTTGCATAGAGTATTAAAGTAGAAGAAAATCCTACATAGTGCAAACCTTATATTCTTAGGAAAGATAGATCATTCTTTGATATCAATCTGTCATTTAAGACCTATCAGCTTCGGATCCTTCATTGTTACCAATATGTGGATATTTGATGAGTACCCTTTTGGTACCTTAATGTTACATAAGAACTCACAAAAAATTATCTTCTCCTTTGTAGACAAGGTGTAATAAATAGGAGGTCGATATGTGAGGATACCCTTGGTAACTTCTTTTGTTAATTCTTTCCTTATACCCATTTTGTGTAAGTCCATTCTAGATTTCATGCCATCTTTAGTCTTACTGGGTATGTTGAACAGAGTACCAATAATTCTACCATAAACATTTTTCTCAACATGCATGATATCAATACAATGTTGAACTCTCAAAGAACTCCGATAAGGAAGATCCCAGAATATTGACCTCATTTAGAATAAAGACTTTTCACATGTTGGAGTAGTACTTGGTCTATTACCAAAATGATTTATAATGTTTTTTAGTTTTATACAAACATCCTTCCCCAACATAGGCTTAGGGGCTCTTCGTCCCTCAGTTGAGCCATTGAATGTTTCGTGCAACTTTTGGTAAGGATGCACATTTGGCAGAAACCTTAGATGACCATGATATACAACCTTACTCACCATTTATCCATCGAATATAATCTATATTTTCCTTACATATATGACATGCCTTGGGTCCTTTGACATTGTATCTAGACATGTTCCGATAAGCAAGAAAGTCATTAATAGTGCAAAATAGCATACCACATAAATGAAACATCTCTCACTGCAAATAATCATAATGTTGGATCAAAGGGCTCTAGAGGGTGGGTGAATAGAGGTAAAAGCACACACATTAAATTCATTAGATGTTCAAGTTACTTAAAGTAGGAAGATTGCAAATATAAACTTTAATGTGCAATCTAAACATACATAGCAAGGATGAGAGATATTGAATGAGATCAAGAACAAGCTATGTAGAGTGGTTCCAATCTCATAACTAGGAGAAAGTTGGTCCACTACCTAGAGAGGTCAATCTCTAAGATTTTTCAACCATTTCATACCTATATTCCATTATAGGACATACAATTTGACTTTCCTTTTGCTGGGAAAGGATACCTAGCATTCCTTTTAAGGACCAAAAGGAACCAATTAATCTTACAAGGACTTACCTATCCTTTGAGCAAGAGTCTTCAACCTCTACAAGGGCTTACTCACTTTTGCAAGGAGATGGATACCTCCACCAAGGAACTTCCCTTCTTGCAACAAGTCTTCCACCTTGAAGGAATTACCTACTCTTCCCAAGGATCTTCAGCTTTCACCTTTCCTTTCAACTTGAATAGGCTTTGTGCCTTCTCCTTTACCATAGAGAAGCTGTCACCAAATTTGCACTTGAAGAAAGGGGTTAGGAAAGGGGATCTTTTGAGAGCTTTACAAGGCTACAATAGGGTAGCTCTCTCACAAACAACCTATCTCACTCATATGGACATTTGGATCGGTATGCAAGAGAGGGAAAGGGGTTCTAGTTGAAAATATGCACTTAGCTATATCTAGGATCTTGAATAGCATGTAGGAAAAAACTTGGAATGAACTCCAAGGGGTCCTATTTATAGTTGGGGATGTCCAATAGTCACTAGAAGCACTTACGAATGGTTTCTACTTTTTTGGGGTGTTGCAACAGATCTATTTTTTATGCTTGTAACACTCCAACAACTAGAATCACTTTTTCGACACATTCCTTACATTGTAGTCGGTCCAGTTTCCGTAAAGGTAATTCGGTCGAAAGCAATATGCGACAAGCTAATTTTGAGTTGTTAAGCAAATTTATCCTGGATGAAACTTGACCAATCTCTTAAAATTGGTTTACTTGTACAAGGTGTCGGTCGAATTTATCTTGATGTAATATCAGTTGGACCAAGACATTCCCAAATTTCATCAACGGTGTTGGTTTGTTTCTCAAAGATGAAACATGACCAAATAGGCACTCTGTGATGAAAGAAATTGTCATTAGAGTGATTAAATGTTCAAATTATGTGCTTCTGGTTTTTTCTCATCTTAGTTACAAGTCATACCATTAACATAAATGGTTACAAAATTTTCCTAAGGGATTTTGGGTGTTTTCCACAAAAGTGGATTTGCATTGATTTTGACTTGAACTTGATCAAGATAGCCTTGATTGAATTGATCCTTTCAATGTACCTAATACCTAAAATCAATCTCAAATAGACATATTAGATACATACAAATGGAATAGTTAAGTCATCATCAAAATATGGACAATGTATAACTATTAGGTCAACACATATGTCATCACACCTTCTCCCCATATTCACTTTAGGTCATCAATTAGAGGTTCACGGTAAACATCAATATCATTTCCACGTTGTTTGGGGCCTGATATCAACAACGACAACATGACATATTTATTCTTCATACACAACCATAGAGGAAGATTGCATACAAAATCATGATAGGCCGAGTGTTATATTGACTGCTTAATGTTCTGTATGGATTCATCCTGTGTCTACAAAGGCCAAGTCTTAAATTCATGTCTTCTTCACCAAATTTAGGATCCAATAAATCAATCTTCTTCCGTTGTGGGAAATCAAAAGCATGTCATAGCATACCATCGTTGTTTTTCTTTACCTATGCATGCCAAGATAAATTTTTTGCATCTGTGGTATTAGAAAACAAGTGTTGAAATCGTGGTATTATAGGAAGATACCATTTCACCTTTGTAGGAGACTCAATTTTGGTCTTACCCAATGTCATCCTTTGGTACATAGACGCCCCCCATTTCAGACATTCTTTTAGATCAATATAGTCCTTTTAAAATAGCACACGGTCATTCAGGAAAGCATGTATCTTCTTAGCCTCCATTCCCATTGGGAACAACATCTTTTCTATTCCGTATGTTGAGATTGGAAGCGTGTTGCCTTAAAGGACAATTTCTTTCAACAAAAACAACAAAAAAGTGAAGCTTTTGTCGCTCTGTCTATTTTTTTTTGTCGCTCCATCTATTGTTAGCCTTCAGAGTATACAATATCAACACAATGCTCAAAATTGTAAAATTAGTACAACCTAAGTTAAATGGTTTTGCAACATCAACCACAACATTTCTAAATAAGGGAGGTGGATATGTAACATTTACCATGCAACTATCTAGCATCACATCAACCATGTCTATTGGAATTGGTTCATTCTCATCAACATCGTCAGCCATTTCTTATTCAACACAACAACTACTACCAACATATGTTGATCTCATACTAGAAATCTCTCCATCACAGTACCATTTTGTATAGCCCTGTATAATTCCATTACACATTACATAACTTTCATGGCGTCAACAATGTCAACTTTCAAGATGTTACTACAATTCTTACATGGGCAATAGAACCTATCTCCATGTTGTTTTCTATGTTCCTATGCAAATCTTACAAACTCTTTGATACCATTAATCAACTCCAGAGTGTAACAATTTGGTTTAGACATCCATGATCGGTCCATTTATATGATCAAATGGGAGACGAGTAGCTCATCAGGTTCTAGCTAGTAAGTTAATTTTAAAAAAAAAGTATGTTTGAATTGAGCCCAAATCATCTAGTAGCATTCACCTTTATGAATGTGTTCCACCTATCCCATTCTTGATCACTTCATCTTACTAGTAAGTGTATAATGTGTGTTTGATTTCAATAAATTTCAACAGCATCTCCCCATAGTTCTCCAAGTACACAAATTGAGATAGGCAAATACCCACCGACATATGCACCCAGAGAACATTTATTATATCAATAGGGGTTAGGGTTTACAAATTAGAGTTTACTTTTTAGAATTTTTGGGTTTAAGGTTAATAAAGTAAATTATATTAATTTCAATGAAAATCAAGTTAATTTAGAGAAATTCATATCAACTTCAGTGTAATAATTCCTAGGTGCGATCATTTATCCATACTAACATTTAATTTCTAACATTAAACAATGCACTTATCATTCATATAAATGGAAGTAGTGTGATCATTTATCTATACTAACACTCAATTGCTAATATTTCTAACATTAAACAAATGCACTTAACATTAGGGTGTAGGGTTAGTAAAGTAAATTTATATCAATTTCAATGTAAATCAAGTTTATTTAGAGAAATTCATATCAATTTCAATGTATTAATTCCTAGGTGTTCTCATTTATCCATAGTAACATTTAATTGATAATATTAAACAATGCACTTCTCATAGATATAAATGAATGCACTTAGAAAGGAACATTCATAAAAAAATTCATACAAAACATCAATTATCCATACAAAAAATTATGCACTTATCCATACCAAAAACTGTGCACAAGATTAGGTATAGAATGGGGCATTTTGAAGCGTGCATACCTTTGCTTCAAATAAAGGTGAGGATGAGCAGTGGCATCATCAGCAGAAGCGAGGATGTTGGAGAAGCAGCATTGGAGCAACAATGAATGGAGGAGGAGGAAGCAATAGCTACGTCAAAGCAGCACCTAGCAGCAAGCAGTTGTGAGAAGATCTGGCAAAACCTCTGCGAGTGGGGAAGATGTGGAGAAAGCTCTGATAGAGGAGGAAGCTATGGAGGAATATTTGGCGGTGAAGTTGTGAAGGAAGATATCGTGGCCTAGGAAGCATTGATTGTAAGTAGTTTTGACGGCAGAGAGGAGAATAATCCCAAGGAAAATCATCAGAGAAGTGTTCTCGAGAAATGCAAGTAGGGGAAAAGGGTTTCTTGTGGGGTTTAAGTAAGACATATCCCGTCATTTATTTATGAAATCAATGACCTAGGGTGTAGCTTCTAAATCACATACATGATAAACCTACACCTAATTCTGCACCCTAGATGCAACCCAATGATGCCCACATTGTTGGTTATGATGAAGACAACGAACAAGAAAAACAAATTGGAGTGGAAATATTTCTGTGGGACACATGGCGCGTACACCTTTCTCATTGGTCGTTAAAGTACAACCAATGAGAAATGACACGATTTTACTATGCGTATAACGCAAGTGCACGAGTCAGAACAATATAGGCCTTTGTGAGGCCCGAGTCAAACACAGGGACATTGAACTATCGGTAGACTACTTACTAACTACTTGTGACCAGCTAGACCGATAAACAGGTTTTGAGAGTTGATTGAAAAATAAAAGAAAACAAAGCAATCGATTAAATGTTGAGTTTAATCAATTAGATGGGAATCTTTAGGATTGCGGTTTCACTGCATGTTCTCATTGTATTTATTTCTATATAGTAATCAAATCCCATGTTGGTGGCAATGTGCCCATAATGAAGGCACTCACTTGCTCCTTAAGAACCACCACTTCAGTATCAGGAATCTTCCTCTTCTTTGTAATTATATCTTTCAGAAACTTGCCATAGGAGGGTATCTGCTCTATTGCTTCTAACAGCGGAATGTTGACAGAAAGTTTCCTAAACCTATCTAGGAACTTCTTGATTTTTTGGTGGCAATGTGCCCTTAAGAACCATCGATAGTAGCGAAGACACAGGAGTGGCCTGTAGGTTTCACTGCAGGATCTCGTTGTATTTATATCTATATAGTAATCAAATCCGTCTCTCATTCCGGGTTGTGGCATGTAGTCAGAATTGTTCACTGTCGTGATACAATTCACTACCTAAATCTAAGTCGGTTCCACTGTCATAGTAACCTATACCCTAAACGAGGTGCATGAAGACCAAACTCTGGGTTTCCACCATTAACCGTACATCACCTTGTTCAAGGGATTTATTAATTAATGTGAATTTCGTCTCTTTTCAACCGTTAATTCTTCTTTCAAAGCAATTAAAGGCATTAGATTATCATTAAGGTGATCAATCATAATGATGTAATGGAGAAAAAGAAATCATACCACGGATTTAAGAAACAAAAAAAGAATTATTATGATAAAAACATCGTACAACAATTACCCAGGCTACTCCCGGTCCTAAAGACAAAGGGGATTAGCCCCGCATGTTCATCTCAATGAAAGACATGATGGAAGAAGGGGAAAACATGGAGAAACGTGAATGAAAGTGATGTAAACCCCTGAACAGAGGAGATCCAAGTGTTCCTTGACGTAGAGTACGCAATCTACAGCCTTCCGGCGGTGGAATTCATCTTCTGCGGTTCTCAGAACGATCAGGGCATGATTCTAGACTTCGTTCTCTTCTCCACACCTCCTCGGGACTTGTGTAGTGGCTAATGACGTGATCCTCTGCTAAGGGCCGTCGTCATTAGGTATGTGGACCACTTTTGGTGACCAAAAGATCACCACTGTCTGATCAAGATCGATCTGAAACAAAACATATCCTGACGGTGTCGATACCATCGACACGGATCGATGGTATCGACCCATCATAGTATCGGCAAGTTCTCTTCGCTTCTCTGACATTCCTCCTGATGCAGACTCGATACCATCGTATCGACACCTTTAGGGTCGTTTTTGTCACCATTCTGATGCTGAAGCTGTGTAATGTCGATAGTATCAACTTTTGTGTCGATAGTATCGACTGGATGATTGCTGGCTCGATGAAGGTATCTCGCTACCATCGACTTCCCAGTCGATGGTATCGACTCTGCTTGACTCCTTGCGGCAGTCTCACTGTGACTGTGTTGATACTATCGACGGATGTCGATGGTATCGACAGCTGTGTATATGCGTTTTTCCTAAAATTTCAAGACAAAGCCAAATAAGCTATGCTAAAACCCATTATTATGATCATTTATAATCAGAAAGATAAAATATGAGAGATTTGATACAAAATGAGATTATAGACTAAATCGAATGAATCATGCGATACTAACCACAAAAGTGACCAATAAATACATAAAATGCATGTAAAACAAGTCTATAAACACGACTCAAAATCATCGCATCAAACTCCCCTCAGCTTAAACATTGCTCGTCCTCGAGCAGCAAAACTATAGAATAAAATTGCGAGGGTCAACTAAAGAACATATTATCACAACAGACCTTGCCATATGATCCCCGCCATACATTCACATACCGGCCCTTACTGACCATAGACTGGTAATTACCCTCTAGGCAACAATGATCATCCATAAGAGATATACACCCCAAGATTGATGAACACTTATCAAATAAGGCAGTTAATATAATAAAATCCTCCAGTTCAGGCTTGGTGCATCTTTGTGATCTTCTATCTACGTTGCTCATTTCCTAACTACCATCTAAATGGAAGTAGATCTCCCGATATTAATGAATGAGGAGATAATCATGAGTGGCCTACCAATTAGAGCAAGGGGTGGATGGAATAGGTGGCTGTGGAAGAAATGGAAGCACATAATAGTCAATCATGCAATACAAGAATTAATGCCCTATTATGATGCAAAATGTAAGTGAAGATGTCCTAATGAAACATTTTAGGTGGAATGATGCATGCACTATCATTCTATCCCAATGAGAGATAGAATATCTACAAACCTACACATGTGCTTGCTCTTCTTATTCTACATATGAACAAATTCCTTTATCCCTCTGATCTTCATGCTTTTTTTAAGCTCTTATCTTGCTTAATAGAACAAGATGAAATTTTCAATATCTTTCTCTTGGGCTTATTCACATATCTATTAAATTTTTTTCGTTTTTTTCTTTTCTTAACTTTTCAGAGAGTATGAAATAAGTCCTTTATTTGTAGAAGAAGCAAAGCACATCATTGTACAAGATGATTAAAGTTATGCAAAATGCAACTAAAATGACATTGTCATGCACTCTAATATTTGTGAATGTAGGATTATAATGCAACATTTTTTTCTCTTTTTTTTCTTTCTTTCAATGCAACAAATGTAAACACTAATCTACAATGCAATCCTAACTACATGTCATGCAACCAAAAGATGATAAACTGTATAGTGCTCCCAATTCTTATGGTGGAGTGTTAAATAAGATGAAGTGGATAGATCACAAGATTAATTGACAGAACCATTGGACGATATTATATGTCCCTCCTTACTGACATGTGTAAAATCAAGAGGTTTCTCTCTCTTATTTCAGATTAAAATCTCATTACCATTTGATCAGTTCAGGCTCAACATCTAATTTCGTCCACTTTTCTTGAATCATAGGCATGTACAGTTGTGATTTTATGTTCTTAAGTTGACAAACTCAATTATTTTCATAAGTCATATGCTCAAATTCAAACAAAGCAAGCTTGCAAATTCATTTAAAATTTTCAAATTGACCCTTGATTCCCATGTGACAAACAAAGAGATGACACATTAAATTAGACATCCATGATTACACTAGATAAAATGTGGATCCTAAAAACTAAGAAAATTGCTAGAACAACAGAAAAGGCAATAAATGATAAAAGCTAAAAATAAAAGAAAGAAAAATATAGAAGATGTTCCATCTCCCCCCCTAAGATTGAATTCGACTATGACCCCATCGTCAAAAATAATCTTAAAAGGTGGAACAGTGATACCATTCATTGTTCAGGTGGTCGGTACTGCAGGGCGGTTGGATCCCATGATGGATACTGCCCCTGGAAACTTGGATCATACGGGGGCATGGGCGGCGGTTGCAGATATCCCCCGAAGTAATTTTGGCGCCAATAATGATCATAGAACGGTTGCTGCTGCATCTCCATCCTATGCAACCTGTCATGAATATTCTCTTGGTTGGCGAGGAGGAGGCACTCGTTCTCATAGATGGCCTGCTGATTTAAGAATAGTCGGTTCGTAGTCTCCTGAATACCGGTGAAAGAAGCAGTGTGTTGTTGTTGGGTCTACTGGATCTCCTACCGCATAGAATACATTCTCTGCATAGAATAGGCATCCTCTCCTTGTGGAGAGGGCTGAGGTGATGGAGGTTGTGAAGATGATGATGCACCCGGGTGGAAGCGTTGACGCTTCCGCGGTGCCACTCGTGCACAAAGAGGAGTGAAAGCCTCCTCTTCCTCTTCTTGCTCGTCGTCGTCATCATTGTCGTTGTCATTACCATCATCTTCTTCATCGGAGTCGTCGATGGAGATGATGGGCAACCCAAAGTGCTGAGCTCCCTGGATGGTGAAGACGGGATCTGGAAGCGCACACTCCTGGTACTCCTGGTTGACATGGCACTGTGCATAGGCCACGCCATCACAGAGTGTAAGAAGGTTGGAGCAGTATAGATGATGCAAGTTGACTTTATTCCTGTTGGACAGTGGAGTGAGTTGGGAAAAATCCAACCCGAGATACAGAGCAAGCGGTGTGATAAGCCCCCCAAAATGGATAGGAGCTTCCCTTGTACTCCTCCGCACGGCCAACACACGCGTCAAGAAAAATGCTCCCCAATTGAACTCCTCCCATTTCAACATCTTATACAGAAAGAACAAGTCCGTCTCCTGGAACTTACTGAGAGAAAGATCACCTCGAGCAAACAGAGTAGTGCACAACATGCGATGTAGAATCCGCATGAATGGATGCTCGAAATCAGCTATGGCTTCATTATGATAGCCGATGGACTTGCCTGGAGGCGTGGTCACCAGCTGGGTGAAGATCTCATCATAATCTGTCCGGTTGTCTAGCCTCCTGTGCTAATTCGGAGAATGGTACCAGTTGTAAATTGCATTGAACTACTGGAGGGTGAGATTGTAATTGATGTTGTAGAGCTGGAAAGAAACGCGGCCCTTGATCCATTCTCGATCGGTGGCGATGAGGTCTTAGGCATGTCGCATATGTCTAGTGATACAATAAACTCGGCCACCAGTTCTTTGTACGTCGGCCACTTGCCGAAAAAGGGGTGGCCCTCAGCGTGGTATGGGACCTCGTCAGACCTCCTTCCTGTATGTTGCGCTTGCCCCTATAGGAAGTAGGTGAGGTTGACTTCGAACCCGAGGTCGCAGATCATGGTCCGATCGACATATCGAGTTAGCTCAATTTTTCGCTTGAGTAACTCCTCTTATATCTTCCGTACTTCCGCCGAAGGATGAACAATCCTCGGATGAGGAATGGAGCCGGGTGGTGGAGGAACAAATGTCACGATCTCCATCGGGGCCGCCCTTGAAGAAGACGCTCCTTCCGTCTGCACCATCGTCATAGAGAGAAAGGGAATAAGAAATAGAGCTCGGTGAAGGTCAGAGAAGACGATCTCCGCTCGGTGCAGAGCTCGGTGAAGATATCCCCATCCTTGGACACTCGATGAAGGCCTCCGATCGCTCAATAATGCTCAAAGCACAAGTGGAAGGAAGAAGCTCTGAAGGTGTGAAGAAAATTGAGAAACAATCCTTCCTTTTATAACTGATTCCGTCGTTGTTGCCGCTACGTCGATACCATCGACGGGGGTGTCGATGGTATCGACACATGTAGCGCAATCTGTGTCTTCGCTACTATCGATAGTTGTCGATTGCTTGATATGGGGGCCCGGATCGATGACGTGTCTATACTATCGACACGGGTCGATGGTATCGACCCATCCTACAGATCGACTTCCTTGATTTGGCGACCACCGTTGATTTCTTCTCACGGATCGGTGACATGTCATGTCGATACTATCGACTGGTGTCGATGGTATCGACTCTGTGTGGTTCAAATACCCTCGCGAGGCTTGGGCGCCGCTTCCTTGTTGTTGCTGTATCGATACCATCAATGGGGGTGTCGATGGTATCGAGGTCACTGAGACGAAATCTTCTATAAATCTTCAATGATCTCACGAGTATCAACTTAGGAGTCGATACTATCGATCTGGAGCTATCTTTGTTTTCAATGTCACTGATGGTATGTCGATACCATCGACGAGGCCATTGATGGTATCGACTCAGAAAATTTTCTGCAACCGATTCCTTGTGTTCATGTCGCTTCCATCGACCCTGTTGTCGATGGTATCGACTCTGTCTCAGTGTTGCACACTGAACAAACGATTAAGGTATCATTTTTACACTAAAAACGAAATTAAACAAAACTAACTTGTAAATGTGAAAGAAAATGAAAGAACTACCAATGGTTGGGTTGCCTCCCAACAAGCGCCCTTCCTTAATGTCTTAGGCTAGACAAAATCGAGCTCATCATTCATCCTTAAGTGCTATGAGTTTAACCTCGTGCACTTTCCTCATGTAGTCCTCGCCAAAGTACAGCTTCAACCGCTGACCATTAACTAGAAACATCATCTCTCCATCGTGCACCATGATGGCACCATGCGGCTGTACTTCTTCCAAACCAAAAGGTCCACTCCACCAGGATTTCAATTTCCCGAGATGCAGCTTCAACCTCGAGTTGAACAATAACACGATCTCCCTTTTTGAAAACATGCACTTGAATGTGCCGATCGTGAATTAGTTTTGTCCTCTCTTTGTAAATCCGCAAGTTTTCATGGGCGTTCATCCTCATCTCATCTAACTCATTAAGCTCTAGCATTCACTTCTTCCCTGCCTCATCATAAGTCAAATTAAGCTTCCTTAGCATCCAGTGCGCCTTGTGTTCCAGCTCTATCGGTAAATGGCAGGCCTGCCCATAAACCAACCTAAAAGGCATAGTGCCTATAGGTGTCTTATATGCAGTCTTATACGCCCATAATGCATCCGGTAGTAAAGTACTCCAATTCTTTCTTGTTGAAGCCACTGTGTGCTCCAAAATTTTCTTGATTTATCTATTAGACACCTCGACCTGCCCTTGCATTTGCGGGTGATACGGGGTACCAACATTGTGTTTCACCCCGTACTTTCTCAATAACGCTGCAAACTTTTGATTCTTGAAATGGGTGCCTCCATCACTAATAATCATCCTTGGCACACCAAATCTGCAGAAAATGTGATCTTTTACAAACCTACACACTACAGCAGCGTCGTTAGTCCTTGTGGGTATTGCTTCTACCCACTTCGATACATAATCAACAGCAAGTAAAATGTATACATTAGAATTCGAGCACAGAAAGGGTCCCATAAAATCGATGCCCCATAGATCAAATACCTCAACTTCTTGAAACACGTTGAGGGGCATCTCTTGCCGCTTGGAAATATTACCTGCCCTTTGACAGGAGTCACATCTTCGCACATAGTCGTAGTCATCCTGGAAGAGTGTAGGCCAATAAAGACCACTCTCTAGCACCTTGGCTGCCGTTCTTAAACTCGCATGATGACCATCAGTTGGTAGTGTGTGACAATGACTAAGTACACTATTATATTCTATCTCCGGTACACACCTGCGCAAAATGTTGTCCCTGCATTGCTTCAACAAGATGGGATCATCCCAGAAATAATATCTCAAAGAATGGAAAATTTTCTTTTTCTCTTGATAAGTCCAATCATCTGGGATTATTTTACAGGAAAGATAATTAACAATGTATGAAAACCATGGATCGTTGGACTTTATAGAAAGGATTTGCTCATCAGGGAATGTCTCGGTAAGGGTATATTAATATCCTTCTCATCTACCCACTCTAACCTAGACAAATGGTCCGCAACCACATTCTCTATTCCCACCTTATCCTTGATTTCAATATCAAATTCTTGTAACAATAAAATCCACTTAATCAATCTAGGTTTTGCATCTTTCTTTTCCATCAAGTATTTTATGGCGGCGTGGTCCGTCCATACCACAACTTTTGACCCTACTAGATATTGCCAAAATTTTTCGAATGCAAAAATGACGGCGAGAAGTTCCTTTTTAGTTGCGGTGTAGTTAAGTTGCACCTCGTTTAAAGTCTTGGATGCATAAAAAATCACCAGGGGTTTGTTCTCAAACCGCTGCCCAAGAACAGCCCCTACTGCAAAATCTGAAGCATCACACATGAGCTCGAAAGGCTTTGTCAAATCTGGCGTTTGAACAACCGGTGCAGAAATTAACTTTTCCTTAAGTAGATTAAAAGCATGCAAACATTTTTCATTGAAATCAAACATTGCATCTTTCTCAAGCAGTTCAGACAATGGTTTAGCAATTTTTTAGAAATCTTTGATAAAGCGGCGATAAAATCATGCTTGACCGAGAAAACTCCTTACCCCTTTAACCAATTGGGTGGGGGTAATTTCGAAATAACCTCAATCTTGATCGGGTCCACCTCCAGCCCCTTGCTAGACACCTTGTGTCCAAGCACAATTCCTTCACTAACCATCATGTGACACTTTTCCCAGTTGAGAACTAAATGTGTGTCCTCACATCTTTGTAAAACTTTGTCCAAATTGTACAAACACTCATCAAACGATGCACCGTAGATGGAAAAACCGTCCATGAAAACCTCTAGACAGTGCTCAACCATATCAGAAAAAATAGCGAGCATGCAGCGCTGAAAGGTGGCTAGTGCGTTACACAGGCCAAAAGGCATACGGCGATATGCAAATGTTCCATAAGGACAAGTGAAGATAGACGTTTCTTGGTCCTTAGGATCAATAGAGATCTGATTGTAGCCGGAGTAGCCATCTAAAAAACAAAAATGAGATCGACCCGCTAGCCGCTATAAGATTTGATCGATGAATGGAAGAGGAAAATGATCTTTTAATGTAGCGGAGTTCAATCGACGGTAGTCAATGCACACACGCCACCCGGTTACCAATCGGGTCGTGACCGGATCATTTAACAAGTTGTGACAGTAATTCCCCCCTTTTTAGGGACTACCTGTGTGGGGCTTACCCACGTCGAATTGGAGATAGTTTAAATGATGCCTGCAGAAAGGATCTTGATCACCTCCTTCTTGACAACCTCCATCATGCTTGGATTGAGTCTATGCTGTAGCTAGATTACAGGTTTGGCTCCTTCCTCGAGCCAGATCTTGTGCTGGCAAAATGTAGGGGAAATCCCCTTAATATCAGCAACTGACCACCCAAATGTGCCACGGTGGTTCTTCAGCACGATCATCAATTGCTCTTCTTCATCGACACTCAGATATGCCGAAATAATCACTGGTAGTCTTTCACCATCGGCTAAGAATGCATACTTCAAATGTGGAGGCAGTGGCTTTAGTTATAACTCTAGAGGACTGATAAATGATGATCGAAGCGGTGGTGGGAGTGGCCCAAGATCTTCATAATACTTGGCATAATAGCACGGAAGCACTTGAAGCATCTTGACACATTCTTGTAACGACTTGCTTCTCATCCAGTCATGCATTATGTTGACAAGGCAAGCTTCAAGGGGCAGTTTTGGATATGCGTCAAGGACAGAACTTGTTATTGCATCATCTTCATTAGAAAGAGGAATTTCCTCCTCTTCATCATTTGGAAAACCCACAGCTTTGCAAAGAGAAACAACTTTGGTTTGTTCCATAATGTCTACAGCCAGTGTCCCCTTATCTACCTTGGTCATTACATGAGCCTTATCTAGAAATGGCTTCCCTAGGCAAAGAGAAATGTTCTAATCAAAATGTTTCACCATGCGACACTGCTCCTTTGCCTTTGATTGTGTTTTATTCGTGGGCATAACCATTTCAAATCGGTCATCTGCGATTCCCAATGTCATACAGCCTCTTCCCCTTTCGAGTATCATATCTGTCGTAGCTTGGAAGGGTCTTCTAAGGAGTAGCTCATTCCCTTGGTCATCTTACATTTCCATTACCACAAAATCTGTTGGAAATACAAACCTGTCAACTTTAACAAGTACATCTTCACAAATATCATACGGCTTTACCACAGAATTATCTGCTAGCTGAATTGTCATGTTGCTATGTCTCGATTCTTTCAGTCCCAACTTCTTGAAAGTAGAAAGAAGCATCAAATTAATACTTGCCCCGGAGTCACACAATGCTTCGCCGAATTTCACCTTACTGATTTAACATGAAATATTGAGCAAGAAGTTGGGACAACCGTCGATAGTAGCAAAGAAAGAGATTGCGTTACATGTGTCGATACCATCGACACCCCCGTCGATGGTATCGACCTAGCGGCAACAGCAACGGAATCATTTATAAAAGGAAGGATTGTTTCTCAATTTTCTTCACACCTTCAGAGCTTCTTCCTTCCACTTATTCTTTGAGCATTGTTGAGCGACCGGAGGCCTTCATCGAGCATCCAAGGATCGGGATATCTTCACCGAGCTCTGCACCGAGCAGAGATCGTCTTCTCTGACCTTCACCGAGCTCTATTTCTTATTCCCTTTCTCTCTATGACGATGGTGCATACGGAAGGAGTGTCTGCTTCAAGGGCGGCCCCGATGGAGATCGCGACATTTGTTCCTCCACCACTCGGATCCATTCCTCGTCCGAGGATTGTTCATCCTTTGGCGGAAGTACGGAAGATATACGAGGAGTTACTCAAGTGGAAAATCGAGCCAACCCTATATGTCGATCAGACCATGATCCGCGACCTCGGGTTCGAAGCCAACCTCGCCTACGTCCTGTAGGGGCAAGCGCAACATACGAGAAGGAGGTCTGACGAGGTCCCATACCACGCTGAGGGCCTTTCATTGAGATGAACATGCGGGGCTAATCCCCTTTGTCTTTAGGACCAGGAGTAGCCCGGGTAATCATTGTATGATGTTTTTATCATAATAATTCTTTTTTTATTTCTTAAATATGTGGTATGATTTCGTTTTCTCCATTACATCATTATGATTGATCACCTTAATGATAATCTAATTCCTTTAATTGCTTTGAAAGAAGAATTAACGGTTGAAAAGAGGCGAAATTCACATTAATAAATAAATCCCTTGAACAAGGTGATGTACGGTTAATGGTGGAAACCCAGAGTTTGGTCTTCATGCACCTCGTTTAGGGTATAGGTTACTATGATAGTGGAACCGACCTAGATTTAGGTAGTGAATTGTATCACGACAGTGAACAATTCTGACTACAGGCCACTACCCAGAATGAGAGATAGATTTTATTACTATATAGAAATAAATACAACGAGAACCTATAGTGAAACCCCTGAACAGAGGAGATCCAAGCGTTCCTTGACGTAGAGTACGCAATCTACAGCCTTCCGACGGTGAAATAAATACTGAAGAACATGGCTAGAAAGCAATCATGGGGCGATAGAGACACACTAGAGAAAGTTTGAGTCGCAGGTGAGTCGAAGGCCATCAAGGAGCTGAATGAGAAGATGAACTTATTAGCCAACAAATTGCTAGCAAAGGAAGATGGAGAATCTGATGATGAGGCACAAGTGAAATTTATGCGCCAACAATAGGGGTACAGAAACAATGATTACTCTTGGAGGAAAGATAAAAAAAATTCATGGAAGGACCCAAACAATTTCCTGCAGGACCCCGATGCCAAACCACAACCGTCGGCAGAGGACAAGAGCAATGAGTTGCTCAATCAAGTAATCAAGCAGAATCAAGAACTCATGAGCACGTTTGGCCAGCAGATCAAGCAACAAGGAGAATTTATGAATAAATTTGGGCAAACTTTACAAAGTCATGGGGCTCATATGAGAACTATGGAGACATCGTTAGCATAGATGACAACTGAGATAGAAAATCTGAAAAAGCCAACACAACAAGGTTTTCTCGGAAATACAAATGTTCCAAGAGGAAATCAACAAGCCAAGGCAATTCTGTTACAGTGTGGAAAGAAGATTTTAAACCCCAGGGCCAATGAACTGAGCACACCCCATCCAGAAACCACATGTGAGGCCATAGAGGAGGTTACAATCACAGAGCCGATTGAGGATGCGGTAGAGGAAGCCACACCAGAACCCATTGCTGATGAAGAAACTCAAAAGAGGACACCATATGTGCCGCCACATCAGAGGGAACAGACTGTCCCAGTGCCGTATCCAAATAGTTTGAAGGCTAAGAAAGTGGACGCTCACTTCAAGAAGTTCCTAGATAGCTTTAGGAAACTTTCTGTCAACATTTCGTTGTTAGAAGCAATAGAGAAGATACCCTCCTATGGCATGTTTTTGAAAGATATAATTACAAAGAAGAGGAAGATTCCTGATACTGAAGTGGTGGTTCTTAAGGAGCAAGTGAGTGCCTTCATTATGGGCACATTGAGAAACTACGGGGTGAAACACAATGTTGATACCCCGTATCACCCACAAATGCAAGGGCAGGTCAAGGTGTCTAATAGAGAAATCAAGAAAATTTTGGAGCACACAGTGGCTTCAACAAGAAAGAATTGGAGTACTTTGCTACCCGATGCATTATGGGCGTATAGGACCGCATATAAGACACCTATAGGCACTACACCTTTTAGGTTGGTTTATGGGTGGGCTTGCCATTTACCGGTAGTGCTAGAACACAAGGTGCACTGGGTGCTAAGGAAGCTTAATTTGACTTATGATGAGGCAGGGAAGAAGCGAATGCTATAGCTTAATGAGTTAGATGAGTTGAGGATGAAGGCCTATGAAAACTCGTGGATATACAAAGAGAGGACAAAACTAATTCTACTGATAGTTCCACCGTCGATGGGCACATTGCCACCAAAAAGGCACGAAGTTTCCTTCATCGATAATTCTATCGATAATTTTCCTTTTGCAGATCTTGCCTTTTTGGTGGCAATGTGACCATAATGAAGGCGCTCACTTGCTCCTGAAGAACCACCACTTCAGTATCAGGAATCTTCCTCTTCTTTGTAATTATATCTTTCAGAAACTTGCCATAGGAGGGTATCTGCTCTATTGCTTCTAACAGCAGAATGTTGACAAAACGTTTCCTAAAGCTATCTAGGAACTTCTTGAACTAAGCGTCCACTTTCTTAGCCTTCAAACTATTTGGATACGGCACTGGGACAGTCTGTGCCCTCTGATGTGGCGGCACATATGGTGTCCTCTTTTGAGTTTCTTCCTCAGCAATGGGTTCTGGTATGGCTTCCTCTACCACATCCTCGATCGGCTCTGTGATTGTAACCTCCTCTATGGCCTCACATGTGGTTTCTGGTTGGGGTGTGCTCGGTTCATTGGCCCTGGGGTTTAAAATCTTCTTTCCACTCCATAACAGAATTGCCTTGGCTTGTTGATTTCCTCCTGGAACATTTGTATTTTCGGGAAAACCTTGTTGTGTTGGATTTTTTAGATTTGCTATATCAGCTGCCATCTGTGCTAACAATGTCTCCATAGTTCTCATTTGAGCCCCAAGACTTTGTAAAGTTTGCCCAAATTGATTCAAAAATTCTCCTTGTTGCTTGATCTGCTGGCCAAACGTGCTCATGAGTTCTTGATTCTGCTTGATTACTTGATTGAGCAACTCATTGCTCTTGTCCTCTGCCGACGGTTGTGGTTTGGCATCGGGGTCCTGCAGGAAATTGTTTGGGTCCTTCCATGAAATTTTTTTATCTTTCCTCCAAGAGTAATCATTGTTTCTATACCCCTGTTGTTGGCACATAAATTTCACTTGTGCCTCATCATCAGATTCTCCATCTTCCTTTGCTAGTAATTTCTTGGCTAATAAGTCCATCTTCTCATTCAACTCCTTGATGGCCTTCGACTCACCTGTGACTCGAACCTGCTCTGGTGTGTCTCTATCGCCCCATGATTGCTTTCTAGCCATGTTCTTCATAATTTCCCAGCACCTAGTGCCAGTGTTGTTCAAGAAGAAGTTGGAACCTGCTGAGTCTAGATTGCTCCAGTCGTGCTCATTTCAGGCAAAGTAGAAGATCTTCACTTGTTTTTCCTTATCTAGCCCGTGATGTAGACACTTCCGCAGCATTATCTGGAAGTGCTCCCACGTCTCAGAATAGGTCTCCCCAGCCCTTTGATAGAAATTGTGGATCTTCCGTACTAGGTCATTGGTTTTCTCCAGTGGAAAGAATCTCTTGAAGAAAACCTCGATCATTTGATCCCATGTATCAACGGTCTCATCATCTAGGTTATGCAGCCACTCACATGCATTACCTACAAGAGAGCTGGGAAACAGCTTCAGATACAGTGTCTCCTGTGGAAACCTGTCTATCTTGATCATATCGCTATTTTCCACGAAAGTGCTGATGTGTGCAACATGGTCTTCATTCTTCAGCTCGTGGAATGCTTGAGACTTGACCAAGTTTATTAGTGCCAGATCAATCTTATAGGTTGGAATGTTGACTGCCTACTTTTTAATCGACCCCTTTGATGCTGATGAGGAGGAATCCTTTATCTTCTCCCATATTGTCTATTCTTCAGTCATGGCTTCTGGTTCAGAGTCCAAATCTATATCCTCAGATTGATCGTGAATATTGTTCTCTTCGTCGTCTGATCCCAACGGTGGAACCTCTGGTGATGGCAGTGTGTCGTCCGTTCTACGCGTTGTCACCATGCACTGGTACCTACAAGGTAATAAATTTGATTCAGCACGGTGTTAGACGATTGCTAAATATGCAAGATAAACGATGAATTTCAAAAAAATAATAATAAAATAAAATGTGGCCTAGAGTGGCCGCTTGCAGCACTCGTAGTGTCGACAGTTGTCATGTCCCTGGCAACGGCGCCAAAAATATGACACAATTTTATCGTGTGTATAACGCAAGTGCACGCGTCAGAGTAATATAGGCCTTTGTGAGGCGCGAGTCGAACACAGGGACATTGAACTATCGGTAGACTACTTACTAACTACTCACGACCAGCTAGACCGATAAAAAGGTTTTGAGAGTTGATTGAAAAATAAAAGAAAAATAAAAGAAAACAAAGTAATCGATTAAATGTTGAGTTTAATCAATTAGATGGGAATCTTTAGGATTGTGGTTTCACCACAGGTTCTCATTGTATTTATTTCTATATAGTAATCAAATCTGTCTCTCATTCTGGGTAGTGGCCTGTAGTCAGAATTGTTCACTGTCGTGATACAATTCACTACCTAAATCTAGGTCGGTTCCAATGTCGTAGCAACCTATACCCTAAACGAGGTGCATGAAGACCAAACTATGGGTTTCTACCATTAAATGTACATCACATTGTTCAAGGGATTTATTAATTAATGTGAATTTTGTCTCTTTTCAACCGTTAATTCTTCTTTCAAAGAAATTAAAGGCATTACATTATCATTAAGGTGATCAATCATAATGATGTAATGGAGAAAATGAAATCATACCACAGATTTAAAAGACAAAATATGAATTACTATGATAAAAACGTCATACAACGATTACTCGGGCTACTCCCGGTCCTAAAGACAAAGGGGATTAGCCCTGCATGTTCATCTCAATGAAAGACATGATGGAACAAGGGGAAAACATGGAGAAACGTGAATGAAAGTGATGTAAACCCCTGAACGGAGGACATCCAAGCATTCCTTGATGTAGAGTACGCGATCTACTGCCTTCTGGCGGTGGAATTCGTCTTCTGCAGCTCTCAGAATGATCGGGGCATGATTCTGGACTCCGTTCTCTTCTCCACACCTCCTCGGGACTTGTGCAGCGGCTAATGATGTGATCCTCTGCTTAGGGCCTCCATCATTAGGTATATGGACTACTTTTGGTTGCCAAAAGATCACCACCATCCGATCAAGTTCGATCTAAAACAAAACATATCCTGACGGTGTCGATACCATCGACGCGGGTCGATGGTATCGATCTGTCATAGTATCGGCAAGTTATCTTCGCTTCTCTGATGTTCCACCTGATGCAGACTCGATACCATCGACGCGGGTCGATGGTATCGACACCTTTAGGCATCGGTTTTGTCACTATTCTGACGCTAAAGCTGTGCAATGTCGATAGTGTCCAATTTTGTGTCGATAGTATCGACCGGCTAATTGCTGTCTCACTGAAGGTATCTCACTACCATCGACTTACCAGTCGATGGTATCGACTCTGCTTGGCTCCTTGCGGCTGTCTCATTATGACTGTGTCGATACTATCGACGGATGTCGATGGTATCGACAGTTGTGTATATGCGTTTTTCTTGAAATTTCAAGACAAAGCCAAATAAGCTATGCTAAAACCCATTATTATGATTGTTTATAATCAGAAAGATAAAATATGAGAGATTTTATACAAAATGAGATTATAGACTGAAGAGAATGAATCATGCAATACTAACAACAAAAGTGACCAATAAACACATAAAACACATGTAAAACAAGTCTATAAACGCGACTCAAAATCATCGCATCAAGAAACAACAATTTGGGGTGTGAAGATTTCTACGGGCACATGGCGCGTACACCTATTTATCCCGTCGGGTATTTATAAGAGAACCAACGATGTAGGTTTTTGGAGAAATATGAAATGCCACGTTAAAAATTGCTTGAAATTCTATATTCCTATGTGATATATTGTTGGTTTCTTTGAGAAGTGATCGATGATAAGAAAAAACACAATTTGTGCTTTTTTCAACTGGTCAAACGGTGGCTGTTGTCTTTAAAGAATTGATGCTAAAAAAAACACCATGGATTTTTCTTGAAAAAACTACTGACACAATACATCATGTATGTAGCAGTGCCTATATTCATGATTTTTTGATGATTACACAAAAATTATGTAGTTAGGCTTCATTTCCTTGAAAATTTGCATGTCATATAGCTTAATTCATGCATTTTGCATAATTTTTCAATATTTGCTCATTTTTTTTGCCATTTCATCCATCACATTTTCATTGCATTTAGAGTTTAATAAATTCTTTTGTATTACTATCAAAAATTGGCACACATGATTTTTATTGCTTCATAGAGTGGATTTTGATGTGAATAGGGGCTTTTGGCACCATTGTGGCATATATTTTCCAAACTTTAAATGGATTGCTCTAAAGCATGTTGTAACATAATGTATGCATACTTGAGTGAAAGCTATTTACCTTTGACAAATACATATTGTATTATCATGTTTTATTGATAAACTGTCTCAAGTTTGAACTCACTACATGGAAACCACCTCTTTCTCAGTATGACTTTGATCTAAGAAAGCCACAAATAATTAGGGTTTGTTGAATTCCATGATACATGTATGGTTGTTATATTTTCTCATTCATCTTGGTTTGCCATTGATTGATTAAGAATGATGAATTGAGATCTATGTAGGAGATTTTATATGAAGATCCACACTAGTGACCCTTCTCTTGATTCCTTCTCTTTCATACATCATATCTCTTCTTATGAAACAATGACAAAGGGTACAAAATGGTAATCCTAGACCAACCAAAAAATTCTTGGGGTGGTCAACATTTCCTCCAATATGCTTCACTCCTACCACCACTTATCCCTAAGTATCTAAGGGCAATGAAAAAGAAAAAGGCAAAATAAGAACAAAAGATGTTCCTATGTAGTAACATCTAAGAAAATAAAACATGAGTGCTTTTTTGTAATGACACCCCATTTTCCTTCAAAAACCCTTTTAGGTTTTTGGCTTGGGCAAAGAAAAACCAACCCTAGACCTTCTACCCCCTTCACATATCCATGTGGTCATTGGATTAGAATATGTAATTCAATACATGTATGAGAAAAAAACTTCTAGCCGCTTTAGTATAATCGTGATGAAGTGGCTACTCAAAGTTATGTGAGAACAACGTGGATTGACAATAAATTTGATGTGTGGTACTAGAATTATGTAGTCTCAATGCTATGATTGCAACTAGTTTACATAAATATGCAATTAAAGAAGACCATGGACATGGATGAAGACACAACCTAGCAACAACAATCCAATTACCTTCCACAACCCCTTTTCCTTTATAACTCCTACTCAGATAGTGAAGAGTCAACCCTAGCCCTTATAAACCCTTCACATATACAAGTGGTTCACTCAAAGTAGATTAGCATATGTAATTGAATGCATCAAGGTTAAAAACCCACTTCTAGTCGCTTTGATTATACCTTTAATGACTAAATTGGATGTTTTTAGGCTCAGTTTTATTGTTATAATTTGTATGTGAAACATGATAGGAAATAAGTTAAACTCATTCATTTAGTGATTATTGAGCCCACCTAGTCAATATAAATTTACTTGGATGCATTTGTCATTTCCTACTTGTTAAAAATTGATAAGAGAATGAGTTGGAGAATACTTCAGGACAAGTAACTTTTAATTCTGAAGTGGTGATAAAACCCTTAATTGGGTCTTCATATTGTGTCATAATTCTCATTTTTTACATCGAGATGTTTCATAATGCAAGTATTTTCTAATAATTGGTAGTATATATGACATCATGTATGTATGTTATTTGCAAGACTCTCAAGTACCTTGGAGACTAATTGATGGAAGGAGGAGAGAATGATGAATCCAAATGCTTTGAATTAGACAGAGGAGTTTAAGGAACCATCAAGTCAACTCCAACCTATCCCAAGTGTCCAAGAATCAATGATCAGCAAATCCCCATGGACTAAGAACTTGAAAATCAAAGTGCTTTACAAAAAAACCCCAAAATGGTTGTGGTATCCATCCACGATGGTGCAAGAAAATTCAAAATACTATAATGAAATTTAAATTTGAATCAAAGCAAGGAGTTCAACCATCATAGTTGTAGAGAATGACCCCTCCCTACCTCCTCCTCCAGAGCATTACCATTCTCTAGGGATCCTTACCTCCTCCACCATAGTTGTAGAACCCACCATGGTCTTTCTACCCTTTACCCAACACAGTAATGACACTTCACTCCCAAAAACCCAAATTTATCTAATCTTTTTTATTTCTCAAAACAACAATTTTCATCCACCGTGACGATTCCAACACCTACCCAACCCATTGCGACCACCATGATCGTGCTATCTACCTAACCCTAATGTTGCATCTCTATAATTTTTTTATTTTAACCCCACATAGCATCCTAGGCCACTATATAAACATTTATGGTGGCTAGTACAAAGAGGTTAGCTCCCCACAACATTGATAGAAGCTACCCACTTCCACCTACCTCTTTTCTTCCATCTTTCTTCCACCTTTCATCCTAAAACCTATTTTTAAGGGTTTTGTCCATTCAATCTTCACTTTCCATTCAATTCCATATTGGAGGAGGTAGGAAGACATCCTTGTTGTTGTTGGAGAAGAAGGTGACAACAACTATTTTAATCTTCATGGCTTCGTTTACCTCATTATTCTCCATTTTTTTATTTTTATTTGTCATGAGTAGCCATGCCCTTTTTGGGGACAGTTTGGGGGAATAAAATGTGGCTTTTATACCATGTTGGGGAAATATAATTATAAAGATTGTAATTTCATTTGGAAATGTTATCTTCTTGTTTGTTTTCCATTTGCCATCAATTGCTATGGTTATTGATGTTAGAAACCACATAAGCATACAAAATTGTTTATATGTTGATATTTGTGGAAAAAATCCTAGTTCCAACTTGTGGATCCTTATCTAGCTACCTCTCTTCCTATGTATCCTTCTACTCTTCTATCCCTAGATGTAAGAAATAAGTGTCTAGTAGTGCCTCACTTGATATACTTATCAAAGAGCATGTCCATAGGTCTCGTGGAGAGTAGTAGGAGGTCAAATAGCATTCTCCTACACTTTATGCCACCCTTTCCACTATTTACATTAGGAGAATCACTAATGGGGACCTAGACTAGTGTGGTATTGATAAAATTATGCCTAAACCCAATTAGTTGAACCTCATAGGGTCAGATAAGGGGTGATAGGGACTAACTCCATGATGTACACCTTATGCCACCCATGGTCAACTAGTAGTATAGGAAAATTCGTCATCAACAAACTATGTTTTTTAGTTTGGTAACATAGTTTGATGAATGTGTTGCATGATATAAACCTAAATAGGTTGAGAACTACATTTAACATTAAAAGTTACCATTAATCAATTTTTTAAACCCTAATTCAATCTAATTTTAGCTAGTTCTTCTTGATTAGTTTCCTAAATGCCTAGTTATGCTAGTTTGTCTTAGATATGTAATTAGTTATTGTTATTAGTTTCTTGTGATAGGTTTTCATAGTTATAACTTACTTTACCTTTACATACCTTGTTAGTGTAACTGCTAGTCTAGTACAGTTCGTTGTTTTCTCTCTTGCCTTATTTACCTAGTTTTTTCTTCTTCTAACTGTTACTTAGGAATGCACTTTCCAGTGTATTCTTAATAGCTTGCCTCTAGTCATTTGCTTTAGTGTAATTTCTCTTCTTTCTTAGTGATATGGCATAATTTTGTAGGGTTGACTTAGGCTTGATTCTTTCTCATTTAATTTCTTATTCAACTTAGTATAGCTCAACATCAAAGTCAAATCCCAAGAACCATACCCTTAACGATAAGAACCTAGTAAAACAAACCCATCACTAGTGCCCCCGTCTCACATTGTGCATCGATCCCTACATACCGCATTCTCTATACTACAACTTGATCTGTGTGCATGCATATCTATTATTAATAGTGTGTCTAAATTGGGAAGCTAGACATCTTTGTTGGTGTTGTGTGTCTGCAACTGCATGAAAAGGTTTTTGGTTTCATTTCTGGGGAGAGTAAAGATCAACCTAGCTCATTTGTTCTACTTTGAATTTTCCTATTGCCCTCACCATTGTTATTATTTATTCTTTGTGTTGTTTTTTTCATTTGAGATTACTAACTCTTGTTGATTTTGAAATTTGTAGTTGATAGCATACATTAAAGAAATATGAGATGTATAATCTTAATGGAGGACCATTTCTCACAATGGTGAGTCCCTAAGGCCTCTTCAAGACTACTTCCTTATGGAAACATATATATCTCCAATTGCAATAAGAAATAAAGCAATGCTCGAGCAAGATTTTTCCATCCTTGCAGTCCTTGTGCAATTGCTTTTGATCTTTATAAGTGGGATCATGAAAATCCTTACAATCATGTTGATTCTTTACTAGAGACATTCTCAACCTACCAAACTCAAGCTACAACTAATGATGCCATTTGTTTTATATGTTCCCTTTCTCTCTAAGGAACAAAGTTGTGGATTGGTATTATTTGAAAGTAGAGATCATGAATCAGGAGGATAAAAAAGAATGTTTTCTTGGAAAAGTTTTATTCTTTTGCAAGGTAAAGACAAATATAGAGCGCCATTGTAAATTTCACCCAAATGGAACATGAGATGTCCAATGATTCTTGGGAAGGTATCTAGAAGATATTGAGAGAATGCCTTAACCATGAAATTCCTTTATGGAAAGTTGTTCAATCATTTTATGGGGATATCTCAAATGAGTTAACCTGTAGTGGGATCATTTTGTGGAGGTAGTTGCACGCCAAAACCCCTCAAAGAGTCATGACATTTGTTTGAGCGCTTAATGGAAAATTCAAGGAATAGATCTTCTAGTATCGTTAACGATTGTGATGGTTCCATTTGTGGGACACCTTCATCTACCAATGATACAAGCCCACAAATGATGAAAATTCTTGTTGAAATGATCAATATTATGAAGAATCAAGTGGATAGTGCCCCTAGTAACCCTATCAATTGTATTGAGTCCTTTGGTGAAGAGATGAAGGCTCTTCACACTCATAGCAGTTGGGAATAACAAGGTCAAAGGTAAAATTTGAGGTTTGAAGATTGGGTACTTTGTAAGATGCAAGGATTTGATGAGGTCAAGAATAAGATGTTTACGTAAAATTAAAACATCAGTAGATTTGAGAAAATAATGAAGCAACTGTCCTCAACACTTGCCCTCATGATGAAGGGAAACTTCAACCTCAACCAATGGGGAAATTTGAACAATTCATTGTATTGATGAATAATACTCACATTACTTATTTACTTTCCCTTCACCAACACCAAGGTCCACCACACCCATATGCACATCTTCCACAAAAATCATCATCCAACTATCAACATCCTCCTACACCACTAGTGCCACTGTAGTGTTAATTATTTGCCTCTAGTCATTTGCATTAGTCTACTTGCTCTTCCTTGCTTAGTTAATTAGCATTAGTTGTGCATGGTTAACCTAGGTTTGGTTCTTGCCTCTTTTTCTTGCTAGTCACCTAAGTTTAACTCAAAATCAAAGTAAAACCCTAAAAAATCCCACACTCAACAATAGGAACCTAGTTCCAGTGACCCCATATCTCCCTGTGGACTGATCCTGACTTACCACGTTCTCTATGCTACATCCCGAACCGTACACTTGTGGATCTATTATCCAAAGTTTGAACCCTGATAAAGTTGGTGGTGGGGTTCTATTTATAAACACAGGGCCTGGATGATGGATGGCATCCATGTGGATTTTTGTCAAGGTGGTGGTGTGTCTGAGATGGATGGTTGCTGGTATTTGATTTCCTCACGATGAAATGATATTCGTTCAAATAGTCGACGCTTTGGAAGGTCCCTCCTAGTATTTTTCTAGATATAAGACTTCTATAGGAAATCTTCCTTAGGATTAATTTGGTCGGGTGTAGTTGTATGAGTTTGTAATGTACGGGCAGAGATTTCGACCAAACAAACCCTTAGTGCATGCTTTAAAAAACCTAGCCTACGGGAAGAGATTTCGACATTCTTTGTTGCTTTCGTAAAGAGGCCCCAGCAACCTGGCCTCCACGCCCCTCAAGAACAGAATCAATTTGGGGGAGGTAATACGGTCAGCGGTGCAATACCGGTCCACTGATTGAGTGAACACGAAATATACATAAGAATTGACTGCAATTTGCATTCACTCCCCAAATAGAAAAAGATCATACGAGACTTGGGCTGTTAGAAGTATGAATCGGCTTTTGCAAGAATTATGGAGATACCCACAAAACGGAATCTTGTTTCTTACAAGTTCACGTCTCGATCAAAAGTCAGCAAATGCATGAATGGCTGAACGAAGCAACAAGGGAAAGAAGGAAAATCCCACATGATCATATACGAGCCGATCCCTATCCATCCATCGACTTCGGCCAGCCGCTCCCATCTAGGTTGTTTGTTTGTTTATGTCATCCAACCTATAAATAAGGGGAGCACGCTAGCCAATGCCACAGAGGCAGTAGTGGTTGCAGGCACCTATATAAGCCACTCATCTACCGCCAGCGAGCCACCATTGCCACTACGAGCTCCTCCTTGCCGTCGTCCACATCGACTAAAAGCAGTCCAGGAGAGATGGGAGAGGCCACAGCGGACATCGCCTTGGTGGTTGTCCCTTTCCCAGCGCAGGGCCACTTGAACCAGCTCCTCCACCTATGCCGCCTTGTCGCGGCGGCAGCGCCCGATGTGTGCGCTCACTTCGTTGGGTCGGACATCCACAACCGACAGGCTAGAACTCGGCTCCACGGCTGTGACCTGAGGGCTTTCACAAACATCCGCTTCCATGACTTCTCCCTGCCGCCCTTCTCCTGTCTTCCACCCGACCCGCACTCCGCTGACCGGTTCCCAGCTCACCTCCAGCCTGCCTTTGAAACTGTCTCGACCGTACTCCGACCTCACGTCGCTCGCCTTATCCGCTCCCTGGCCGCGGCCTCCCGTCGCGTCGTCGTCATTCACGACTCCCTTATGTCCTTCGCGGCTGAAGAGGCACATAAGGTCCCAGGTTGCGAATCCTACGTCTTCCACAGCGTGTCCGCGTTCGCACTGCTGCTATTCCAGTGGGAGTCCCGGGGTGTGCTGACGGAGATGGCTTGGAAGCACTTCCCGGCCGTCGGTTCCGCCGCGGCAACTTCCTCCGTGGGTTGCTTCACGAAGGAGTTCGTGCGGTTCATCCGCGGCCAGCATGGGCTCACATCCCTAGACAAAGGGAGGATCTTCAACACGTGTACCACCGTGGAGCAGCGATTCATCGACTTGATGAAGAGGGAGCCTTTCCTTGAGAACAAACAACTTTTCAACATCGGACCCCTCAATCCAGTTGTGGAGTACTCTGTCGGGGACCAGAAGCAGACGCGGCGCCACGAGTGCCTGGACTGGCTGAATGCGCAGCCGGCGGGGTCGGTGCTGTACGTCTCCTTTGGCACCTCGTCCACGATGTGCTGCCGCCAGATCCGTGATCTGGCCGAGGGGCTCCGCCTGAGTAAGCAGCGGTTCCTTTGGGTGCTGAGGGACGCCGACAGAGGGGACATATTCGACGATGGTAAGACAAGTCAACCAAAAAGCGTTAGAAGCCACAAAGGAGGAGATACTAATGAATGCTGGGAGAAGAAGGAGAAGATGCGGGAGCTCTGCTCTGCTGCGTCGGAGGGTGGCCGGCTGGGGTATGTACTGACCAGCGGGTGGGCGCCGCAACTTGAGATTCTTACCCACCCATCCACCGGCGGGTTCCTGAGCCACTGCGGGTGGAATTCGTGCATGGAGAGCATCACTGCTGGTGTGGCCATGGTGGCGTGGCCCATGCACTCAGACCAGCCTCGGAACGCGATCATGGTCACTGATCTGCTGAAGATCGGCGTCCCCGTTCTTCGTCGCTGGACGCCTCGGCGTGGGAAGGCGGAGGACGACGTCGTCCCCTCCGTTCAAGTCGAGGGGGCTGTGCGGAGGCTCATGGTTTCCGATGAAGGGAAAGCTATCCGGTCAAGGGCCGCTGAACTCGGACGCCAGGTCCGGAGGTCGGCGGCGGACGGAGGCTGCTCAAGGGAACAGCTGCTTGCATTTCTGAATCACATAACTCGACCATAAATAATTACATAATTTTAAGTTCGGTATGTACATCTCACAAGAAAATCGAAACTGCCGTTTGTACGTCGGCATAAATGTTTTTCACTGATACTAAACTTATTAGTGGCAATAAATAATCCTGAAAATTATTATGACCCCGTGACGATAGTGGTGACGACATGGGTCTACATGGTGTTGAGTGATAAACATGAAATCTTGTATGGCTTGGCCAATTAAGGGTACACGTAAGCATCATGTGCTTCATCCTTACTGAAAACTGAAAAGGAACAGTGTCATGATTTCATTTGATGTCGTCCCGCAACAGGAGATGGACTTCTGAACTGCTGTGCAGTACTACAAAGAACCAAAAAGGTGCAGCTTCGGTCAATTGACCAACACAACCAAGGATACGATTGAAACGAACAAAAGCGACTTGCTAAAGACTCTTCTAAGCTAAAAACGGAAAGCACGTTCTCTCCGCCAGCCGTGCAACATAATACCGAGTTGAAGTAGGTGTAGGAGTTTAAGTAACTTTATTCTTGAGATGGGGAGTTTATTGCAACTATGAAGACATCTATATGAGATGTATTTAGGCTCAGGCTCGTCAGTGTATAATTGATTGAGGCTGCTTGGGTTACATTTGTGGGGTTTTAGTGACTTAAATCAATATAGGATCAAGGAAGTGGATAGAATTATTTCATTCAGGACTAGCCATGCATGGGGTTTATTATAGAAATTATTAGAAGGAATAAATGCCTGATATTTTATTGGAAATATAAAGCTTATGTTTCATGAAACCCAATATGAATCTTCAACTCATTTTTCCACCTTGAAATCATTTACTTATGCATACTCCATTATGGCCTATTTTCATGTTGATTATTTCATGTACCATTCATTTTTCAAAGAAAAGCATATGTGAAGTAACGAAAGGAAGATGATGTATAGTCCCATCACCAACACACCATCTTGCATTACATTGTTTGATTATTCATAGATAGAAAAATACACACTATCAACTTCACACGTATTGAAGGCCGTCTATAATTGGATACCCAAATTGTCTATATTTTCCTAGAGTGCACCCTCAACAATATATGACTTTTTTATTAGCTTCATGACATTGACAACTTGACGTTCCCATATCCGAATTAGATAATCGGCGAATAATATATTAGAGTAGCTCAAAATTAATTTGCATGAGCACCACTTGAGTTTCCTTGGTAACATCATGAACGAGCATAGAGGATTTCAAAACGAATGAGTTGGCTAGGAAATCAAGATGTACACAAGAATCAAAGAAGCAAATTTCTTAGGAATCTAGAAAGAGGAATGTACTATAGTTTATTTGGTGTTTGTTGGCCTGGAAATTATGTCTTAGGTTCATAGTTGCTATTTTTTTTCTTACCCTTGGTTGTATCACCAATTCACGGTTGCAATTTATTTCATATTAAGTCATTTAATGGTTTCTATAACCTTATATAATACACTAATATATGACATGTGGGTCTTAATTCATATTACTATATATTCTCTCCTTTTTTTCATTCAAATTGATAGATTCACATAGAATGTTCTCCTATATTCATATGTATTATTTATAAGTTATTGGTACATTAATACACCTGCATATCATATGTTCAATTACTAGGCACTAATTATGGTTTATAATTATTACCATATCTAAAAGAATGTTGATTCTCCTTCATTATACAATTTTCTAGATTTAGAGACTATAAACCTACAATGTATTGATATTAGTAGTTTAATATGTATAATATTATCATCAATATATCTCTATAACAATCTATTTATTATTCACAACATCAATATATATTCTTATTAACTAGTCTCACAACATGATCTGATATATATATATATATATATATATATATATATATATATATATATATATATATATATATATATATATATATAGTCATGCTAGAATACACTCGAGTGTACAGATCACGCTGTACACCCCAATGGTGTTTTCCTATCTAGACCATGTTTTTGCAAAATCTAATCCATTGATCTTCATGGCTACAATAATAGGTCACATACAAATTTTGAACTTATTTGGATGAGTGTAAATCACTCATCCAAGGATAACAAAATTGACACACAAAACTAATTTGAAATACATGATTTTTGCCTCCTTTAGATGCACGACCTATAAGTGTCCAAATAAGCTCAAATTTATTATATAGTATGTTCTTATGATAATTAAGAAGATCAACGGTTTAGATTTTTCAAAAATTTATTACATCTTCAAAAATGACTGAGGTGTATGGTGCCTCTGGTACACTCGAGTGTACTCTCTCTCTCTCTCTCTATATATATATATATATATATATATATATATATATTTGTGTGTGTGTGTGTAGGTAACAAGAGTCCTAATCACTAGTATAGGTTGTATTCTAAAATGATATGATTATGTGCTTAGCCTTTCTATATGCATTTGAACTAGATCCCTTTAGTTAACGTTTAGTTATTGTTTGTTCTTGTTTTAGTTACCCAACTGATTAAGATCTATATCTTTTCACAGTTTTGTTCTCTGCAAATCAAAATCAACTACTATATCCATAATTTGATCTATAGGAAGGATACAAACCAAAAATGAGGAAGTCGACTGATTTCTCATTGATTGGGTTCCAAAGAAAGTTTATGGGTTGCATATATACTCTCCCATCTGACCTTAAAATTGAAATTACATCATGGGTATTTCCCTCAAGTAATAGGTCTATACAGATCTATTCTTCAGTTGGAGATTAAGCAATTTATTTCATATTAAGTCATTTAATGATCACTATAACCTTATATAATACACTAATATATGACACGTGGGTCTTAACTCATATTACTATATACTCTCTCCTATTTTTTCATTCAAATTGATAGATTCACATAGAATGTTCTCCTATATTCATATGTGTTATTTATTAGTTATTGGTACATTAATACACCTACATATCATAAGTTCAATTACTAGGCACTAATTATGGTTTATACTTACTACCACATCTAAAAGAATGTTGATTCTCCTTCATTATAATATTTTCTAGAATTAGAGACTATAAACCTACAATGTATTGCTATTAGTAGTTTAATATGTAAAATATTATCATCAATATATCTCTATAACAATCTATTTATTGTTCACAACATCAATTTATATTCTTATTAACTAGTCTCACAACATGATATATATATATATATATATATATATTAATATATATATATATATATATATATAGAGAGAGAGAGAGAAGCTGGAATACACTCGATTGTACTAGAGACGCTATACACCTCAATCATTTTCCACCATTAAGCAATTATTTTGGAAATCTAAATCATTCAACTTCTTAAATATCTTAAGGACATACTATATAATAAATTTTAGCTCATTTGGACACTTATAGGGCATGCATCTAAAGGAGGAAATAATCATATATTTAAAATTAGTTTTGTGTGTCTATTTTGTTGTCCTTGGATGAGTGACTTGCACTCTTCCAAATGGGCTCAAATTTTGTATATGGCCTATTATTATTGTAACCATGAAGATCAATGGATTTTATTTTGCAAAAACATGATCTAGATATGCAAACACCATTGGGATGTACGGTGTGATCTGTACACTCGAGTGTGTGTATATATATATATATGTATATATATATATATATATATATATATATATATATATATATATATATATATATATATATATATACTAGTATAGGTTGTATTCTAAAATGATATGATTATGTGCTTAGCCTTTCTATAGGCATCTGAACTAGATCCCTTTAGTTAAGGTTTAGTTATTGGTTTTTTCTTATTTTAGTTACCCAACTAATTAAGATCTATATCTTTTCATAGTTCTATTGTCTACAAATCAAAATCAACTACTATATCCAGAATTTGATCTATAAGAAGAATACAAATAAAAAATGAGGAAGTCAACTTATTTCTCATAGATCAGGTTCTAAAGAAAGTTTCTGGGTTGCATATATACTCTCCCATCTGACCTTAAAATTGAAATTACATCATAGGTATTTCCATCAAGTAATAGGTCTTTACAGATCTATTCTTCAGTTGGAGATTAAGTTGACATCAATGAGAGATATTGCAAGGTTACTATCGTTCATCAACACCTTGCGAACTATTTGATGGCTTTTGTAGATAACTGTGGCTAGGGAAAAAGAGCCAGGTTGATTTGTTTTAGTTGATGGGTGTTTCTCTTCTAGATCGTAGTATCTGAGAGGTTGGTTTGTAGATCTACCACATGGTTGTAGGTATTAGGTGGCCGTCATAGATGAAGCTAGTCCTGGCTTGTTGGTGAGGTTGTCAATAGTAGGAGGATGGAGGTCGATAGGATCATGACTAGATTTTTAGGTCTATAAGGTAGAGGCACCAATGGAGGGTCTCTGTGGAGGTAAGGTTGGAGGAGGTGGCTTTGCACTACAACGGGGCGATGAGTGGAGTTTTCAACATGGTGATTGGTAAATGGCTTCATATCTCATTAGGAAGATCCAAACATAATCAAGCTTGTTAGTATATTTTTATGGCGTCAAGGGGGGTTAAGAATCAGGTGGTTGTGCATCTTGGCATGGTGATGAGTGGTTTCTATGGTGAGGTAAGTTGTTGTGTTGTGGTAGGGTCTAGGGCATCTGATGGGTTAGGTTGGTGTCACATTGTCACTGATGATGTAGGTGATCAACATCACCTAAGGTGTTCCTTAGTTTCTTGGCGATGGCTAGGCCACTTCTAGGAACTATAATGGGTGGCAGAGTCGTAGGAGTAAGCCCACACGAGGAAGTAGGCCATCATATAGAGTGTTGTGTCTACAATTGCTGATTAGCAAGGAGAGAGGGTGACGTTGCTGGGCAACATACATCTTCATCTACATCCCAGGTCACCGTTGCATTTTACATATGATATACAACAAGGAGACTGAAGGAAATGGTGAAGGTAATGGGCTTTAGGACTCTATGGTAAGGAGTTAGAGTTGCCGTCTAAAAATCCCTGAACGCCACCATTAATGATGGTGGTTGGGTGATATTTGATCTCATTTTTTAAGTTGTAGGTTTGTGGTGGTGTGAAGGACCGGTGAATGACCTTTGTCTTACCCATGGTAGGTTGAGTGTGGAGTTTAATATAGGGAGGCTTCTAGGGTTTTAGAGATGATGATGTGGAGGGGTAGCTAGAGATATTGCATTCTGATAACATAGGCATTATGTAAGAAAAAAAGGGTTATAGTATGATAAATTTTCACCAAATCAATTGGTAGTTACTCATTTTTTAGTAATTACTCCAGTATTTCATAACTTTTAATTGGGAACCTGATGAATGTATATTCATCCCGATTTTACTACGTTTCTTAGACCAAATTTGCATTACAATCAACATTTTATCTCATAATCCAGTTAATATAGCCTTACTCTCCCACAATTGTTAATACATTGGTTTTCCTATTATTTTATACAATTTATGGATTGATTTAATTAAATCCAAATTTCTGCCACTTTTTTCGTGAGAATAACAATTGTGTTTAGAATATTACATTTATCTTATGTAGGGAGCGTTGCAATGTTAAAGACTTCTTGGTAGCCAATACAAATTTAATTAAGGAAAAAAAGTTAATTAAAGCCATCCATGACATTTCTTTATTTATCAAGAAAAGGAATTCATTTATGTGTCATCAAGCTAATTCTTTGATTGGATGTAAAGATAACTATTTAAATAGTTTCCTTAAGATGTGGTGACAATGCAAACTTAAGGGAAAGAAAGCGCCAAATTGTGGACATTGTTTTTCATGGAAACATCACATTAATAGTGAAAAGGCATGGCAAGATTCCAAGTGGCACGGCAATTAATAAAAGAGGCCGCCCCAATTTATTCTATTGAAATAGTTGCTTGGCAATTAACTCCCTTTATGAGTGTATATGAATATTGATTTTGGGATAGCAATTTCATTGGAAATCCAATGATCATATTCACTGGAAGCACAATCAAGAAACATAGCCCTCAACTTGCTAAAGAAATTGAGGTAACATTTCAAATTAAAATATCGAGCTACACACATGCCTACCGAGCGCATGGGCAAATATAGCTATCAAGGGAGTGAGGCTCTGTGACATGCTTTCAAAAAAAACAATTAAGAATAAATCCCATTCTCATGAGTCGACTGACCTGCACCCAAATTTAGAAAAAAATATGGAGGTCATTATTGCAGTCAAACTTTGGTCAAAACAGATCGAGCAACCACCACCACCAAAAAGCCTCATTTTTAGGTTCTTTTCCACTCCTTTCTCCCAACAAAAGGAGGGGGACTCCAAAGCAATGGGCATCACTTTTTCTACCTCTTCCTCTATTATTTCTATTGTAATCTTTTCCTTTACATTATGTTTGAGTAGTTATCGTCTGGGGCATATGGAGTAACCCCATAGTCCATTCTCTACATTAGTTGTACTAACTCCATAATTTTAATGCAAGGATGTTTCTCAGACCATTTCTACTTCGATCAAAGGATATAAATATATTCTTATGGGGGTACCTAGATCCCAGATCTTAATAAGAACAAATTCACAAAATCTTGATGCATTTTTTATGATGTTTTATCTTTCTGATCCACACTCATTTTCTAGTTAAAAAAATATATTGTTGTGGGACAATGAGATGGGGTCTCAACAATGACGAATGCATAGTCCTTTGATGTGATCACCTTATTTGGACTTTGATATTCTTATATATTTGTCTTGTTTGTGATAATTTATGGTGACAAATCACCTAATCCATGCATTAAAACCTCAGAATGGGAATCACATATTCTTGGCCGGATCACCAGATAGATATATGTTGGATGATTGGACTTACGTCGTTACCTTGTCTTTGAGAGAAGTCTATACTTTGTGTGATTTATGCTCCCAAGGGACTAAAATCTACACAATCCTGATTCTGACATTAAAATAAGGAGTTTGATAGGTTAATATAGGAAACCAATTTTGTGTTGTGATCCTCCAAACACTTAGATTCTTTTATTAATTGGTTTTAGTTAGATTAATTTTGCTTTATTTTTTGTAATCAAACTCTCACAACATGAATTTACTTTCTTATTCTTGAGATTGGATTTAGATCTCAACCATCCTTTTTTTGTCTCTTGGGATCGATACCTTACTATAAGAAAAGTTTATTTTTCATTTGCAATAAGTTAAAAACCTCTTTAGAAGGTTAAACTATATGACTTCTCCTAGTGATTTGATATGTGTACAATGACAAACATAAAATTTGTTGCCATTGACAGAGACGTCACACATTGTTTTTAATATGATCGCTTGTATATATAAGGTTTCTCTTCTTTCTTTTCATACTTTTAATTTGGTTTTATAATTTTTAGTTGGTTTCATAATATATTTCTTGTTCAAAATTCCTTAGCTTGTGTAGTCTTGTTCTATATTTTTTTGTCCCTTCTTTTTAGTTTATTTTGTAATTCTATAGTTCTTTTGTTCTGTTATATTTCCCTTCATTATTGCAACTTTCCTTTAGTTTACTTTCATAAATTTTAGCCTTGTTCCATAATTTTTCTTCTTCTTGAATTTTCATAATTTATTTTGCCTACCGAGTGCCATTCTGGTAGTGTATCTCCTCCTTCTTCCAAGTTTCTATTATGGTAGTACTTCTTTCTAGTTTATTTTATAATTTTTGTATTTTTGTAAGTTTTGGTTTTATTCTATAATTTTTTTTTCATGTTTTATAATTCTTACTTTTGTTCAATATTTTTTTATATTTAATTTCTTTCTTTTTTAGATATTTGTAATTTATTTTTTCCTACAAGGCCCATTCTGGTAGTGTATCCCCTCCTTCTACTGAGTTTGGACTCTAATAGTATTGGTTTCTAGTTTGTTTAGTAAATTTTAGTCTTGTTATAATTTCTTATATTATATTTGTATTTTTTTGTTCTTTTATAATTTCTACTTAACTCCTTAACTTGTTTTGTAATTTCTTTTCATAATTTTTAGTTTTAATTTCTTCTAGTTTAGATCTTTTTACTTTCTTTCTATCTTAGATTTCTTTTTGTAATTTGTTTCATAAAAAAATGTTTTTAAATGTAATGGTCAACACATTATGGTTTATAATGTCAATTGTGTGGTTATTACAACCATACATCACTATATTGTCCAAATGTCTCCCCTCATATTATGGTGGCACCTTGTAATATTGGATCTTCATACCAAGGTGGATATAATGAAAATTATAATCCACAACCTTTGGAAGACTATTATGAGGAACAATGCCACACATATCAATGTGATAGATGTTTATGACCAATAATGCTATGGGGGTATGGCAGGGATAACCAATAAGATTTTGAGGTGTATGAACCTTATTGTTAAAACAAATATGCATTTTAGAAGGAGGAACGAATTGAGGCCCTAGAAAGGATACTAGTGGTGCAACATGAAATACTAAAAAACCTCCAAGCCCTATGAACTACTTTACTAGAGGTCCAATCAAAGAGCCCCATGGAGAAGTTAGAGTAGCCTAAGATGATTTTTCCCAATGATGACGATGATGATCCCTTGTTTATGTCATTTATGTTGAATCCTACCAAAGTAGCAAGTCACAACTTTCATGCGATGAGTACATTAGTATTCCAACCCTTCTGCAAGAGGATTTATTACTTGAGTATGAAAAGTTGTAAGAGGAGAGTTGTCTTTATCCTAAAGATGTAATAGCTCCTTCTATGATTGACATAAATCTAAATGTCATCAATGACCAATCCATGTGGGTTGAACCATTTATGGATAATGAACTGCCACCCTTCCATGATGAATTAGCAGATGTTGATGGAGAAAGGGTTCCTAATTAAAAGCCTTACACCCATCAGCCTCGTGATGATGATTTCCTGCTTAGTGCATCAGCCACTACATTAGCCTTCCCTGAATGATAATCAATTATACAATTGTAGTCCTTGATTAACTCCATCCAACGGCGCTGTCTCATGTTCAATTCATGTTGTGAAAACATATATTTTAGATTCTTATGGTCTGTGAAAATCTGGAATGTTTCTCCATAAAGATAATGTCTCCAGATCTTCAAAGCATGAACCACAATAGCTAGTTCTAGATCATGTGTAGGATAATTTTCCTCGTATTTCTTAAGTTGTCGAGAGGCAAAAGAAATCACTTGATTATCCTACATCAACACACATCCTAAACCATTCTTAGATGCATCACATAAAACTATGTACCCCTTCCCTTGCTCAGGTAACACCAGCATAGGTGCACTTGTTAACCTTTCTTTCAACAACTGGAAAGAATGTTGACATTTTTCATTCCAGGAAAAAGGAACCTCCTTCCTGGTCAACTTGGTTAGGGGTAAATCTATAGAACTGAAGTTCTTAATGAACATCCTATTATAGCCTGCCAGTCCTAGGAAACTATGTATCTCCGTTGGTGTCTTTGGCTGTTCCCATTGTAGGACAGATTCTACCTTCTTAGGATCAACATGGATACCTAAGGAGGATATTACGTGTCCTAGAAAAGAAAATTCTGGTAACCAGAACTCACATTTGCTAAACTTAGCATACAACTTATGTTCTCTTAGCAAAGTTAAAGCCTTACGGAGGTGCTGCTCATGTTGTTGAGCATCTCTACTTTATACCAAGATGTCATCTATGAAGACTACTATAAACTGATCAAGAAAAGGTCAAAAGATTCTATTCATGAGTTCCATGAATGCAGATGGTGCATCAGTTAGTCCAAACAACATAACTATGGACTCATAGTGACCATACCTTGTCCTAAAGGCATACTTAGGTATGTCACTCTCCTTGATACATAACTGATGATATCCTGACCTCAGATCTATTTTAGAGAAGATAGTTTCACCATACAACTGATCAAACAAGTCATCGATCCTTGGCAAAGGATACTTGTTTTTTATGGTTACTTTATTCAACTATCTGTAATCAATGCATAACCACATCGATCCATCCTTCTTATTAACAAAGAGAACCGGAGCACCCCATGGTGAAGTACTCGGTTGGATAAAACCTTTCTCAAGCAACTCTTGTAGCTATTTCTTGAGCTCTGCCATCTCAGCAGGTGCCATTCTATACGATGTTTGTGCTATTAGTTGCGTGCCCAGAATTAGATTAATCTCAAAATCAATCTCTCAGGGCGGAGGTACACCAGGAAGTTCCTCAAGGAACACATCTTCAATTTCCCTAACTATCAGAACTTAAGAAGGATTAGAATTCTCCATAGAGATGTCTACCACATGTGCCAAGAATGCAAAGCATCCTTGTCTCATCAACGTTTCAGCTACCATAGCTAACACAAGACAGGTTGGAAGAATCTTTCTATCTCCCTGAAAGATCCATGTGTCACCATCATCTGTTAACACAGCCTGCTTGGAAACACAATCTAAGACAACCTTATACTTTTCTAGGGTGTTCATTCCAAGAATTATATCAAACCCATGCATTTCAAGTGGTATAAGATCCACATGAATGCCATGTTCAGAAAAGGAAAGAATGCAAGGAGAATACACCTCCCGCAGCACTGTAGATCCCAAAAAAGGGGTTTATAATAACAGACTATCTGCTCTACGAGTGACCGTCATGTTGCAATCAAGGATCACTTCTCGAGTGATGAAGGAATGTGTAGCACCTAGATCAATTAAAACAGATATGAAGTAGTATGAAGACATATCAGAATGAAATAGTTCCATCTGACATGTCACAACTCGAGGGTTGACTACTGCTTCGGGTTGATTCATCACATAGAATCTCATTGTTGCTTGCTTTTGACCTTGTGCTCGATTGTTGGGTGTTGACGAACCATCTTGGGATGCTTGTCCACGTCCTCTAGTGCCACTCGAGAACTGTTTCCTTTGAGAGCCTTGTTGACTCTGCCTCTGAGGTTGAGTCACACTTGCTTCTCTAGCTCGACAATCTTTCATCAAATGCCCTATCTTTCCACATATAAAATAGCCTATGTTCCCCGAATGTGGCCTGGGTGGTCCTATTACCGACACTGATGTTGAACTGTGTTCTCCTTCTGGTGGTAAACTACGGCCTCTACCCCTACTCGACATCCATTGTGTCTAGGTATTGAATCTTGGTGGTGTTATTGGGGAAGAAAATCTCGGTTTCTTGAAACTTTTGGACCCTTGTCCTTGAAATTGAGTATACACCTTCTTACTCTTAGTCTGACGCTTCTCAATCACCGACCTTTCTATCCATCTCACGGACTTCAAAAAGGTGGTGAACCTCTCCCTGTTCTCTAAAGCAGACACAGGAGTGGTCAAATCAACATTCAACCCCTTCTCAAAATGTTGAATTCTCTCTTCATCAGTAGCTGCCATATGTAGATAGAATCGCAAAATCTCCATGAACTTTTCTTCATAATCACTAATGTTCATTGATCCTTTCCTTTACCTCTCAAACTAAGAGATCTTCTCATCTAGAAACGTCTTGGGAAAGTATCTATTGACGAATTCTCATCGGAATACTTCCCATCCAATCTCAACACCTGGCCTCTTGCCCTCTTCTATTGTCCACCAGTGGCCAGCACTCCCTTTTAGAAGGTACACCGCGTGCCTCACCTTCTCAGCTTCTGGGATATTGAGGATTCTAAAGGCCTTCTCCAGCTCAGTCATCCACATGTGTGCATCTGTTGGGTCAGCTGTACCAGCATATTATGTGGCCCCAACCCGACGAAGTCATTCAAAAGTCTTGTCGGCTCCTTGTCCTTCATGATGAGCTGGTACCCTAGGTGCAGGTGGTGGCATCCTATCCACCATATGCATCATGGTTGCCATAAACTTCCCAAACAGATCATGGAAGTATGGGTTCTCTAGTGCGGCTTGGTTAAGATGGGGATGTTCAGGTTCTGGTTCATCCCTATTTTGGTCCCTTGCACCTCTTCCTGGTGCAGCAATGCTGCTCTCAGCAACATGTTCTTCATGTGATCCAGACATCTTTAAGTTCTTCTTCTCCTCCTATATGAGCAAAAGACACTATCAGATAACTGGAAGACACTAGAACAGACTCAACAACCTTAATCCTATGTCTCTATAGACTCAACGAACCTAGAGCTCTGATACCACTAAACTGAGATGACCTGACACCAGATCAGACCGTCACAGTGTACTTAATTGCGGAATTAAACATAATTAGCGAAATTACTGAAAATCACTAAAACTTAAAACCATTTACAAAGTGATCCAAACACAGGAAAAATCTTTCATCAAGAACCAAGGTATTTTATTTACATCCTAGTTCAAAAGTACATATCTTGTACCATCCCTTCTAGAGGATTACAAGCATCAACTGCTCTGTTAAACTATACACAGGCAGCATAAGAACCTCGAGGCATTAAGCCAACATCTTAGATTGATCACAAAAGCACTAACTACTAACTCCTAAGACCTGAGAGTATAGAGACGACACATATGACTTTCTATACAAAACATGACAGCCAGTGCCTCCACCTGGACTATCATTGTTGTCCCTGTTGCTGTTGTTGTTGCTGTTCTTCCCCTGTTGTAGGGTTTTTGCCTCTTCTTCCTCATATACCTAAAAACATTGGATCCCACGGGGGTGAGACAATTGAAAATTGTCCCAGCGAGAGATATAACTCTCTTCCAGAAACATTATAATTGCAAATTAATTGAATAAAACTAAGCAGAGGAATCATAAGTATTCAACGACAGATAAATCAATTATCTAAAGATATTAGAGCAATGTTCTTCTTCAAAGTATTTCATCTTGTAACTTGATAAAGCATTATGTCACTTATCCATTAAGGAATATGAAGAACTGTATACCATTTATCCATCTAGGATAGGCTAAGCAAAGTAACATCAACCGATGATTCTCGTATTTCAACCTTAAGCAAATACGCTACACAGCTGATTACATTTTACAATCATACTTAAGCCCTAAGGAGATGAGGTATACCGCTCATTATCCAACTGACCATTGCAAAATCGAAATCGGTAGTATACATAGGTCAATGGAAGAACCGGATTCCCATGACCTCATCTTCCTCAGTCAGTGTGAGGACCAAATGCAGGACATTTTGTGTCTCTGCTAAATAGCTTTCCAGGGTATACTGGCAACTTCGCTATAGAGTTATAGTGGCAGCTGTACTCTCTTCGCAATCGAGAGATTTCATGTTTATCTCACATCAATCTGGCATTAACATCATCGAGAGATTAGTGATACATCCATCTCAGCATTCGGGAGATTAGTGATACATCCATACCATCATGTATAATGAAGGATTGAGAGATTTAATGTTTATCTCGCATCAATTCCTCCATTAGGGCGTAAGGATATTCATGCCCATAATCCCCACATACTCAACAGTATGCCCTCCAGGAGGTCCCGTAGGAAAACCTGTTTCACCATCACCAATTACTGACGATGATGGATCTATGGCCAGGGCTCTACATGATAAGATTTCACTTAATTAATTAAGTACATTACTATATTTTTTAGCATCAGTCAGGTTTTCAAACATAAATCATTATAACAAATGTTACAAAGAATGAGTAATACTTCTATTAAGTACTTTTCAAAACTTTATAAAACATTAGGATCTCAATCCTTTGTCACATCAGGGCATTCTCATCCCTTAACATCTCATCATCATGATTAAGAAATATGGGTATTCAAACACTCAGTTCATCAAAGAACACTTGTTACCACTTATCAGGTAACTACTACCTTCAGGTCATCTGACCAAGGTAAACACAATACTGGCAATACAGGCATCTCAATTGGCTCTTAAAGCCCATTAGTCTTTTGTTACCTCTTATTAGGCAACAAATCATATTATGGCACACAAGGCCCAAAAACAATTTCAGTAATAAAACATCATAGCTCATACCTGGCTATGTCCAACATCTCATGATACCTGCATGATTAGTGCACATGATAATAGTTATATCAATTACATATCAACATTATGCAATGTAAGAGTAGCATCACTATTCCCTTATTAGGGTTAAGTTTTCCAAATTGCATATCAATTAGGGATACTCATCCCATTACCCAAAATTAGGGTTATGGTTTATCATCATATTACCCAACATTAGGGTTTCATGCACTATAATTCAAAAAATTAGAATTTCACATACCTTCACCCTATATTAGGGTAGGATTTCATATAGCATTACATAGCATCACCTTGGATTGAGTTTCACATCACATATCTTTGTTAGGGTTTCACTTGATATCACCCTTGATTAGGGTTTTACATGACATCACCTTTAATTAGGGTTTCACATGACATCACCCTTAATTAGGGTTTCATTTGACATCACCCTTAATTAGGGTTTCACATGACATCACCCTTAATTAGGGTTTCACATGACATCACCCTTAATTAGGGTTTCACATGACATCACCCTTAATTAGGGTTTTATGTAGGATCACCCTAAATTAAGATTATGACTCATCAACCTTTTCAATTAGGGTCTCATGATCTCTTTATCAAGAATCATACCCTAATTACATATTTTATTCATGTTGAGAGTGTTGAGGTTTAACCATTACATGATTATTATACATGTATGGATTTCTCTCTCTCTCATCCTCTCTAGGATATTAATTACTTCAAACTTGATTAGATTAGGTCAACCCTTCATTCAAGTGTATACATATAGAGTTAGCGTAGTGTATTGAGGCATTGCTTCCATAGGCATCAAAGGTTAACCACTTAAAAGGTACTAATCACTTGAGTACTTTGAAGGTACAACCATTGTAATTACCTTTGATAAACATCATCAACAATCATGGGGTTGATTGTTCTTACCAGATTTAAATCAATTAAACCTTCAAATGGTTTTGAGGTATTAGACCTTCAAACGTTCTTGAAGTATTTTGACCTTCAATTGGTCTTGATCAATTGTAAATTGAATCAGCCCATTCGGTTTTGAAACTGAATCAATCCATTTGGTCTTGAAACCGAATCATCCATTCGGTCTTGAAATCGAATCATGAACCCTTCAATCTTGAAACCAAATCTTCCATTCGGTCTAGAAACTGAATTATCCATTCAGTCTTGAAACTGAATCATCCATTTGTTCTTGAAACCGAATTCAATCTATTAGGTCTAGGGTTTGCAATCAATGGACCCTTCAACATTGAAACCATCCATCAATTGAACTATTGAAAGCACAATAGATTGTATCCCTTGGATCTCCAACCAAACACCACAATCAACCATTGACCTCCAAATGGTCTTGAGACCATTTCACCTCCAAACGGTCTTGAGACTGTTTGGGTCAAACAACCTTAAAATCTATTCCCTCAATTAGGGTTTCAATCAATTCAATCGATTAGGGCTTGCAATTGGTGGATCATACATACATGGAACCTTTTAAATTTCAAATAATTGGAACCATTGGATTATCATCATGCACATCAGAAAATATCCTCAAATGGTTTTGAAGTTCAATTTATCCATTCGATCTTGAGATCCAATACCCATTTGGTTATGAGCTCAATTACTCATTCGATCTTGAAGTCAATTACCCATTCGGTGTTGTACTAAATTACCCATTTGGTTTGAAGTAAATTACCCACTCAGTCTTGGGTTCAACTACCCATTCAGTGTTGGGTTCAACTACCCATTCGGTCTTGGTTTCAACTACCCATTTAGTCTTGAACTCAATTGCCCATTCGATCTTGAAACCGAATCAATTCAATCGATTTTGAAACCGAATTAACTCAATCAGTTTTGAAAACTGATTGCCCTTCCTTTGTTGAGGTGTGTGCTTAATATGACATTATCATCTTCAAGCTTCAAACCTTCAAAATCAGTTGTGATTCTTATGGTGATTTCAACAACTAATCAAAAGGAAAATTGAGAAAGAAGAAAGGTTCAACACATGATGAATAAATTGCAAGCAATAATGACATTTAAGGGTTCAAGTTATATAACCCGCCTTTGAATCTGAATCAAAGCTTCAAGATTCAAGTCCTCAATGGTGAATGAAGCTCTGTCAAATGTCCAAGGCCTGTTCTCAAGTCTTTGAGTGAAATGAATGGCTAAGGTTGAAGATTGAATGAAGAAAAGAAGAAATTAAGCATTGAATTTCGATTTCCACCATGAAATCAAGGTTGAAGATGACTATGGAGATTACCTACAGGTTGGGACATGTCCTCTGGTTGCTCCTAAGATCCTTTGTGCACGGTCAAAGCAAGGAAAGAAAAAGGGATAAAAAAAGCCTTTCATGTGGGTTGAAAATGGGATGTATATAAGGGAATTTCAATGAGAGCGAAAGTGATAAATAATTCCTTCAACTCCCAAAATTGGTGCCACATACTCCCCTCAATCCCTTTAATATGAAGCCATATCCCCCACCTTGTAATTCCTCTTCATTATCCTTGAATTAAAACAAAACAAATTAAGCACCTTAATCAATATAATAATAATATCCAAAATTGAGTGGATATTACTTTTTCTTTAACTAATTTGGGTGGGCTCTCCACTCAATTTAGATATTTCGTGGCCATTGCAAGGCACAAGTACGTCCACAATTATACAAATTCAACCATCCCATTTTTGGTTGAAGGGCATTTCAATAAATATATTTATTTTTGCATTAAATTGAATTAGGGTTTCAATTATGCTTAAATCTTGATTATTTTAATATCAAGATTCTCTCTCCTCTAAAGTGATTCAAATGTGACACCCTTCTCATTTTCTTGTCTCTTATTGATACCAAGAAATATTAGGGACTATCTAGAAGTGGTATTTTGCATATTGAACCCTAGGTTTTGGGTAAATTGCACATTACACCAAAACTAGGTTTTAATGCACAAACATTGCTTAATAAGCTCTTTCTTTGTGCTCAGGCTTGTGGAAGCCATACCTCTACATCATTCTCATTCTTATTATACTTCAAAAATTGAGGAACATTTTACCATGTAACATTTGCAAGTTAACCCCTCAACTTGGGTAATTTGCACTTTATTCCAAAACAAGCAAAACATTGTTTCAACATTATTCAAAAAGGACTAAAAGGAAACATAAGTTCCTCTTCAGCCTTAATTACTTTTCAAAAGGTAAGAGCAAGCATATAAATAGCTTTATTAAACAAAACAACTTGGGTTAAAGCATAACCCAGGTCAAGGATGTTATAAATTTATCCACCCCTAACAAGGATTTCATCCCCAAAATCATCAAGAGAAAAGAGAAGGGTACTTCCTCCTAATCTCTTCCTCTACCTCCCAAATAGCTTCTTCAATGCCATGATGATGCCAGAAAACTTTCACAAGACATATGTCTTTTTTTTTCAGCTTTTTAATTCTTTTATCTAGGATCATCACATGTCCTTCAACATGCGATATATCATCATTTAATTCTACCTCCACAGGTTGCAGAACTAACTCTGTGTCAGGATGACACTTTCTCAGTATGGAGATATGGAACACTGGATGCAACTTATGCATCTCAGGTGGCAACTCCAGCTTATAGGCTACTTTTCCAATCTGTTCAATGATTGGATAAGGCCCCATAAATCTAGGAGCTAACTTTCCCTTCTTTCCAAATCTAAGGACACCTTTCCAAGGCGAGACCTTGAGATATACTCTGTCTCCAACTTGGAATTCTAAAGGTCTTCACCGTTTGTTGGCGTACAAATTCTGTCTATCCTGTGCATTCTTTAATTGTCGTTGTATTACTTTAATCTTCTCATTAGTCTGCTGCACAAGCTCAGGACCCAAAAGTTGATATTCTCCTATTTCATACCAACATAAAGGAGATCTACAACGTCTACCATATAATGCTTCATATGGTGCCATATCAATACTATGCTGATAGCTATTATTGTAAGCAAATTCTATCAAGCTCAGGTGTAGATCCCAACTTCCTACAAACTGAAGGACACATGCTCTAAGCAAATCCTCTAAAGTTTGTATAGTCCTCTCAGATTGTCCATCTGTCTGTGGGTGAAAGGTTGTACTAAACCTTAACTGCATACTCAAATCTTTATGTAGTCATTCCCAAAAATGACTCGTGAATTGGGGACCTCTATCAGAAACAATAGTAGTTGGAACTCCGTGCAACCACACTATCTCATCTATATATATCTGTGCAAGCTTCTCAGTAGAGTAGGTTGTTTTGACAGGAAGGAAATGTACTGTCTTAGTCAACCTATCAACTATCGCCCATATGGAATCATGACCTTTGGTTGTTCTACGAAAACCAACCACAAAGTCCATGGTTACATGATCCCATTTGGACTATGGTATAGGTAAAGGTTGCATTATTCCTATTGGATTTTGATGTTCAGCTTTAACCTGCTGACACACCGGACACCGCATAACAAACTCAACAACATCTTTCTTCAATCCTGGCCACCAATACATATCCTTCAAGTTACGATACATTTTGGTGCTTCCTGAATGCATTGCATGCATCGAAGAATGAGCTTCCTCCAAGACTAACTTCGTCATTGGTATCAGGTACTACCATCCTGCCATGGTAACAGACTACCTGATCCTCTGACTCATGAAAGCCATCCCGTTTCTCACTACCATACTCTGACCTGATCTGCTAAACCACATCATCAACTTGTTGTGCTTCTTTTATCTACTGTCTCAGAGTAGGTTTCACTTGCATCTCGGCTAACAACCCAGCTAACAATGATACCTTAAGCTGTATATTGTCTTACCTCAAGGAGATAAGCATATCTCTTTTAAAACATACTAAGGAGTTCAACTGTGCTTTATCTAAGGCTGGTGACGATGATTTCCTTCTTAGTGCATCAGCCACTACATTAGCCTTCCCTGGATGATAATCAATTGTACAATCGTAGTCCTTGATTAACTCTATCCAGCAGCATTGTCTCATGTTCAACTCATGTTGTGAAAAGATATATTTTAGATTCTTATGGTCTGTGAAAATCTGGAATGTTTCTCCATAAAGATAATGTCTCCAGATCTTCAAAGCATGAACCACAACAACTAGTTCTAGATCATGTATAGGATAATTCTCCTCGTGTTTCTTAAGCTGTCAAGAGGAAAAAGAAATCACTTGATTATCCTACATCAACACACATCCTAAACCATTCTTAGATGCATCATAGAAAACTATGTACCCCTTCCCATGCTCAGGTAACACCAACACAGGTGCACTTGTTAACCTTCCTTTCAACAGTTGGAAAGAATGTTGACACTTGTCATTCCAGGCAAAAGGAACCTCCTTATTGGTAAACTTGGTTAGGGGTAAAGCTATAGAACTGAAGTTCTTAATGAACCTCCTATAATAGCCTACCAGTCCTTGGAAATTGTGTAACTCTGTTGGTATCTTTGGCTGTTCCCATTGTAGGACATATTCTACCTTATTACGATCAACACAGATACCTAAGGCAGATATTACGTGTCCTAGAAAAGAAACTTCTGGTAACCAGAACTCACATTTGCTAAACTTAGCATACAACTTATGGTCTCTTCGCAAAGTTAAAGCCTGAAGGAGGTGCTGCTCATGTGGTTGAGCATCTCTACTGTATACCAAGATGTCATCTATGAAGAATACTATAAACTGATTAAGAAAAGGTCGAAAGATTCTATTCATGAGTTCCATGAATGCATCGGGTGTGTTAGTTAGTCCAAATGACATAACTATGAACTCATAGTAGCCATACCTTGTCCTAAAGGTATACTTCGGTATGTCACTCTCCTTGATACGTAACTGATGATATCCCGACCTCAGATATATCTCAGAGAAGATAGTTGCACCACACAACTGATCAAACAAGTCATCGATCCTTGCCAAAGGATACTTGTTCTTTATGGTTACTTTATTCAACTGTCTGTAATCAATGCATAACTGCATCAATCCGTCCTTCTTCTTAACAAAGTGAACCGGAGCACCCCATGGTGAAGTACTCGGTCGGATAAAACCTTTCTCAAGCAACTCTTGTAGTTGTTTCTTAAGCTTTGCCATCTCAGCAGGTGCCATTCTATACGGTGTTTGTGCTATTGGTTGCGTGCCTGTATTAGATTAATCTCAAAATCAATCTCTCGGGGCGGAGGTACACCAGGAAGTTCCTTAGGGAACACATCTTCAAATTCCCTAACTATCGGAACTTCAAAAGGATTAGAACTCTCCATAGAGATGTCTACCACATGTGCCAAGAATGCAAAGCATCCTTGTCTCATCAGCTTTTCAGCAACCATAGCTGACACAAGATAGGTTGGAAGAATCTTTCTATCTCCCTGAAAGATCCATGTGTCACCATCATTTGTGTACACATCCTTCTTGGAAACACAATCTAAGACAACCTTATACTTTTCTAGGGTGTCCATTCCAAGAATTATATCAAACCCATGCATTTCAAGTGGTATAATATCCACATGAATGCGATGTTCAGAAAAGGAAAGAATGCAAGGAGAACACACCTTCTGCAGCACTACAGATCCGAACAAAGGGGTTTCTAATAATAGACTATCTGCTCTATGACTGACAGTCATGTTGCAGTCAAGGATCACTTCTCGAGTGATGAAGGAATGTGTAGCACCTGGATCAATTAAAATAGATATGAAGTAGGATGAAGACATATCAGAATAAAATAGTTCCATCTGACCTGTCACAACTCGAGGGTTGACTACTGCTTCGGGTTGATTAATCACATAGAATCTCACCATTGCTTGCTATTGACCATGTGCTCGATTGTTGGGTGTCAACGAACCAGCTGGGGATGCTTGTCTACATACTCTAGTGCCACTCGAGAACTGTTGCCTCTGAGAGCCTTGCTAACTCTTCCTCTGAGGTTGAGTCACACTTGCTTCTCCAACTCGACAATCTTTCATCAAATGCCCCATCTTTCCACATATAAAATAGCCTCTGTTCCCCGAATGTGGCCTGGGTGGTCCTGTTACTGACACTGATGATGAAGTGTGGGCTCCTTATGGTGGTAAACTATGGCCTCTACCCCAATTCAACATCCATTGTGTCTGGGTATTGAATCTTGGTGGTGCTATAGGGCAGAAAATCTCAGTTTCTTTGAAACTTTTGGACCCTTGTCCTTGAAAGTGAGTATACACCTTCTTACTCTTAGTCTGACGCTTCTCAATCACTGACCTTTCTATCTATCTCACGGACTCCACAAAGGTGGTGAACCTCTCCCTATTCTCTAAAGAAGACACAGGAGTGGTCAAATCAACGTTCAACCCCTTATCAAAACGCCGAATTCTCTCTTCATTAGTAGTTTCCATATGCAGACAGAACTGTAAAAGCTCCATGAACTTAGCTTTATAGTTGCTAATGTTCATTGGTCCTTGCCTTAACCTCTCAAACTGAGAAATCTTCTCATCTAGAAATGTCTTGGGAAAGTATCTATTGATGAATTCTCATCGGAATACTTCCCATCCAATCTCAACACCTGGCCTCTTGCCCTCTTCTATTGTCCACCAGTGGTTAGCACTCCCTTTTAGAAGGTACACTGTGTGCCTCACCTTCTCAGCTTTTGGGATATTGAGGATTCTAAAGGCCTTCTCCAGCTTAGTCAGCCACATGTCCGCATCTGCTGGGTCAGCTGTACTAGCATATTATGTGGCCCCAACCTTGTGAATTCATTCAAAATTCTTGCTGGCTCCTTGTCCTTCATGATGAGCTAGTACCCTAGGTGCAGGTGATGGAATCCTATCCGCCATATGCGTCATGGTTTCCATAAACTTCCCAAATAGATCACTGAAGGCTAGGTTCTCTAGTGCGGCTTGGTTAAGCTGGGGATGTTCAAGTTCTGGTTCATCCCTATATTGGTCCCTTGCACCTCTTCCTGGTGCAGCAATGCTGCTCTCAGCAGCATGTTCTTCGTGTGATCCAGACATCTTTAAGTTCTTCTTCTCCTCCTATATGAGCAGAAGACACTATCAGATAACTGGAAGACACTAGAACAAACTCAACAACCTTAATCATATGTCTATGTAGACTCAGCAGACCTAGAGCTCTGATACCATTAAATTGAGATGACCTGACACCAGATCAGACCGTCATAGTGTAATTAATTGCGGAATTAAACATAAACAGCGGAATTACTGAAAATCACTAAAAATTAAAACCATTTACAAAGAGATCCAAACATTGGAAAACTCTTTCATCAAGAACCAAGGTATTTTATTTACATCTTGGTTCAAAAGTACATATCCTATACCATCCCTTCTCCAGGATTACAAGGATCAACTGCTCTGTTAAACTATACACAGGCAGCATAAGAACCTCGAGTCATTAAGCCAAAATCTCAGATTGGTCACAAAATCACTAACTACTAACTCCTAGGACCTAAGAGTACAAAGATGACACATAGTACTTTCTATACAAAACATGATAGCCAATGCCTCCACCTAGACTATCACTGTTGTCCATGTTGCTGCTTTTGTTCCTGTTCTTCCCCTGTTGCAGGGTTTCTGCCTCTTCTTCCTCGTCTACCTAAAAACATTGGATCCCACGGGGGTGAGAGAATTGAAAACTATCCCAGCGAGAGATATAACTCTCTTCCAAAAACATTATTATTGCAAATTAATGGAATAAAACTGAGCAGAGGAATCATAAGTATTGAACAAAAGATAAATCAATTATCTTAGGATATTAGAGCAATGTTCTTCTTCAAAGTATTTCAACTTGTAACTTGATAAAGTAGTATGTCACTTATCCATTAAGGAATATGAAGAACATGTATAACATTTATCCATCTAGGATAGGCTAAGCAAAGTAACATCAACCGATGATTCTCATATTTCAACCTTAAGCAAATACGCTACACTTCTGATTACATTTTACCATCATACTTAAGCCCTGAGAAGATGAGTTATACCTCTCATTCTCCAACCGACCATTGCAAAATCAAAATTGGTACCATACATAGGTCAATGGAAGAGCCGGATTCCCATGGCCTCATCTTCCTCAGTCAGTGAGAGGACCAAATTCAGGACATCTTGTGTCTCTGCTAAATATCTTCCCAGGGTATACTGGCAACATCACTATAGAGTTACAGTGGCAGCTGTACTCTCTTCGCAATCGAGAGATTTCATGTTTATCTCACATCGATCCAACATTAACATCATCGGGAGATTAGTGATACATCCATCCCGACATTCGGAAGATTAGTGATACATCCATCCCGGCATGTATAATGAAGGATTGAGAGATTTAATGTTTATCTCACATCAGTTCCTCCATTAGGGCATAATGATATTCGTGCCCATAACCCCCACATACTCAATAGTATGCCCTCCAGGAGTTACCATAGGAAAATCTTTTTCACCATCACAAATTAATGACGATGATGGATCTATGGCCAGGGCTCTACATGATAAGATTTCACTTAATTAATTAAGTACATTACTATATTCTTTTAGCATCAGTCAGGTTTTCAAACATAAATCATTATAAAAAATGCTACAAAGAATGAGTAATATTTCTATCAAGTACTTTTCAATACTTTATACAACATTATGATCTCAATCCCTTGTCACATCAGGGCATTCTCATCCCTTAACATCTCATCATCATGATTAAGGAATATGGGTATTCAAACCCTCAATTCATCAAAGAACACTTGTTACCACTTATCAGGTAACTAATACCTTCAGGTCATCTGACTAAGGTAAACATGATACTGGAAATACATGCATCTCACTTGGCTCTTAAAGCCCATTAGTCTTTTGTTACCTCTTATTAGGCAACAAAGCATATTATGGCTCACAAGGCCCATAAAACAATTTCAGTAATAAAACATCATAGCTCATACCTGGCTATGTCCAACATCGCATGATACCTACATGATTAGTGCACATGATAACAGTTACATCAATTACATATCAACATTATGCAATGTAAGAGTAGAATCACTATTCCCTTATTAGGGTTAAGATTTCCAAATTTCATATCAATTACGGATACTCATCCCATTATCCAAAATTATGGTTATGGTTTATCATCATATTACCCAACATTAAGGTTTCATGCACTATAATTCAAAAAATTAGGATTTCACATACCTTCACCCTATATTAGGGTAGGATTTCATATTACATTACATAGCATCACCTTGGATTGAGTTTCACATCACATCTCTGTGTTAGTATTTCACTTGACATCACCCTTGATTAGGGTTTCACATGACATCACCCTTAATTAGGTTTCACATGACATCACCCTTAATTAGGGTTTCACATGACATCACCCTTAATTAGGGTTTCACATGACATCACCCTTAATTAGGGTTTCACATGACATCACCCTTAATTAGTGTTTTATGTAGCATCACCCTAAATTAAGATTAGGACTCATCAACCTTTTAAATTAGGGTATCATGATCTCTTTATCAAGAATCATACCCTAATTACATATTTTATTCATGTTGAGAGTGTTGAGGTTTAACCATTACATGATTATTATACATGTATGGATTTCTCTCTCTCATCCTCTCTTGGATATTAATTACTTCAAACTTGATTAGATTAGGTCAACCCTTCATTCAAGTGTATACATATAGGGTTAGCATAGTGTATTGAGGCATTGCTTCCATAGGCATCAAAGGTTAACCACTTAAAAGGTACTAATCACTTAAGTACTTTGAAGGTACAACCATTGTAATTACCTTTGATAAAAATCATCAACAATCTTGGGGTTGATTGTTCTTACAAGATTTAAATCAATTAAACCTTCAAACGGTTTTGAGGTATTAGACCTTCAAACTGTCTTGAAGTATTATGACCTTCAATCGGTCTTGATCAATTGTAAACCAAATCAGCCCATTCGGTTTTGAAACTGAATCAATCCATTCGGTCTTGAAACCTAATCATCCATTTGGTCTTGAAAACAAATCATCAACCCTTAGATCTTGAAACCGAATCATCCATTCGGTCTAGAAACTGAATCATCCATTCGGTCTTAAAACTGAATTCAATCTATTAGGTCTAGGGTTTGCAATAAATGGACCCTCGAACATTGAAACCATCCATCAATTGAACTATTGAAAGCACAATAGATTGTAGCCCTTGGATCTCCAACCAACCACCACAATCAACCATTGACCTCCAAACGGTCTTGAGACCGTTTGGGTCAAACAACCTTATAATCTATTCTCTCAACTAGGGTTTCAATCAATTCAATCGATTAGGGCTTGCAATTGGTGGATCATACATACATGGAACCTTTTAAATTTCAATTAATTGGAACCATTGGATTATCATCTTTTACATCAAAAAATATCCTCAAATGGTTTTGAAGTTCAATTTATCCATTCGATCTTGAGATCCATTACCCATTCGGTTATAAGCTCAATTACTCATTCGATCTTGAAGTCAATTACCCATTCGGTCTTGTACTAAATTACCCATTTGGTTTGAAGTAAATTACCTACTCGGTCTTGGGTTCAACTACCCATTCGTCCTTGGGTTCAACTACCCATTCGGTCTTGAGTTCAACTACCCATTCGGTCTTGAACTCCATTGCCCATTCGATCTTGAAACTGAATCAATTCAAAAGGTTTTGAAATCAAATTAACACAATCATTTTTGAAAAATTATTTCCCCTTAAGATGGAATTATCATCTTCAAGCTTAAAACCTTCGAAATCAGTTGTGATTCTTATGGTGATTTCAACAACTAATCAAAAGGAAAATCGAGAAAGAAGAAAGGTTCAACACATGATGAATAAATAGCAAGCAATAATGACATTTAAGGGTTCAAGTTATATGACCCGCCTTTAAAGCTGAATCAAAGCTTCAAGCTTCACGTCCTCAATGGTGAATGAATCTCTCTCAACTGTCCAAGGCCCGTTCTCAAGTCTTTGAGTGAAATGAATGGCTAAGGTTGAAGATTGAATGAAGAAAAGAAGAAATTAAGCATTGAATTTCGATTTCCACCATGAAATCAAGGTTGAAGATGACTATGGAGCTTACCTACAGGTTGGGGCACGTCCTCCAGTTTCTCCTAAGCTCCTTTGTGCACGGCCAAAGCAAGGAAAGAAAAAGGGATCGAAAAAGCCTTTCATGTGGGTTGAAAATGGGATGTATATAAGGGAATTTCAATGAGAGAGAAAGTGATAAATAATTCCTTCAACTCCCAAAATTGGTGCCACATACTCCCCTCAATTCCTTGAATATGAAGCCATATCCCCCACCTTGTAATTCCTCTTCATTATCCATGAATTAAAAGAAAACAAATTAAGCACCTTAATCAATATAATAATAATATCCAAAATTGAGTGGATATTACTTTTTATTTAACTAATGTGGGTGGGCTGTCCACTCACTTTATATATTTAGTGGCCATTACAAGGCACAAGGACGTCCAGTTGAAGGGCATTTCAATTTATATATTTATTTTTGCATTAATTTGAATTAGGGTTTCAATTATGTTTAAATCTTGATTATTTTAATATCAAGATTCTCTCTCCTCTAAAGTGATTCAAATGAGATGCCCCTCTCATTTTCTTGTCTCTAATTGATACCAAGAAATATTAGGGACTCTCTAGAAGAGGTATTTTGCATATTGAACCCTAGGTTTTGGGTAAATTGCACATTACACCAAAACTAGGTTTTAATGCACAAACATTGCTTAATAAGCTCTTTCTTGATGCTTAGGCTTGTGGCAGCCATACCTCTGCATCATTCTCATTCTTATTATACTTCAACACTTGAGGAACATTTTACCATGTAACATTTGCAAGTTAACCCCTCAACTAGGATACTTTGCACTTTAGTCAAAAACAAGCAAAACATTGTTTCAACATTATTCAAAAAGGACTAAAATGAAACATAAGTTCCTCTTGAGCCTTAATTACTTTTCAAAAGTTAAGAGCAAGCATATAATTAAATTTACTAAACAAAACAACTAGGGTTAAAGCATAACCCTGGTCAGGGATGTTACATCACCATTGTAACACCTCATCCTCAACAAAACACGATTACATGCTAATCAGCAGATTACCGAAAAATATGGGAAATTAAAACCGATTTGCAACAAGCACCACAAGATGAAACATATAATATCTGAGCCAACACTTTGCATATCATAGCATATTTCCAAGGTGCTACAACATAATTTCCCATCATCTCGTTACATGAAATAACTGTTTCAGGATGCTTTACATCAAGATACATATAAGAAATCATGCATCGATCATTATACGAGAAACATCAAAAAACTCTCCCAAAGACCTGAGTGTATAGGGATGACACATATGACTCTACTACTAGATGCTATCTATCCCACCAGGTACGATACCTATGCATAACATCCGTAGCCACATGATCTTCATCTCGCAAGGCACGTCCACCTAAAAAGGGTTATTAACTAGTGGGGTGACACACACAGTCCCAGTGAGAAACATAACCCTCTACCAACTTTATTATGATCATAGATAACTGATATAAGCAGATAATAAGAGCAGTATACTGAGCATGGCTATTCTTACCAGCAATCTTACCAAGATATTCATGAGGCCTATAACCAGACATTCTGTATGGAACATGATTGACAAGATAAACTTTATACGATCTTATCACATGATATAAGGAATATATGATAAACTGCAAGTGTAAAACCAGAGCAACTATACAAAAAAGGCCTCAACCAATGTTTCGTATTTTCCCTTAGCAAAGATACTATACATCTTGCTTACAAATTATTATGCCCTGAGGAAATGAGTTGTACTGCTCAAATACAACCTTCAGTTGTGAAACCCAAGCCAGTGCCATACAAGGTCAATGGAAGAGTCGGACTCCACGACCTCCCACCTCGTGGTCAGTGCACAAGTACAACACAAGCAGGACCACAGTGTCATGCTTAAGTGGCCTCAGCCACAAGGTCAGGCTACCCTCTACCTACCCCGCCTTGGTACAGGTATCAGCGCTAGTGAAACTGAGCCACGAGCCTCTTCATTGTGCTCTGAGTCATGAACGCATTCATGCTCCTATATCACATATCCAGAGCCATGGGCCTATTCACCATGCTCTTAACATATTGAGCTACATGCCTGAAACACACTCTGCAGTCTACAACCAAAGATGCACTCTTACCTCCTCACTTTAGACTAGGAGAAACCTCGCATACTCAACAATATGCACTCCGGGTTAACCCACAGGAAAACCTATTTCACCATCACCAGCTCCTGACGATGATGGATCTATGGCCATGGAAACTACATGAGAAATTCATCTGTAATTAGTTAATGTATTTTAAGTAGATTCTTGGGGCAATCAAGTTGTATTAAGAAACCATATATAAAACATGAACGACATTAGATTCATTATATTGATGTTATGTTGCGACTGCTATTTCCATTGCCCTCAGCAATCATCACATTGTCATGGGATATAAATCCCTCACATCATCTCATAATGCTACTTCCTCTCAACGCTTCATCATTTCACATCATCATGGGATATCAATCCCTGAGTTCATCACATTGCACGAGTGCCTCTCAAGGCATCATCAACATCATTAGGGAATATCAATCCCTCATGTCATTACTAGAGGATCACACCTCAACATGCATTTCTGATCATATTGATGGTGTATGTTATCACATCAACATTATTACTTAGATAATGCACATATATCAAGTGCTATACGAAGCACATAAGCATATAGTCACCATACCTCTTACTTGGCTATGAATTCAATACACCTGAATGGTTAGCTTGCATAAGAAAGAGATAACTGGATCACCAAACATAGAATATAGATCCTTTAGAGAACATATTATGATTATCATGCTATCAAGGATTTAGGTGTACAAGATTGGAATAACATCCATGTTCATAGCTGTGTATGTAGACAAAATATATTATTGTTATCAAACTATGAGCATCCCTCACGCTTCACAACTCATGACCATATCATGATTATCATGTCATCAAGATTAAGGGTTATAACATTGGAATATTCTTCCATCCTTATGAACATATTCAGATTAAAGTCATCACCGGTGTATAGATCAATACATACTACTGTTACCACATCATGGGTATCCCATCATACCCTAAATATCAAATCATATGAGCATCATCCCTAAGGTTTAACTATAAGGATCATACACCATGATTCACCATCCAACTTTATCAGAGATTCATCTATCATTAACCATAGGTAACCACTATACAAGGGTTCACAACCTATCTTGTCGTAGCTCATCATGATCAAAGGTGTAAGCTTAAGAAACATGCATAGGTATATCGGGTTAGGCACAACCCTCACTAAAGGTGTCGCCTACCCTCACAAAAAGCATAAAGAGACCAAACAAACCCTCACTAAAAGCATAACATCTCTCACCAAAGAGTGTAACACCCGACACTATATCGCTTAAGCACGCAACTCTTCACCTGTGTCAGCCAGCACCCTTCTAGGGCTAAGATCATAACGGCCAACCATCATCACCTCGGTATCATTCCGCACACAACCTATGATGCCCAAGGCAACAAACCCTATTGCTCCCTTTGTATCGCCCAAGCCCCAAGGCACCATGCCGAGCAGCACCCCCAGCAGATGCAACGCCTAAGACGTCATATCGGGCAACAACTAAGAACCCACATGCAATGTTGTGTCGTACTATCTATATCGGGAAACGCCCCGAGATGGGCAACACACCTTCTCGGTGTAACGGTAGACTTGAACCAAAGGTGCATCGTGCCACAAGAGCTATAAGTTGTATCGTGCAACCATGAGCAGGGTGGTATCGTCAGCCAGATACAAGGGGATATCTATCGAGCATCTTATCGGCCAAAGGCATAACTCCCACGAGCACCAACTAAGGCATGTCGGGCAGGAGTACTAGTATTACTCAAAGCTTAACCAAGAGTGGGGCTCTCATCCAAAGTATCATGCAAAGCATACTAAGGCCATAACGCCTAACTCATCATATCGGGCAACATCTCATATAAGGAAACACTCTACTAACTCAACTATCAGGCACCATATCGGGCGAAGGGTCTACAAGGTGACGTCAACCATATCACCCAAGAACACCCTCTGTCGGTCAACTTGGGTTAGGGCAACCTTATCGTTCAAGGCTCCATGTCATCCATAGGCACCATGTCGGGAAACTTAGAGAGTTTCGTGCAAGCACAAACCTCATGCCCGACACAAAAGCCCCTCAACCACACTCATATCGGTTAGGGAGCCAGTCATGGTATCGCCCACCTAAGGTTTCATCATTCTAGGCTCAAGACTTATCCATATCACCCAATAAGTACTACCATGGTAAGGAGTCATATCGGGCATCATAACATTCAAGGCAAACCCTAGGTGGGGGGGGGTATCGTTTAGGGCACCAAAAAGGTGTATCGTGCAAGGGTACAAGGACCATACCAAGTTGGTCACCTTCAACATCAAGACCATGTCATACAACAAGGGTAGATCATCTATGTCACCCATGACAACCCTATCGCCCAAACTAGGGTTGAATCCCCATATCGTCCAAGACTCTAGAGTTAGGGTTTTATGTCAGCCAACCACCATCATATTGGGTAGATGTACATATCGGTTAGAAGGTCACTAAGGAGTTCACCTATCATATTACCCAAGGTTAAACTCTAGAAGAGGGTATCGGGCAACACACTCAAAGGGTCATCATGGAAACATATCGGCCAAGAGCCCATCCAAGGGTCTAGCAACCATGTCGTCCAAAGCTTGTCTCTAGGGTGGATACGGGATATCGGGCATTAAGGTACAACTATTACCAACTCATCACATCATCCATGTTTCTAGGTAATAGGCTAACCTTTCAAGTCCAAAGGAGAGAAAGGGGTGTTGCCATAACCATCGATCAAAGCATAGGCTATAGAACAAAGCATTGTATCGGGTAAAGGCCCATATCGGGCAACCTAGTTGTATCGGCCAAAGACTCATATCGTGCAAGTCATCTTCAACCTCTAGCCACCCATTGCCATCTTGTACAAGGAAAACAAGCTAAAGGAAGTAATAAAACGTAGCATCCTCATTAGATAAGATTCCAAGTTTCATATATATATCTATCATGGAGAAAAGGTAACGATTTAAGTATAAGAACCATCATATACATATTGGGTGAGTGTGCATAATAGAGATGGTTAAGAGTTATGTAACCCGCCTTAAGAGGATCTCCATGAAAGGCATAAAACTCCATGATCCAAGAAGCAAACACACGTTCTCTTCCAAGAGCATCACCCATCCAAAGGTCCAAACATGCCTTCGGCACCATCATCACCACCTCAAGAAACAAAGGAAGAAGAAGAAACCATGGTTATGTATAGCTCAAGAAGAAGAAAGGAGGGAAGATGACCATGTATTTGCTTACTATTATCAAGGGCCTATCCATGGCCGAGAGGGAAAGAGGAATGTGAAGAAGTAAGCACAAGGAAAAACTAGCAAAGAAGCATGACTCACCAAGGTCGGATCTTGAGCAAGGAGTTTCCATGGCCAAGGAGCTTGCCCCTCCATGCTCCATGGGAGTCTTCCTTAGCTCCCAAAGCTCTCTTTCTCGTCACATACAGGTAGGGGAAGGAAGGTGGCCAAAAAGGATTGCTTGGATAAGGAGGAAGGGAGTTATATACACCAAGGAAGAGAGAGGTAGCAAGGGAGAGGTGTCATAACCACATAAACCAAAGTGCCACTTGCTCTAGCTCATAACGCCACTTGTTTCCATCCTAGAAGCTCATGCATGGCCTGGTGATACACTATAGGAAGTGCATCGTGTATCTAGGCAGCATCCATGGACAACACACCCCTTTTGGGTGACACACCTTCATGTCCTAGCTGATACACTAAAGGACAAGGTGACATATGTAATACATATATGTTATAAGGACCATATGAAGATGTCATTCCTCATCTATCAATCAAACATGGCACCCCATCATCCATACTCATTCTAGATGATGTCACACACAAGAAAGAAAACTCTGGAGCTGATAAATTACACATTGACCCTCCACTTTGGGTAAATTGCACTTTGGTCCAAAACAAGAAAACATTGCTCAAACAATATCCAAACGTGACCAAACTGGAAACATGAGCTTGTCACATGATAAGAAAACATATAGAGAGATTATATTAAGGTTCTAAGCACCTTTCATAAGCAAAGCAAAGAGGGTTAGCCCAAAACCTGGGTCAGGGTCCTTACATGTCATAAATCCCTAACAAGGATTTCGTCCTCGAAATCCCGAGCGGTAAGAAGACAGGTGTTACTTGTGCATCACATCAAACAACTCCACAAAGCTCCCAGGTGTCACAGATCTGAGACCAACATACTTGCTCTTATCCCAGAGCCTCTCAGAGTTTCCTTGTACTGGTCACACACTCAAACCCTCAGCTCATCATCCTTTGCCTGGTAATACTCTTAGCAACTCGTATTACTCAGGTATCAGTTCCTTCTACTGCTGTATCATATTCCTCATTATGTTTCCGTTGTGCTACTCTGATCTCATAGGATTGGCACTTTAAGCTTTCCATAACTTGTATCACTGTCTTTCTACTATATATGTTTCAACTATTTCTTCTCTTTTCACAAAGGATGTCTCTACTCCAGGGGGATCTTTCTCAGAAGAGGTTATCACAAGATACATACTCTATAAAACACATGTATTCACATGACAAGGCTAACCTAGATGAACTTTCCCAAGATGACCCTACATCACTTCCTTTCCTTGGGTGTATACCTTCTGATGTCATGTTTATGCGGAGCATAAACCCCTAACATATGATAGCCGCACTATAGGCACTTAGCCGGATCAACCAAAGCCAACCTTTCCATCTGAGACAAGTTCACACCTTTCCAAGGATATCCATTCCCAGGTTTACAACGATCCCTGACATGTCACATAGAAAGGGATTCACCCGACTATCACATCTAGGAAAGGAAAGGATACAAAGAAGGGTATACTTCATCCTGTACAACTAGGTCATCAACAAGGTGCTCGAAAACAAACTATCTCTCCTCTGACTCATAGGAAGGAAACATCTGCCAAACATACAACAAACGCTCAAAGGAGGGTACATCCTGAACTGGATCAACTAGAGAAGATAAGAGGCAAAAGTAGAATGGAATGACTCCATTCGACCTGTCACCACACACTGGTCCTTCTACCATTTCTGGCCAGCTTATGCCACAAGGTCTAACTGTTTCCTGTTGCCATCTTCCGCCTGATCAAACCATCCAGTCCTCACTTGCTTATCCTTATCAGCGTTCCTCTGTGATGCTGAACTACTACTTCGAGGGTCACCACATAGATCCATACTTCCAAAACAAGCTTCCAGCTTGTAGGTTCAAGGTCAAGGGTGATCTAGCAGGACGGTTCACCTTCATACCTCCACGATCTAGGCGTTTTGATTCTCAACCCCTTCTCAGAAGGCATACCAAGAGGATCCTACCGTCATCATCCATCATAGACATCCCCATCTTGGAAACCAAAGTCCAAGATCAACTGATACTTTTCGAAGTATACAAACAACGATCAATTCAAAGGCACACATATCAAGTGACACAAGGTCCACTTGACTTCCACTCCCTCGAAAGGAAGGGACGCAAAAGAACAAACTCTTCCCATCAACCCATCAACATCTATGGTTTCATATCAAATGGGAGGATATTATCACTTTCTATGATCCTTACATGAGTTTCCAATTGTTTATGCAACGTTAAACCTTGTTCCTTCTAGTTCATATCTCATATCTTCTTGGGTTCCTTGCACTCAACATAGGAAACATCAAGACCATTACATGCCATTATTGTTCTTCTCTTGTTACCATTTCATCATAATCATAATTAGTTCCTAGTTATATCAGATTTTTGTTTTCTCTTTATGAAAAATATCGTTATTCTTTGCATATTCTTTATTGAACAAGGATCATCTCCCTGGTTCTCTTTTTCTTATCACGAATTTGCACATTATTCTTTCACATTTTTGCTTATGTTCATTGGTTGGTCTGAGATTATCTCAGGTTCCATCTTGTTTACTCATCACTTATTCTTCTCTTTCTTCTAACTTTATCTTTGCTTTCAGGTACTTTCTTCATCTTGTGTAAGTTCTATGTTTTAACTTACATTGTTATCACAAGTTAATTCTATCTTTTATCATATATATGTTGGGTTTTAGGGGAATCAGAGAAGGCAGCAGAAACAAAAAAATTTCTCCCCCAAACCCAGAACAAGGAAATGCGTCAATGTCTATATAATAGGAAAGGGATGGTTTGTGGAATCATACCTTGTCCCGAGGCTTGCTCGGAGACAATACCTCGCGCCTTGTGCGGTCTTCAACTCCGGTCTTGGACGGTGTCTGTGCAGCTCCTGGTCGCACCGGGACTGACTCCTCCTCCTCTCACCGGGACTGTCGGGATTGACAGTTGTCCTCCTGAGCGGAAGAAACCTCCCGCCTATGAAGTAGTTCACACGGACCACCTGGAACTCCACACTCCTTGTCCCACAAGGAGTTGGAAGGAGTTGCACCCTCCTGTTGACGTACTAGTCGCCAACACACTCTCCTGCCTCCAGTTGCAACTGCAATTGTCTTTCCCTTGCTGCGCCTCCCTTTGCGGGTAGCACTTGCTCGAGCTCTCTCTCGGTTACCAAAACTAGAGAGAACGACAACTTTGCATAGCAACTGGTTGCACTAAGTTGTACCCTGAGAAGCCCCCAATACCCCTATATATAGGAGGGTCATGGGACAGGGTTCTCCATCTCGGGCAATGTGGGACTAAAAGTAGGAGTAAAAGGGTTCGCGATTTTCCACAAAAACAACCAACTCACAACCTGAACCGATCGTTTCATTTCTGAAATGGTAAGTTGGGGACCTGAGCCAGTCGGTTGACACTCAACCGATCGGTTGGGACCCATGAGCCGGTCGATTCACTTTCTGAACCGGTCGGTTCGTGGTCCTGATCAGTTCCCGATTGACTTTCCTTTTTTTGTTTCTAATTGGTATCAAATACCAATCCTTGTTCCAATCAAATTGGCAAGTGAAACACAAAGAAAATTCTCATCAATCCTACTTTCCCAACTTTCTCAGTTGCATTAGTTGAACTGATCGTTTCAACACTTGAAGCAATCGTTTCACCCTATCCATGAGCCGATCAACTCAACACTTGAGCCGACCGGTTCACAAAGCTCAGTCGATCGGTTCACTAAGCTGAGTCGATCGGTTGGGAGTGTAGATTGTGCAGAATCAGTCAATTGTGATTTCAATCAATCTGATACTCCAATCAATGTGTCCAACACCTTGAACATTATGATATTGAGCGATCAATTGATTGAGTGTTTAATTGAACTACTAAACTCCTTTAGTAATCAATCTAAACATTGCTTGTGGACAAAACTCCTCTTCCAGGTTAAATCCTATGTGTGTGACCCTGCAGGTCCATTTCACGTTGGCAGTGAAAGTCCATAACACTTATGACTTCACAAGCAAAGAGCGGTGCCTAGTCACACATCAGTGCTATCCAAGTGAAAGTAGAAAGTTGGAGAACAACTTTCAATCCTACAATCCATGAATGGTGTTACAGTGAATGTATAATTCCTTTGTCATTGATATCCCGAATGAACTCGAGGCATGGAATAGTCATCCTGTCAATGTTCATTCACTTTCTTGATCTCAGAGTAGATTGGAAGAGATATGTATGACATCAATATCACATACTGATTCACACATGCGTTCACACGCCTATTTCAATCATACTCATCAAGTGGCCTTGGATATCAAACTCCCTCAGGAGGGACAAATCCCATATCTATCACTCACCCCTCAAAATCCCCATGTGTCAAAGCCACCCAATCATCACTTTTATAACACCCCATGTTTCAGGACTGTGTTTGATGATGTCAAAGTGTGCCCAACGACATGTGTTGAGTGTAGTGATTTCAGGTCAAAGAATCACACTCACCACCATCACTGTGAGTACTGACTGTGACTACCATGGCATGGTTCCATGTGTCAAACTCACGATGGGTCTGTCTGATACACTTGTTCTCTAACAAGTACCTATGTGTTTGGTTTGATATCTCTATATCATGAATAATGAGATTATGTCATCAACCAACACCACAATCTAGTCTTGTGTGTTATTGCTGTCTATCTACCTTCCACATTGACATCCGACTAGGGACAAAACAAGAATGTACAAACTCTTAGCATCCGTATGATCTCATCGTTCAGGTCCTGAACCTGAAGGCATACGTCATTGAGTACTGTCATTCTCTAGACATTCAATCTGTTCTATCACTATCTCATATGACTGAACCAGAAAGAATTGGAAGCTTGCCTTTGAGGTTTATCAAATCAATCATAATGTATCCCATCAATCATCCCATGATTGGCTCTCAGGGCATACATACCAATAGACTCCCACTTGCACTGCGAGCCAATCACCCTTGAATCATATTCATAGTGATCTTCAAACATGTCCCACATGTTACTGTGCTCTAGTGCTTAACATAGTGAGTAATGGAAACACCTTGCCAAAGTCAGTATAAATTGCATGTCTCTCATCTCTTCACTGTACGTCACACGTATGAGATGGAGGTGCCGTAATATGCGATCTACTATTCCTTTGCTAACCTTAAGCCACATTGCATGATCAAGGATTCCATACTTGTCATCAATGAGCGGAATATAAGTTCATCTCATGAACTTCCAGATCCATATAGTATCCATTGCTATTCTCTAACACATAGATACTCGACATTTCTTTTTAAATGGCTTTATTGGAACACTTCCAATTATCAACAAACTTTCACTTTTATATATCCTATATATATTTTGTGGAAGTTTGCATCAATGTAACTCTTTACATTGAACTCTTCCTTATCTCCATAGAACCAGCACTTCTCAAGTACTTATCAAGTTCTCATGGTATTCCAGTAACTCTTACTGGAAGCAGACAAACATCCACTCGTCATGTCTCACATATGAGTTATCAAGATGAGCACATCATATTGCCATGTCATACATACAAGATGATGAATGCATTTTATTCTTTCCATACATGCAAGATAATGGGATGATTACATACATGATAGATCCATATCTATTCTTAGTGTTCCCATTCTTCATAAGAATTGGACACTTGGCCTTGGGATATTAACTCCATGTAATATGGACAAGTTTTCTCCCACGGGATCTGTGCATACTGAACCCTTCAGTACAGATTGCCAATGTATGTTTTGTCTTTTCAGGTCAAGAGGTTTTTGAGAACTATCTCTATAGATCTCTATTCCTATCACATAGGAAACATCTCTATCTTCCTTAAAGATAATTTCCACTTTTGGATTTCCATTTTAGAACATTTCCATTTCACATCAACATGTGGAATGTGAACACGCTCCCACTAAATCACATATCCCTTCTTTATCTTTGACATATCAGTCAAACCCTTTGACTATATCATCAAAGTAAAGATCCAATTCTGAGTTGCTTGTACTCAATCAATCACATTGATTAGTCCATTGTAACTTATAGACTTCATTTGCATTAGTGGATTCATAAACCTTATAGGTTGTGTCACGTACACATCCTTGTTTTATTCCTCATAGGAATGCAGTTTTAGTATCCATATGCCAAATGTCTTAGTCATTAAGTTGCAATCAACAAGCATCATACTTCTTAAAATGTTATCCATGTGTCTTAACACTTAAGACTTATTCGCACTTATGAATTTCATCCCAATAAGTGCTACCATCAAGGTCATACCTTATGGTTCACATGGATGTCATTTAGGATGTAATGCTCATAAACCATAACTCAAAATTCAGTTCCTCATATTCATCTGGATAGTTGACTCATCACATGAACAACTCATCACATAGATAATTGAGGTGTATCTGTCAAGGATATAAGAAGTCACAACTCCTTGTGATTCTTAATGTCATTTATTAGTGTGGGGTATTCTTTTATTAAGAAGAATTCAATTATTTGATAATCATTCTCTAACTCCTTAGAGTATGATTCCTTCTTGATTTAGACATCACCATGCCTTAATCATGAGTTCACTATGATACACTATCATAATCACTCAAAAGGATCTCAAACATTTGATCCAAGTATTTCATTCATTGATCTCATCAAGAATTAATACTTTACCAAATTTGTACTTCATCTATGATAATCTTGAACACTTCAAGATATTCATATTGGTATTTCTCTAAACACCATTTGAAGTATTAGCATTTGTTCCAATAGGTATGTAAATACATCACATGTATTATACCTAATAGGATAATCATTCTCCCACTACTTTTAGTGAAGATTGATTAATCATGTCCAAGATATTCATGTCTCTTACTGGTTCTCTAACCAAAAGAGCCTAGATTTATCCATCACATGGAAACTAGAAATGAATTTCTCATGATTGATGCTAATTTGATTGTTTGAGTTATCTATAACATTTAGGTATCATTTTATCTTATGCATACCATGTATCACAAGATAAACAAGGCATTGCCACAAAGATCATATCTTTAAGATTGAAACATCAACTTTATTAATTGCCATCATTGTCATACAATATGAAAAAATAAAGTGTTTCTATCTATTGGCAATATATGAAATAGTAGTTCTCAACTCTATTTCGTGCCCTTTAGGATGAAATAAACTGAAAAGGTACTCATATCTATGGCAGCAACATTTGCTCCAATGATGGGTACTCCTATCTTGGTCCTTTCACAAAGGCCATCACTTCTTTGTGGATATTGCATATCATATATGACATATCCATATCTTGGTATCATATACCTCAGATTAAGAAGTGGTTCATTTCATGATACCTTAGGTGGAGATATCCATCCCCTCCTTCATCTTCTTTTGTTCTTCCAGATATAGAGGGCAATCCCTGGTACACCCTTTCCCCATGTGCCTTGAGGCTGAAGACGGCTTGGATTGCTGGCTAGCATTAGAACACTTCTTTGCTTTGCCCTTATCCTTGCCCTTAAGAATTACCTTTATTTTTTATCACATCAAAGATTATGGTTTGTCTTTCTTCATCTTTGCCTCTACTATCCTCAACATGTCCAACAACTCTGTCAACACTTGTCAAAGTTGTTGATGTTGTAGCTTATCATGAATTGTATGATTCTCGCAACATTTGCAGTATCATACCAATATCCAACTCTTGGCTCAGATGGAATCCTTTTTACTCAGGTATTTCCACATACCCAATCACATTGAGTGTGTGAATACCTTACTGGATCTCCTTCTATCATGACATACTAGGATAGTGTCTTTGAGACATCATATGTCTCATGTTGTCTCTGCAACTCATAGTTCAGAGAACACAACATCAAGCACTCCTCATCAATGTCATCCTCGGTATGCTTCCATAAGCATACTTTCAGCCATTGATGTGGTGGGATCGAGTTCATCTGGTTTTGGTATAAGTAGGACTTAGAGCTTTCGCTCTTTGATTGAGAACACTTCTCATCATCCTAACCAGTCATGGAATTATTCCCATTTAATTTGTTGGTCTCAAAGACCGATCGTAAATAAATTGATTATTGTTTATTAACCATTTATTTTAACAAAAGGAAATATATGCAATTTTAGTCCAAAAACTCATTTTTGACTTATTTGATTGATTTGAAAAGTTGACGATATAATTAGGCCTTTAATTAATTATCACTCCCACTATTTTAGTTCAAATTGATAGCCATCACCATCAATTTGGAAGATTGCAGCGTACAACCTTCTAGTGGGCAAGATCCTGAAATCCTCTAAGCCATGGACCAGCTAGGGCTGTCACCCACAACATAGATCTCTCAGGTAGGCAACTCTTGCCAATTGCATCATATGAAACTCTTGATAAGATGTCATGTGCAACTCCTTGCCATGATCATCTCCATGCCTCAAGGTGCTAGATTCTATCTAGGTCACCTTGTTAAGTCCGACCCAAAGCCAACACGATGAATATGCGCCCTGCTAGGGCAGACCCACATATTCATCCTTCACGCTTCCATGAGATAAACGGTGCACCACGCTAGGGTGTGCTCACACTTGGTCGATCAAGCTTTTCACGTGTGTCGCATTTGGAAAGCATCTAAAACTTAATATTTAATGAGGGATTTGGTTTTTATATACATATACATATCCAATCACCACAATACATAGTACGTATCATATACATGCTATATCCCACAAAAAACATGCAAAACGATAAAAGTGATGATTATGGCCATCCTAATGTGATTCCTCGAGCCAAGAGGAATCACTGTCATCTAGGTCTACATCACATGCAACATGTACAAGATGAACTCTGTGCTATGCCTTCTGAGTTGATCAACTCATCATATGAATGATCTGCTCTCTCTGCCCGGTCGTCTGGGTGCCACCAGCCGATCGGTTGGCTCCTCCAACCGATCGATTTGCCCGGTCATCGTGCATCTCGTCATGGCCGCCACCCACTCGTCTCGCTCCTCGAACTGGTCATCAATCGATCGGTTCACTCCTTGAACCGATCGTCTGGAACGTCAACCGATCAGTTCACGTCTTGAACTGATCGTCTTAGCTGTCATTTGGATAACCTTCGTTCTTTGACATAACAGGAAATAAAATTCTATCCTATTTTACATTGTAAAAGAGAAACCTCGAGTTACATTCGAGGGGAGCAAAGGTAGGAAAGAAATCTTGAATTATTTTGAGTTACATCAGGAATAGGAGAAGGAAGATCGGTGCGCAGAGCGAGATGCAAGAAACCACATACAACCATACACAGATAGGGTTTATTGGCCATAATCACACTATACATCCACCACAAAACTCGTTTAAGGGCGACGCGTATCGAGTGCATTAATAATACATATCATATATGTAATTGGGATTTGTGGATTTAGAATTAGACATGCATAAAACCAATTTTATTCGCATTGTATGCAATAAATAAAGGCGACAAACCAAAATCGATCATATCGATATTCCTAAAATATAGAGCAGTTGACGTGGTTCTGATACCACTGTTGGGTTTTAGGGGAATCAGAGAAGGCAGCGGAAACAAAAAAAAATTCTCCCCCAAACCCAGAACAAGGAAACACGTCAACGTCTATATAATAGGAAATGGATGGTTTGTGGAATCATACCTTGTCCTGAGGCTTGCTCGGAAATAATACATCGCGCCTTGCGTGGTATTCAACTCCCGTCTTAGACGGTGTCTGTGCAGCTCCTGGTCGCACCGGGACTGACTCCTCCTCCTCTCACCGGGACTGTCAGGATTGACAGTTGTCCTCCTGAGCGGCAGAAACCTCCCGCCTCTGAAGTAGTCCACACGGACCACCTGGAACTCCACACTCCTTGTCCCATAAGGAGTTGGAAGGAGTCGCACCCTCCTATTTATGTACTAGTCGCCAACACACTCTCCTACCTCCATTTGCAACTGTAGTTGTCTTTCCCTTGTTGCGCCTCCCTTTGCGGGTAGCACTTGCTCGGGCTCTCTCTCGGTTACCAAAACCAGAGAGAACGACAACTTTGTAGAGCAACTGGTTGCACTGAGTTGTACCTTGAGAAGCCCCCAATACCCCTATATATAGGAGGGTCATGGGATAGGGTTCTCCATCCCGGGAAATGCGGGACTAAAAGCAAGAGTAGAAGGGTTCGACATTTTCCACAAAAACAACCAACTCGCAACCTGAACTGATCTTTTCATTTCTGAAACAGTCAGTTGGGGACCTGATCCGGTCGGTTGACACTCAACTGATCGGTTGGGACCCATGAGCCGGTCGGTTCACTTTCTGAACCGGTCGGTTCGTGGTCCTGATCAGTTCCCGATTGACTTTCCTTCTATTGTTTCTAATTGGTATCAAATACTAATCCTTGTTCCAATCAAATTGGCAAGTGAAACGCAAGGAAAATTCTCACCAATCCTACTTTCCCAACTTGCTCAGTTGCATCAGTTGAATCGATCGTTTCAACACTTGAAGCAATCATTTCACCCTATCCATGAGCCGATCGACTCAACACTTGAGCCGACCGATTCACCAAGCTTAGCCAATCAGTTCAGTAAGCTGAGCTGATCGGTTGGGAGTGTAGATTGTGTAGAATCAGTGAATTGCGATTTCAATCAATCCGATACTCCAATCAATGTGTCCAACACCTTGAACATTATGATATTGAGCTATCAATTGATTGAGTGTTTAATTGAACTACTAAACTCCTTTAGTAATCAATCTAAACATTTCTTGTGGACAAAACTCCTCTTCCAGGTTAAATCCTATGTGTGTGACCCTGCAGGTCCATTTCACGTTGGCAGTGAAAGTCCATAACACTTATGACTTCACAAGCACAGAGCGGTGCCTGGTCACACATCAGTGCTACCCAAGTGAAAGTAGAAAGTTGGAGAACAACTTTCAATCCTACAATCTATGAATGGTGTTACAATGAATGTATATTTCCTTTGTCACTGATATCCTGAATGAACTCGAGGCATGGAACAATCATCCTGTTAATGTTCATTCACTTTCTTGATCTCAGAGTAGATTGGAAGAGATATGTATGACATCAATATCACATACTGATTCACACATGCGTGCGTACGCCTATTTCAATCCTACTCATCAAGTGGCCTTGGATATCAAACTCCCTTAGGAGGGACAAATCCCATATCTATCACTCACCCCTGAAAAGCCCAATGTGTCAAAGCCACCCAATCATCACTTTTATAACAACCCATGTTTCAGGACTGCGTTTGATGATATCAAAGTGTGCCCAACGACATGTGTTGAGTGTAGTGATTTCAGGTCAAAGAATCACACTCACCACCATCACTGTGAGTACTGACTGTGACTACCATGTCATGGTTCCATGTGTCAAACTCACGGTGGGTCTGTCTGGTACACTTGTTCTCTAACAAGTACCTATGTGTTTGGTTTGATATCTCTATATCATGACTAATGTGATTCTTTCATCAACCAACACCACAATCTAGTCTTGTGTGTCATTTCTGTCTATCTACCTTCCACAATGACATCTGACTAGGGATAAAACAAGATTGTACAAACTCTTAGCATTCATATGATCTCATCGTTCAGGTCCTGAACCTGAAGGCATACGTCATTGAGTATTGTCATTCTCTAGACATTCAATCTGTTCTATCACTATCTCATATGACTGAACCAGAAAGAATTGGAAGCTTGCCTTTGAGGTTATCAAATCAATCTTAATGTATCCCATCAATCATCCCATGATTGGCTCTCAGGGCATACATACCAACAATATATCTCTTGAGATTACAATTTTAAGAAATTATCTCATCATATTCTTAATTTTGTTATGCTCTTTAGATTGCTCCAGAATGACTACTTGATCAGAGTAATCAAGGAGGAAACAATCTAATGCTCCATACTTACCTTTGTCTTCAATATTTGAATACATGGCCATGGCATCAAGTACTGAGATTAGGTAGTATGCACCATATATTGTGTCACGGTCCAACCTTAGACACCATCCTATTCCTAGTCCTAGTGTCCCTATAGACTCGGAGAACCTAGAGCTTTGATACCAACATTGTAACACCTCATCGTCAACAAAACACGATTACATGCTAACCAGTGGATTATTGAAAAACACGGGAAATTAAAACCGATTTGCAACAAGAACCACAAGATGAAACACATAATATCTGAGCCAACACTTTGCATATCATAGCATATTTCCAAGGTGCTACAACATAATTTCCCATCATCTCGTTACATGAAATAACTGTTGTAGGATGCTTTACATCAAGATACATATCAGAAACCATACATCGATCACTATACGAGAAACATCAAAAAACTCTCCTGAAGACCTGAGTGTACAGGGACGACACATAGGACTCTACTGCTAGATGCTATCTATCCCACCAGGTACGATACCTCTGCATAACATCCGTAGCCACATGATCTTCATCTCACCAGGCACGTCCACCTAAAAAGGGTTATTAACCAGTGGGGTGAGACACACAGTCCCAGTGAGAAACATAACCCTCTACCAGCTTTATTATGATCACAGATAACTGATATAAGCAGATAATAAGAGCAGTATACTGAGCAGGGCTATTCTTACCAGCAATCTTACCAAGATATTCATGAGGCCTATAACTAGGCATTTTGTATGGAACACGATTGACAAGATAAACTTTATATGATCTTATCACATGATATAAGGAATATATGATAAACTGCAAGTGTAAAACCAGAGCAACTATACAAATAGGGCCTCAACCAATGTTTCATATTTTTCCTAAGCAAAGATACTATACGGCTTGCTTACAAATTATTATGCCCTGAGGAAATGAGCCGTACCGCTCAAATCCAACCTTCGGTTGTGAAACCCAAGCCGATGCCATACAAGGTCAATGGAAGAGCCGAACTCCATGACCTCCCACCCTGTGGTCAGTGCACGAGTACAACACAAGCAGGACCGCAGTCTCATGCTTAAGTGGCCTCAGCCACAGGGTCAGGCTACCTTCTGCCTAGCCCGCCATGGTACATGTATCAGCGCTAGTGAAACTGAGCCACGGGCCCTGTTCACCGTGCTCTGAGCCATGAACACATTCATGCTCCTATATCACATATCCTGAGCCATGGGCCTATTCACCATGCTCTTAACATATTGAGCTACGGGCCTCCAACCACACTCTACAGTCTACAACCGAAGTTGCACTCTTACCTCCTCACTTTAGGCTAGGAGAAACCTCGCATACTCAACAATATGTGCTCCGGATTAACCCACAGGAGAACCCATTTCACCATCACCAGCTCCTGACGATGATGGATCTATGGCCAGGGCAACTACACGAGAAATTCATCTGTAATTAGTTAATGTATTTTAAGTGGATTGTTGGGGCAATCAAGTTGTATTAAGAAACCATATATAAAACATGAACAACATTAGATTCATTATATTGATGTTATGTTGCGACTGCTATTTCCATTGCCCTCAACAATCATCACATTGTCATGGGATATAAATCCCTCACATCATCTCATAATGCTACTTCCTCTCAAGGCTTCATCATTTCACATCATCATGGGATATCAATCCCTGAGTTCATCACATTACACCAATGCCTCTCAAGGCATCATCAACATCATTAGGGAATATAAATCTCAACATGCATTTCTCATCATATTGATGGTGTATGTTATCTCATCAACATTATTACTTGGATAATGCACATATATCAAGTGCTATACGAAGCACATAAGCATATAGTCACCATAGCTCTTACTTGGATATGAATTCAATACACCTGCATGGTTAGCTTGTATAAGAAAGAGATAATTGGATCACCAAACATAGAACATAGATCCTTTAGAGAACATATTATGATTATCATGCTATCAAGGATTTAGGTGTACAAGATTGGAATAATATCCATGTTCATAGTTGTGTATGTAGACAAAATATATTATTGTTATCAAACTGTGAGCATCCCTCACGCCTCACAACTCATGATCATATCATGATTATCATGTCATCAAGATTAAGGGTTATAACATTGGAATATTCTTCCATCCTTATGAACATATTCATATTAAAGTCATCACTGGTGTATAGATCAATACATACTACTGTTACCACATCATGTGTATCCCATCATACCCTAAATCTCAAATCATATGAGCATCATCCCTAAGGGTTAACTATAAGGATCATACATCATGATTCACCTTCCAAATTTATTAGAGATTCATCTATCATTAACCATAGGTAACCACTATACAAGGGTTCACAACCTATCTTGTCATAGCTCATCATGATCAAAGGTGTAATCTTAAGAAACATGCATAGATATATCGGGTTAGGCACAACCCTCACCAAAGGTGTCGCCTACCCTCACCAAAAGCATAAAGCGACCAAACAAACCCTCACTAAAAGCATAGCATCTCTCACCAAAGAGTGTAACACCCAGCACTATATCGGTTAAGCACGCAACTCTTCAGTTGTATCGGCCAGCACCCTTCTAGGGCTAAGATCATAACGGCCAACCATCATCACCTCGATATCATTCCGCACACAACCTGTGATGCCCAAGGCAACAAACCCTATTGCCCCTTTCGTATCTCCCAAGCCCCCAAGGCACCATGCCGAGCAGCACCCCCAGCAGGTGCAACGCCTAAGACGTCATATCTTGCAACAACTAAGAACCCACATGTAATGTTGTGTCATGCTATCTATACCGGGCAACGCCCCGAGATGGGCAACGCACCTTCTCGGTGTAACGATAGACTAGAACCAAAGGTGCATCGTGCCACTTGAGCTATAAGCTATATCGTGCATCCATGAGCATGGTGGTATCGGCAACCAAATACAAGGGGATATCTATCGAGCATCTTATCGGCCAAAGGCATAACTCCCACAAGCACCAACTAAGGCATGTCAGGCAGGAGTACTAGTATTACTCAAATCTTAACCTAGAGTGGGGCTCTCATCCAAAGTATCGTGCAAAGCATACTAAGGCCATAACGCCTAACTCATCATATCGGGCAACATCTCATATAAGGAAACACTCTACTAACTCAACTATCAGGCACTGTATTGGGCGAAGGGTCTACAGGGTGTCGTCCAACCATATCACCCAAGAACACCCTCTGTCGGTCAACTAGGGTTAGGGCAACCTTATCGTTCAAGGCTCCATGTCGTCCATAGGCACCATGTCGAGCAACTTACTCAGAGAGTGTCGTGCAAGCACAAGCCTCATGCCCAGCACAAAAGCCCATCAACCATGCTCATATCGGTCAGGGAGGCAGTCATGGTATCACCCACCTAGGGTTTCATCATTCTAGGCTCAAGACTTATCCATATCATCAAACAAGTACTACCATGATAAGGAGTCATATCAGGCATCATAACGTTCAAGGCAAACCCTGGGTGAGGGGGGTATCGTTTAGGGCACCAAAAAGGTGTATCGTGCAAGGGTACAAGGACCACACCAAGTTGGTCACCTTCAACATCAAGACCATGTCGTACAACAAGGGTAGATCATGTATGTCACCCAGGACAACCCTATCGCCCAAACTAGGGTTGAAGCCCAATATCGTCTAAGACTCTAGAGTTAGGGTTTTATGTCAGCCAACCACCATCATCTTGGGTAGATGTACATATCAGTCACAAGGTCACTAAGGAGTTCACCTATCATATCACCCAAGGTTCAACTCTAGAAGAGGGTATCGGGCAACACACTCAAAGGGTCATCATGGAAACATATCGGCCAAGAGCCCATCCAAGGGTCTAGCAACCATGTCGTCCAAAGCTTGTCTCTAGGGTGGATAGGGGATATCGGGCATTAAGGTACAAATATTACCAACTCATCACATCGTCCATGTATCTAGGTCATAGGCTAACCTTTCAAGTCCAAAGGAGAGAAAGGGGTGTTGCCATAACCATCAACCAAAGCATAGGCTATAGAACAAAGCACTGTATCGGGTAAAGGCCCATATCGGGCAACCTAGTTGTATCGGCCAAAGACTCATATCGTGCAAGTCATCTTCAACATCTAGCCACCCATTACCATCTTGTACAAGGAAAACAAGCTAAAGGAAATAATAAAATGTAGCATCCTCATTAGATAAGATTCCAAGTTTCATATATATATCTATCATGGAGAAAAGGTAATGATTTAAGTACAAGAACCATCATATACATATAGGGTGAGTGTGCATAATAGAGATGGTTAAGAGTTATGTAACCTACCTTAAGAGGATCTCCATGAAAGGCATAAAACTCCATGTTCCAAGAAGAAAACACACATTCTCTCCAAAGAGGAGCACCCATCCAAAGATCCAAACATGCCTTCGGCACCATCATCACCACCTCAAGAAACAAAGGAAGAAGAAGAAGAAGAAGAAACCATGGTTATGTATAGCTCAAGAAGAATAAAGGAGGGAAGATAACCACGTCCTTGCTTACTCTTATAAAGGGCATATCCATGTCCGAGAGGGAAAGAGGAAGGTGAAGAAGTAAGTACAAGGAAAAACCAGCAAAGAAGCATGACTCACCAAGGTCGGATCTTGAGCAAGGAGTTTCCATGGCCAAGGAGCTTGCCCCTCCATTCTCCATGGGAGTCTTCCTTAGCTCCCAAAGCTCTCTTTCTCGTCACATACATGTAGGGGAAGGAAGGTGGCTGAAAAGGATTTCTTGGCTAAGGAGGAAGGGAGTTATATACACCAAGGAAGAGAGAGGTAGCAATGGAGAGGTGTCATAACCACATAAACCAAAAAGCCACTTGCTCTAGCTCATAACACCACTTGTTGCCATCCTAGCAGCTCATGCATGGACTGGTGATACACTCTAGGAAGTGTATCGTGCAGCTCGGCAGCAGCCATGGCCGACACACCTTCATGTCCTAGCCGATACACTAAAGGACAAGGTGACATATGTAATACATATATATTATAAGGACCATATGAAGATGTCATTCTTCATCTATCAATCAAACATGGCACCCCATCATCCATACTCGTTCTAGATGATGTCACACACAAGCAAGAAAACTCTAGAGCTGATAAATTGCACATTGACCCTCCACTTTGGGTAAATTGCACTTTGGTCCAAAACAAGCAAACATTGCTCAAACAACATCCAAACGGGACCAAACTGGAAACATGAGCTTGTCACATGATAAAAAAATATCTAGAGAGATTAGATTAAGGTTCTAAGCACCTTTCATAAGAAAAGAAAAGGGGGTTAGCCCAAAACCTGGGTCAGGGTCCTTACAACCATTCCCCCTCTTCGACTTCTTCCATACCCATTGTAATTAATTGGGATGTACCATCAAGAAAAAATAGAAAAAGAGCACACCATAACATGTGGTCAATGTAACTACAAACAAAGAAATAAAAAGGGCTCAAATCAAATAGAGGAGAGACTGTTTCTTTCCGCAACATCCTTCATTCCACTTTTTTATACCTAGGGGAAAAATACATGAACCTCAATACAAAGGGGGTATGAATTCTATTTTAGTGTGGGTCTTAAAATGGAATCATGTTATGGAATAATATTGAAGTAAGGAATATGAAAATTATTTTTCATCAATCCATAAAGTCAAGTTTGCTTGGCCATATAAAGTGGAAGGACTCATGGTGTTATGCAAGTGAGGATGATACACTGAAAGTTTTATGTGGTAGTGTTTTAAATTCAATGTTGCTCGAGGATGAGCAACATTTGAGTTCAGGAAATTTTGATGAATGAATATTCATCCCAATTTTACTATCCTTATTAGATTAAATTTTCATTTTGTTCAACATTTCATCCCATCATTCAGTTAATGTAGCCTTGATCTCCAACAACTGTTAAAATTAATTTTCCATTCATTTTATACAATTTATTAGCTAATTTAATTAAACCAAATTTTTCCAGTTGTGTTGTGAGAATAAAAATTTTGTTAATAAAATTACTTTTTTTATGCAGGGAGCATTGCAAAATTAAACATTTATTGGTAGCCAATCACAATTTAATCAAGGAAAAAACAAGGCAATTAAATCCATCTATGTCATTTCTTTGTTTATCAAGAAAAGGAATTCATTTATGTGTCACCAAGTTAATTCATTGATTGGATGTCAAGATAACTAATTGAATAGTTTCCTTAAGATGCGGTCACAAAGCAAAATGATGGGAAAAAAGCACCACTCATGGTCATTTTTTTCATGAAAACATCACATCAATAGTGAAAAGGCTTGGCAAGAGTAGAAGTGGTGAGCCAATTAATAAATGAGGCCAACCCAATTTATTCTATTGAAACAACTAATTGGAAATTAACTCCCTTTATAAATGTCTTTGAATATAGGTTTTGGGATAACAATAGCGTTGGAAATCTAGTGATCATATTCAATGTTTGCACAATCGAGCAACATAGCCATCAACTCATCAAAGCCATCAAGGGAACATGTCAAATTAAAATATCAAGCTACATACATGGCTAACGAGCACGTGGGCAAATATTTCTATCAAGGGAGTGAGGCACTATGACTTGCTTGCAAGGAAAACAATTAAGAATAAAGCCCAATATCATGAGTCGACTGAATCACACCCATATCTAGTGAATATTTAAATTAAGAAGACCATTGTTGCAATCAAACTTTAGTCAAAGAAGATCTAGCAGCTGTCCCCACCACAAAGCCTCATTTCTAGGTTTTTTACCCCTCCTTTCTCCTTATAAAAGGAGGGGAAACTCCAAAGCAAGGGGCATCACTTTTTCTACCTCTTCCACTTGGATTTCTATTGTAATCTTGTTCCTTTACATTATGTTTGAGTAGCTCTCTTATGGAGCATGGGGAGTAGCCCCATATTTTGTTCTCTACATTTGTTGTATCAAATACATAATTTAATGAAATGATGTTTCTCAAACCATTTCAACTTCAGTCAAAGGATATAGATATATTCTTGTGGAGGTACTAAGATCTCAAACCTAATAAGAACAAATGCATACATTCTTGATATGTTTTTCTGCTCTTTTATCTTTCTAATATTCACTCATTTTCTAGTTAAAAAGATTATGTTGTAGTGGGGATGATAATTTGAGTCTCAACAATGATTAACACATATTACATTGGATGCGATCACCTTATTTAGACTTTAATATTTTTTATCTAGTTCTCTTGTTTTTTATAATTTATGGTGACACAATTATCTGATCCATGGATTAGAACCTCATAATGGGAATCACATATTCTTGACATGATTACCTGATAGATTTATGTTGGATTGTTGGACGAGGATTCTCAAATGACATGACTTCGGGTTTGAGAGAAGTCTGGATTTTGTGTGATTTGTGCTCCCAAGGGATTTAAATCCACATAATCATGATTGGGTCATAAAAATAAGGAGTTGGATCGATTAATGTAGGAACATAGTTCTGGGTGGTGATCCTTTGGACCCCTAGTTTCCTTTTTTAAATGATCTTAGTTATATTAATTCTACATAATGGGATATTGTGTCAGTTATTTCAGGCATATAGCATTGATTATAAACTGACAACCAAGTGGGTGATGCTAAAACTAAAACCGACAATAATGCTTTTTATCATCGGTTCCTTGTATAGTGGAACTGAAGACATAACACATAGTGGACGACGTATTTGTGGTCTGTTTTGACCTTTGATTGTCGGTTGCAAGAACAACAATTGATGTGTTTAATATTTCATCATCGGTTGGGTAGTGACAAATAATGGACACCGAATAACTTGATCTCAGTTTGATTAGTGATTGAACAATGAAAATTTTAGGTATATCCTATCAGTTTATTGTAAATAACCAACGTAGAATGGATATGTAGTCAGTTATCTACAAATAACCAACAAGAAATGTCTATGCTTTTTTATATAGAAGGTCTGCAGACCTACTACTCGGCTGCTAGTCTGTCTTCTACTTGCAGTTCTTCATAACTAAAAGTTTTGAAGAACTACATGCCTCTGCAAGCATTGCAAGTTAACAACAGGCAAACAAACCTACAAGAAAAAGATATAATATACAAAATAGGCACAAGCATTTCACATTTTATCATTTTTTTGTAACACCTAGGATCAAATCCCAAGCCTCTAATAGATTTTTAGGAATGATGACTGGCCCCACATATCACCACTAGATTTAACTACACACTTTTTCCTCACTCATGTGCAAGCGAGGATAAACTTCCTGACTCATCAACTCTGGGGTGAACACACTTAACCACAAAGTTCTTTAGTGATGCACTCCTTGGAAAGGAGGTACACCTTGGTGATATGAGTAGTCCAAACATTCCTTATAAGATCATTTCATCTAAGTCCTTAAATCTTGGGATGTTATGATTTGTCCCACTTAGACTCTTAACGTCCTTGTCAAGGCTCAACTTTATGCCCTCATTATCTATCCCCATTTCAGTGGAGACCCAAATGGCCCATGTAGACCAAACTCTTGACCATGGCTACCAGTGCAATGGTGGCTCTATCAACTAGGATAACCCTTTCCAACATGCATGGACTAGATGACTTAATGACTGGCATGCCATAGACCCAAGTGGGCCCCACTTACTAGAGGGGAATTAGTTATTATACCATTTGAACACTAAGGACCACATCCCAAGGCTCAAGTATAGTTTTAAGAATGATGATTGGTCTCATAGATAACCATTGCCCTTAACTACACGCTTTGTCCTCACTCACAGGAAAGCCTAGATAAACTTCCTGACTGGTCACCCATCTCAGTACTACTTTGGACTGAGAACACTTAACCATATAGTTCTTTAGTGATGGGCTCCCTAGAAAGGAAGTGAACCTTGGTGATATAAGTAGTCCAATCATTCCTTATAAGATCATTTCATCTGAGGCCTCAAATCCTAGGATGTTACATTTTCACTTCAAATGTACACAAATCCATGAAGTCACATCTCAATTGTTTCATTTCTCAACCACACTTCAATTTCATACATATATGCACAAATAAACATCATTATATTCCTCATGCCTTCACATTCAAATTCACACACACATATGCACTTAACATTCAATTCACACTCACAAATACATATCAACATCAGCTGCCATCTCATATTTTTAGTCACAATGTATAATGATACATAACAATAAGAAATCTGACATCAAAGTTTAAACTATCAAAAAATATCAATCAATCGACAAATTTTTCATTCAAGTCCTCATTTTTGAAGAAGCAGTTTGTGCATTGTTTGCATAGGTCATTCATCTGTTCCAATGTATACAGTTTACTATTCTCAAAAAGATATAAAGAGAATGAGACTTCTAATTAGATTTGATTGTTTGTACTATAAAATGAGACTACTTCATTAATATGATCCAAGACTTATAACTTACATTCTCTATACAATTGATCTGTTGCACATGAGTGACAATCATATACATTTAAAACATCACGTAATATGCACATGCTCATCCATTGTCTAGTATAGGGCCCTATAGATTAAAATTACGTTATAAATGTAATTAAGTAGAGTTGGTCATATATTATGAAATTAGAATGAGAAGTCTATATATGTCAACACTCTTCCAAGTTTCTGATATCTTTTCTTATCTACTTTCCCTCCGCCACTACATAATACTTTCCCATCCCTATAAGTTAAAGTAACAAACATATTGCATTATTAAACTGTCATATGATGTAGACATTAAAAAATATGTTGGGCACCAAAAAACTATAATTACACATGAATCACCATTCACATTGGGCGTCACTCGTTTGGTGTTAGTTTTTCACCCAAAGGATCATATAAATGCACAACCCAACTCTTGGGAACAATCACTAACAACTACCATTACTTATTTCTGAGTGAATAGAAGACAAATAAAATAAAAATTACACTCCACAATAAATTTTATTCATAGGTTAGACATATAAACAACAAGCCAAAAACTTACCTAACATTAAAGGGTGATGGAGCTTCCACTTGCGTGGAGTTGCATGCACCACTAAAAATCTTAGAGATGGTAAGTCTCTAAGTTTAACCTTGCATGTGCTATAATAAGATCTCCACCCACATACGCCAAGGTATGTGGAAGTCTTATCGTAGTACAATTGAGGGTTGAATCTATGAGACAATGGTCATGTTAAAGATTAACAAGATGGAAAACGTTATAATTCTATTTATCTACTTAAGAGTTGATATTTTAGATCGAAGAGTTGGTTTGATGATTAAACAAGAATGCAAAAGTAAAGTAAATGACAGGAAAGTAAATTTAAGGTTGTGAACCATATTTGGAAGCCTCTAGGATGTGATCGAGTTTCACCACCACTACACATGGATCATAACATACATCATAATAGCATGGCTTGCAAAAAGGGTCCAATCAATTAGTATATTTGTAGACTTAGCTTTCTTTTGAATAGCCAAATATGAGAAACATGGAAGTATTGTAATATCAACCATCCCAAAATGAATGGTCACTTACTTTGCATCACTCCCTTCACAAAGTGTGTTCCTCGACCTGTCAAAGTTGTACTTCCACACGTCAACTGATTCCATTTCTTAGTATGAAAGTACAATGATGGAGGTGAGTTTACTCCACTCTTTGAAATGTGTTCCTAGATACCGAAACAAGTATATGGTGACTACATACATCAAGAACCAACATAAAATCGATAATCGAATCTAAAAGCACAAACATAGACAATTTGCACTAGTAGATAGTAGGTAACGCAGGTTGGTGATCAAGCAACTAAAATTCATTAAACGATTGATGTTGAACTAAAAAGATAGTATTTCTCTATTGCAAACTCATGAATTACAATGCATGAAATGAAAAGATGGGTAGTGGGGCTACTACCCGCACCCTAGTGTAACGACAAATAAACAAATCGTTATTGATTAAGCATAATTTAACATTAGTAGTGGATTAACGAAAATCACTAAAAATTTAAACCTTTTGCAAAGAGGTCCATACACAGGAAAACTCTTTTATCAAGAACCAATGTATATCATCTACATCTTGATTCATAATCATATCACATGTACTATCTCTTCTTGAGAATTATATACAACAATTACTTTGTCAGAATTATACTTAAGCAACTCAAAATCTCAAGGCATCAAGCCAAAATCTCAGATCGATACATTAAAAGAACTAACTACTAACTTCAAGGACCTGAGAGTACAGAGACGACACATAGGACTTCTATCTACAAGACACGACAGACAGTACACTCAACCTGAGCTGTCACTATTGTCCTTGCTGCTATTGATGTTTTCATCTGCAAGATATTCTCAGTCTCCTCCGTGCTTGTCCACCTAAAAATGTTGGATCCCACGGGGGTGAGCCAATTTTAATTGCCCCAATGAGAGATATAACTCTCTGCCAAAAACATTATTATTGCAGTTTAATGACATAAAACTAGGCAGAGGATAAGCAGTTTAAAGCATTCTCATCTTTTAAAGCATTGTAACTATTTATGATAGAACAATAAATCATCCATCCTCTTAATAAGGAATCGGAAGAACATGTATATCATTTACCTACCATATAATTTCAACATCTCAAGCTTTTCCTTATTATCCTAATATGTCACCCATGATTCATTCTTGTTTTCATCTGTTGGCCTTAGCCAATCTGCTAAACAAATATTGAATTATTCCAGACAGAAGAGTATACATCATCATATTCTATCTAGGCATTAGACTATGGAAATCCCTTGGTTATAGGGTTCATGCCTCTACCAGGTTTTGGACTTTAACCAATCCTGATTACACCGCCAGGCATTGGACTCTACCAATAGTGATTACACAACCAGGAAGTGGACTCTAACCATACCTGATTACAGGCTTCATGCCTCTGTCAAGTATTGGACTTTAACCATACCTGATTACACCGCCAGGCATTGGAATCTACCAATCCTGATTACACAGCCAGGCAGTGGACTCTAATGACTCATGATTACAAGCTTCATGCCTCTGCCAGGTATTGGACTTTAACCAATCCTGATTACACAGCCAGGCAGTGGACTCTAACCACTCTTGATTACAGGCTTCATGCCTCTTCCAGGTATTGAACTTTAACCAATCCTGATTACACTGCCAGGTAGTGGACTTTAACAACTCCTGATTACAGGCTTCATGCCTCTGCCAGGCATTGGATTTTAACCAATCCTGATTAGACCACCAAGCAGTGGACTTTAACCACTCCTGATTATAGGCTTCATGCCTCTTCTAGGTATTGGACTTTAACCAATACTGATTACACTGCCAGACATTGGACTCTACCAATCCTAATTACATAGCCAAGCGGTGGACTCTAACCACTCCTGATTACAGGCTTCATGCCTCTGCCAGGTATTGGACTTTAACCAATCCTCATTACACAGCCAGGCAGTGGACTCTAACCACTCCTGATTACACAGATCATGGGAAATAAATTCATTTAACTCATCATTGATCATCACATCCTTCTCTAGGCTCTGAACCCTGAGGTTAGCCTTCATAGCTTTTCACATTCTTTATTGAATACAATTGTTCCTTTTATTAAGTTTATTAAAACGTTATCATTTTTTAAAACAAACTTTTATAATCATCTTGGTACCTTTCACTATGCCACAATTGTTCTCATGGCTCATAAGGCCCATAAAATATCTTGTCACCTCTCACTAGGAAACATCTAATCATATGGCTCACAAGGCCATTAAACATCTTGTCACCTATCACTAGGAAACATCTAATCATATGGCTCACAAGGCCATTACACATCTTGTCACCTCTCAATAGGAAACAATAACATATCACCTCATGTAATACAATAGTAACACCACTATTCCCTCAATAGGGTTAGGGCTTACTATTCACATCACATTAGGTTTTCTCATGTCCCATTACCCAATTTAGGGTTAGGGTTTCCCATCTCACATTAATTAGGATTTCATATTTATCAAATAAACCTTAGTATATTTCTCCACACCTCTAGGAGCATCCATTAACATCTCGAGTATTCAATCATGTTTATTACTTTTAACATTTATCATTAAATGATTATCAATACAAGGTATGAGTTCATTTCTCATCCTTACCATGGTATGATTACATCATACTCATTAGTTTAGCTTAAACCCATTCTCAAGGTATATTAGCCTATTCTTATCAAAGTATATCAAACTCATTACAATTCATTGTAACAATTTACATAACATACTTCATGTGTTTCCTATCCAAGTATATTGGATTTGAGGTACATAATGCTTATCAACCTTGGGATCCTAAAAGTGATATCAATCATAGCTTGAGGTATCACTTTCCTCATCACTTCCAACTTACTTGAGTTATCAACTTATCTTGGAATAAGGTATTTCCCATCTTAATGCTTTCATCCACTAACCTATCACTTTTACCATGAAGTGCATAGGTCACACACAAAAATGGTTCAACTATCTACAATGATATTGACTCATTTCAGGTTAAGGCATTACTTACTATAAAGTTGCCTATGATCAACCATTTGAGATGTTTCATCTTTATAAGGTAATACCCACTATTTTATCATTAGGGTTCTCTTATTAGGGTTATGGTTTATCATCATATTGCCTAAGATTAGGGATTCACTTATTATAACTCAAAATTTTATTTTCACATACCTTCACCCTATATTAGAACTCCTCATCATACCATTACATAGGGTTTCACATGGCATTACCCTCAATTAGGGTTTAAATTCAATTATCCACAATTAGGGTTTGCTATTCATCCTAATTAGTATTTCCATTCAATTACCCATAATTAGGGTTTACTATTTATCCCAATTAGGGTTTCATCTTCGATTACCCATAATTAGGGTTTCTTATATCATCACCCTAAATTAGGGTTACATCATTACTCTAGACTAGGGTTTCACTTAGGATTGACCAACTTTTAAGATTATGGTTTATTAACCTACTCGGTTAGGGTTTCATGGTATCTTTACTAAGGATCATACCCTAATCACATATTCTTCATAATTAATACTCATGTATGAATTCCTTTCTATCATCCACTCAACTTGATTAGGTTACATCAAACTTTCAATCAAATATGTACAACTATGGTTGACATAGTGTATTGAGACATTGCTTTCATAAGCTTTTAGGGTTAACCATTCTAAAGGTACTGATCATCTAGGTACTTTAGGATTTCAACCTTTGTACCTATCATTGATAATCATTATTATCAACCATTGGATCAATGGATCAATCATCACCTTAAATATCCAAACGATTTGATCACTTTAGATCTCCATTCAGTTTTGGCATTTCAACACCAAATGGTTTTGAAACTATTTGGGCATCTATGGTTTCCTTCAACCAATCAATTAGGACCATTGTATCAACGTCCAACTACATTAGGAAGTATCTCCAACTGGTCTTAAGATCAATTACCCATTTGATCTTGAGAGCAATTACCCATTCGATCTTGAAATCAATTATCCATTCGGTTTTGTAACCGAATTAACTCAATCAGTTTTGAAAATCGGTTGCCCATGTTGAGGTGTGTGCTTAAGATGACATCATAATCTTCAAGCTAAAAACCCACGAAACTTTCTGTAATTTCCATGGTGATTTCACCAATCATTCAAATAAAATTTCGGGAATAATGAAGGAATCAACAATTGATAATGATATGGAATCAATAACAAAGTTCAAGGGTTCATGTTATAAAAACCACCTCCAATTGATATCCAAAGCTCCAAGCTCACGAAAAAAATGGTGGATGCAACTCCTTTCACTATTCTAAGGGTCGTCCTCATGCTTTGAGTGAAAAGAATTGGTTAGAAATGAAGAGGGGATCGAGATATGAAGAATTTATGCATTGATTTTCGATTTTTACCATGGATTCAAGGTGAAAGGAGGTCAAGAACCTTACGAACAGGTTGGGGGACGTCCTCCTAATCCTCCAAAGCTCCTTGGTCGTTTTCCAAGCAAGGGGAAAGAAAGGAATTCGAAAAAGCCTTTGTTTTGGCTTGGAAAAGGTACTTTTATAAGAAAATTGATGAGAGAGAAAATACTTTATAAAAGTCTTTTAATTCCAAATTTGTTGCCACAAATCCCCACTTGGTTTCTTACATGCAAAGGCATCTATATACCACCGAGATTCCTTCCATTATCCAAGAATTAAGAGAAAAGAAATTAAGAACCTTAACCCTTATAATAAGAATATCCATATTTGAGTGGAAATTCTTTTTCTTATAATAATGGTGAGTGGAATTTCACCTCCTTAGGATATGCTCGTGCCTTTGCAAGGCTTTAAACTCGTCCACACACATATGAATCCAACAATTTTAATTTTGGTTGAAGGACCTTTAATTAATACATTCATTTTTGCCCTAAATTAAATTAGGGTTTCAATTAGGATTAAATCTTGATAATTTTAATATCAAGATTCTCTCTCCTCCAACATAATTCTAATGAGGCTCCCCTCTTATTTTATTTACCCCACATGTTGCCAAGAAGCATTAGGGACCTTGTTGAAGTGGTAATTTGCATATTGAACCCTAGGTTTTGGGTAAATTTCACATTACACCGAAACTAGGTTTTAATGCACAAGGATTGCTTTACAAGCTTAATCTTGGTGTCCAAGCTTGTGAAAACCATACAAATACATCATCTTCATTATCATGATGCCTCAACACATGAGGAACATCTTATCATGCAACATTTTCAATTTAAACCCTCAACTTGGGTAATTTGCACTTTAGTCCAAAATAGGCAAACATTGCTTCAACATTGTTCAAATAGGACCAAAATGGAAACATAAGTTTCTCATGAGCCCTAATTACTTTTCCCAAGATAATATTAAGCATATACTCAAACTTATTAGGCAAAACATCTAGGGTTAACACATAAACCGGGTCAAGGATGTTACAAATTATAAACCCCTAACAAGGATTTCGTCCCCAAAATCCCAAGAAAAAGAGGGACAAATTATTCATTAATCATGCCTTCAAGTTTCCACATGTCAACTTAATATTATGAAGATACCATGGATCTGTAATTCACACAAAGTTCCTTTCATTAATTCAACCTTATCAATGTTTATGTTTATGCAAAGCATAAACCCCTAACATATGATGTCCATGCTACATTAGGTAACTGGACTGATTCCACAGTTAACCATTCCAGGTAACCATCATAAAATAGCCTGATATTTCTCAGATACCAAAATCGTTCACCTTGGTATCTATCACATGTTTTGAGAACACATCACATATTTATCTTCCTTTCATCTTGGAACATTAATTGTTACCTATGTCCTCATCTTGGAACTAAAGTCCAAGATAAATTGATACTTTTCTAAGTATCCATCACATGAACATATTTATCTTATGCACATCAAGTGTCCTAAGACCCACTTGATTGTCATGTCCCTGAAAGGAAAGAAAACAAGGATTCATATTCCTCTATTAATTCATGTATTTTCAACTATTCATGAATCATTTACTCTTTATCTCATCCTAGGTTCCTTGCCTTTAGCATCGGAATTTATAAGGATGATTACATAACATTATCCCTTTCTTTATTATTTATTATCATGTTTATGATCACCTCATGATCTCATCACATTTCCCATTTCCTCATTATGGGAAAGATCTATATTATACTTGCAACATTATTGAACAAGGTTCATCTCCCTTATTCTTATTCTTGTCTTATGAGGAGTATACTTTTAGTTCCTCATACAACATGCTCATCTGAGATTATCTCAGACTTCTCTTTCTTATGCTTAGGATATGATGCATTTATTCATTCCATATTTCTAATTTCATCATACTCATTAGATTGTCTCAAAATGACTACTTGATCAGAGCAATCAAAAAGACAAAAATCTAAGAGTTTCCATACCCACTTTATCATCAATAGTTGTATACCTGGACAGGGTATATAAATACTGAGATTAAGTGGTATGCACTTTGTATACTATCATATTCCTTCTTTTCTTTTTATCACAAGCATAAGGTTTAACATCCCTAGATTTTATCCATGCATCTCTTCTTTACCTCATCTTTTCTTATAGAGGTAAGAACAACATAAAACATTTGTAATGTTTTACTATGCAAAACATAAGTCCTCATAGGACTATTCAAGGAAAGTACAATCAATTACTTTCTCAGTTAATTCAAAAATTCATAAAATGACATATTGGAATGACATTATCTTGTCTAACCTGTCATGATTCGTGGATTACTTACTGCCTCAGGCTGACTCTTCCTCAAAGGTTGATTCAACAGGCTAAGGTTGAGCACAGACTCAATTTAAGTCCAAAAATTCATCATTTCGTTTTGCTTCAACCTGCTGATGCTGATTACAAATCTTGTTGATATCTAAAACATCATAATTGGGGACTGGGAATCTAGGTTACATTGCCAATGCTTGATCCACTGTATACATTACTGTTACCCTAAATTCTCCAATAGTAATACTTAAAGAAGGATTTTCTTATTATAGTTGGATCAGCTAGGGGATTCTCAGGCAATTGTCTCTCTCTTGCCTGCTCCCATGCACCTCTTCTTGGTGTATCATTACTACTTTCAACAGCAACCACCTCATGTGATCCAGTCATCTTTAAGTTCTTCTTCTCTTATACGAGCAGAAGGCATTGTCAGATACACTCGATGACACCAGAATAGACTCTACTACCTTAGTCCTATGTCTCTGTAGACTCAGTGAACCTAGAGCTCTGATATTAAACTTGTAACGACCGATAAACAAATCATTATTGATTAAGCGGAATTAAACATTAGCAGTGGGTTAAGAAAAATCACTAAAAATTTAAACCTTTTGCAAAGAGGTCCATACATAGGAAAACTCTTTTATCAAGAACCAATGTATATCATCTACATCCTGATTCATAAGCATATCACATGTACTATCTCTTCTTGAGAATTATATACAACAATTAGTTTGTCAGAATTATACTTAAGCAACTCAAAATCTCAAGGCATCAAGCCAAAATCTCAGATCGATACATTAAAAGAACTAACTACTAACTCTGAGGACCTGAGAGTACAGAGACGACACATAGGACTTCTATCTACAAGACACGACAGACAGTACACTCAACCTGAGCTGTCACTGTTGTCCTTGATGCTATTGATGTTATTCATCTGCAACATATTCTCAGTCTCCTCCGTGCTTTTCCACCTAAAAATGTAGGATACCACGGGGATGAGACAATTGTAATTGTCCCAATGAGAGATATAACTCTCCACAAAAAACATTATTATTGCAGTTTAATGACATAAAACTAGGCAGATGATAAGCAGTTTAAAGCATTCTCATCTTTTAAAGCATTACAACTATATATGATAGAACAATAAATCATCTATCCTTTTAATAAGGAATAGGAAGAACATGTATATCATTTACCTACCATATCATTTCAACATCTCAAGCTTTTCCTTATTATCCTAATATGTCACCCATGATTCATTCTTGTTTTCATCTGTTGGTCTTAGCCAATCTGCTAAACAAATATTGAATTATTCCAGCATAAGAGTATACATCATCATATTCTATCTAGGCACTGCACTATGCCAATCCCTTGGTTATAGGCTTCATGCCTCTGCCAGGTATTGGACTTTAACCAATCCTGATTACACCGCTAGGCATTAGACTCTACCAATCCTGATTACACAGCCATGCAGTGGACTCTAACCACTCCTGATTACAGGCTTCATGCCTCTGCCAGGTATTGGACTTTAACCAATCCTGATTACACTGCCAGGCATTGGACTCTACCAATCCTGATTATACAACCAGGCAGTAGACTCTAACCACTCCTGATTACAGGCTTCATGCCTCTGCCAGGTATTGGACTTTAACCAATCCTGATTACACAGCCATGCAGTGGACTCTAACCACTCCTGATTACAGGCTTCATGCCTCTTCCAGGTATTGGACTTTAACCAATCCTGATTACACCGCCAGGTAGTGGACTCTAACCACTCTTGATTACAGGCTTCATGCCTCTGTTAGGTATTGGACTTTAACCAATCATGATTACACCGCCAGGAAGTGGACTCTAACCACTCCTGATTATAGGATTCATGCCTCTGCCAGGTATTGGACTTTAACCAATCATGATTACACCGCCAGGCATTAGACTCTACCAATCCTGATTACACAGCCAGGCAGTGGACTCTAACCACTCCTGATTACAGGCTTCATGCATCTGCCAGGTATTGGACTTTAACCAATCCTGATTACACATCCAGGCAGTGGACTCTAACCACTCCTGATTACACAGATCATGGGATATAAATTCCTTTAACTCATCATTGATCATCACATCCTTCTCTAGGCTCTGAACCCTGAGGTTAGCCTTCATAGCTTTTCACATTCTTTATTGAATACAATTGTTCCTTTTATTAAGTTTATTAAAATGTTATCATTTCTTAAAACAAACTTTTATAAGCATCTTGGTACCTTTCACTATGCCACAATTGTTCTCATGGCTCATAAGGCCCATAAAATATCTTGTCACCTCTCACTAGGCAACATCTAATCATATGGATCACAAGGCCATTAAACATCTTGTCACCTATCACTAGGCAACATCTAATCACATGGCTCACAAGGCCATTACACATCTTGTCACCTCTCACTAGGCAACAATAACATATCACCTCATGTAATACAATAGTAACACCACTATTCCCTCAATAGGGTCAGGGCTTACTATTCACGTCACATTAGGGTTTCTCATATCCCATTACCCAATTTAGGGTTAGGGTTTCCCATCTCACATTAATTAGGATTTCATATTTATCAAATAGACCTTAGTATATTTCTCCAAACCTCTAGGAGCATCCATTAACATCTCGAGTATTCAATCATGTTTATTACTTTTAACATTTATCATTAAATGATTATCAATACAAGGCATGAGTTCATTTCTCATCCTTATCATGGTATGATTACAACATACTCATTAGTTTAGCTTAACCCAATTCTCAATATATATTAGCCTATTCTTATCAAAGTATATCAAACTCATTACAATTCATTGTAACAATTTACATAACATACTTCATGTGTTTCCTATCCAAGTATATTGGATTTGAGGTACATCAATGCTTATCAACCTTGGGATGCTAAAAGTGATATCAATCATAACTTGATGTATCACTTTCCTCATCACTTCCAACTTACTTGAGTTATCAACTTATCTTAGATTAAGGTATTTCCCATCTTAATGCTTTCATCCACTAACCTATCATTTTTACCATGAAGTGCATAGGTCACACACAAAAATGGTTCAACTATCTACAATGATATGGACTCATTTCAGGTTAAGGCATTGCTTACTATAAATTTGCCTATGATCAACCATTTGAGATGTTTCATCTTTATAAGGTAATACCCACTATTTTATCATTAGGGTTCTATTATTAGGGTTATGGTTTATCATCATATTGCCTAAGATTAGGGATTCACTTATTTTAAATCAAAATTTGAGTTTCACATACCTTCACCCTGTATTAGGGCTCCTCATCATACCATTGCATAGGGTTTCACATGGCATCACCCTCAATTAGGCTTTAAATTCGATTATCCACAAATTAGGGTTTGCTATTCAACCTAATTAGGGTTTCCATTCAATTACCCATAATTAGGGTTTACTATTTATCCCAATTAGGGTTTCATCTTCCATTACCCATAATTAGAGTTTCTTATATCATCACCCTAAATTAGGGTTACATCATTACTCTAGACTAGGGTTTCACTCAGGATTGCCCAACTTTTAAGATTATGGTTTATTAACCCACTCGATTAGGGTTTCATGGTCTATTTACTAAGGATCATACCCTAATCACATATTCTTCATAATTAATACTCATGTATGAATTCCTTTCTATCATCCACTCAACTTGATTAGGTTACATCAACCTTTCAATCAAATATGTACAACTATGGTTGACATAGTGTATTGAGACATTGCTTTCATAATCTTTTAGGGTTAACCATTGTAAATGTACTGATCATCTAGGTACTTTAGGATTTAAACCTTTGTACCTATCATTGATAATCATTATTATCAACCATTGGATCAATGGGTCAATCATCACCTTAAATCTCCAAACGATTTGATCACTTTAGATCTCCATTCGGTTTTGGCATTTCAACACCAAATGGTTTTGAAACTATTTGGGCATCTAGGGTTTCCTTTAAACAATAAATTAGGACCATTGGATCAACGTCCAACTACATCAGCAAGTATCTCCAACTGGTCTTAAGATCAATTACCCATTTGATCTTGAGAGCAATTACCCATTCGATCTTGAAATCAATTATCCATTCGGTTTTGTAAGTGAATTAACTCAAATGGTTTTGAAAAACGGTTGCCCATGTTGAGGTGTGTTCTTAAGATGACATCATCATCTTCAAGCTACAATCCCACGAAACTTGCTGTAATTTCCATGGTGATTTCACCAATCATTCAAATAAAATTTCGGGAATTATGAAGGAATCAACAATTGATAAAGATATGGAATCAATAACAAAGTTCAAGGGTTCAAGTTATAAAACCCACCTCCAATTGAGCTCCAAAGCTCCAATCTCACGACAACAGTGGTGGATGCAACTCCTTTCACTATTCCAAGGGTCGTCCTCAAGCTTTGAGTGAAAAGAATTGGTTAGAAATGAAGAGGGGATTGAGATATGAAGAATTTATCCATTGATTTTCGATTTTTACCATGGATTCAAGGTGAAAGGAGGTCAAGAACCTTACCAACAGGTTGGGGGTCGTCCTCCTATTCCTCCACAGCTCCTTGGTCATTTTCCAAGCAAGGGGAAAGAAAGGAATTCGAAAAAGCCTTTGTTTTGGCTTGGAAAAGGTACTTTTATAAGAAAATTGATGAGAGAAAAATACTTTATAAAAGTCTTTTAATTCCAAATTTGTTGCCACAACTCCCCCCTTGTTTTCTTACATGTAAAGGCATCTCTATCCCACTGAGCTTCCTTCCATTATCCAAGAATTAAGAGAAAATAAATTAAGCACCTTAACCCTTATAATAAGAATATCCATATTTGAGTGGAAATTCTTTTTCTTATAATAATGGTGAGTGGAATTTCACCTCCTTAGGATATGCTCGTGCCTTTGCAAGGCTTTAAACTCGTCCACACACATATGAATCCAACCATTTTAATTTTGTATGAAGGCCCTTTAATTAATATATTTATTTTTGCCCTAAATTAAATTAGTGTTTCAATTAGGATTAAATCTTGATTATTTTAATATCACGATTCTCTCTCCTCCAACTTAATTCCAATGAGGCGCCCCTCTTATTTTATTTACCCCACATGTTGCCAAGAAGTATTAGGGACCTTGTTGAATTCGTAATTTGCATATTGAACCCTAGGTTTTGGGTAAATTGCACATTACATAAAATCTAGGTTTTAATGCACAAGGATTGCTTTACAAGCTTAATCTTAGTGTCCAAGCTTGTGAAAGCCATACCACTACATCATCTTCATTCTCATGATGCCTCAACACATCAGGAACATCTTATCATGCAAAATTTGCAATTTAACCCCTCAACTTGGGTAATTTGCACTTTAGTCCAAAATAGGCAAACATTGCTTCAACATTGTTCAAATAGGACCAAAATTGAAACATAAGTTTCTCATGAGCCCTAATTACTTTTCCCAAGATAATATTAAGCATATATATTAGGCAAAACATCTAGGGTTAACACATAACCCGGGTCAGGGATGTTACACCTAGTGTATGGAAATACTTGCTCATGGAAAGAACAAAGAAGGAGATAGGAGAAGAGAAGGAAATCATCATCTCCATGTAGCAGGGAGGAAGGTTGAACCCTTGGAGTAGAGAACAACTATATTCACACTTTTTGGTTGCTTTGGTGATGAGTCCTTTACTCGCCACCTTCTATGTCGGTGAGAGAGAAAGTAGGCTTATGGATGGAGTGTGGATCTTAGACTGGCAGCCTTGAGGTGAAGGATGAAGGATGAAATAGCTCTGGAACAAATGAGCAACCTTTGGGCATCTGAGAATCCCCCCATAATGAGGACCCCTTGGGTCCTATTTATAGGCTCCAAAGGGGTCTTGAATAGTCTTGAGTTATTTGGATCTCCACAGTTTGGAGACCATTTGGATCCTCATGGTCTGGAGACCGTTTGGATCCTAACGGTCTTGAGACCGGTAGCTTTTGTGCATTCTTGGGGTCAATAAATCTTCATTAGGTCTTGGGACCATTAGAGTCCTTGCTGTCTTGGAACCGCTAAGGTCTTCACGGTCTTGGGCCTTCACGGTCTTAGGACCGCTAGGGCCTTCATGGTCTTGGGACCGGTTTGGAACTTTTGTGATTTATTTGGCTTTTTCTCTAAGAAGAAAAACAGAAAATATCAGTCTATTGGTATATTCACAATAAAGAGGAATGTTAAGTATTCTATCTAATTTATCTAAGAAAGTGAATGGAAAACTAAGAAAAACTAGTAAGATAACATCACAAAATGGGAGGTTATCACCCCCCTAACTTAGAGTCTAGCATGTCCTCAAGCTGGATAGAGCAAAGGCACGTAGTGGCGAGGCGATTTTATTTAGTGAAGATTTCCATACTCTTGCTTCAGTTCTAAACCAGAGATCTCCCAGAGTCTTATTGAGGCTTATGATTGCACCGACTCTTTCAGGTATCGGGAGTTGCGTGGAGCCTATGTTTCTTCTGTATCGCGTAACTCACATTGGGACCACCCTTTCCTTGATCGTATTCTATGCATGTCTTCGAATCTAAGCATTTTTATAATTCTTTGAAATTTCTATCGGAAGCTAAGATAGGTTTGAGGGTTGGTTGAAGGCTGCTATGTAACTCCCCCTTTGAAGGGGGGAGGGTTTATCTTAACTTTTAGGGTCTCACTACTGGGCGTGACACATCTACCTTTGTGAGGGCAGCTATATGTACCGGTCGGGCAAGACCTTTATCAACTTTTTCATATATTTGGAGACCTTAGGATCACACTATTGGGCATGACACATCTGCCTTTGTGAGGGCAGATGAATGTACCGGCCGGGAAAGACCTTTATTGGCTCTTCATATAAGCCCTTATGCATGGCACAACTCTCATTTTTTTATTCAACACTCATGCTTTTATTTGTATGCTGACTGACTTAGGAATTGTGTATTTTAGGGATTTTATTTGGGCTGCCAAGCCTCTTTTTGAAAAGAAGAAAATTGTTCCTTAGAATTTCCCAACATGCACTTGTTTCAGTTTCAGACTTGGTTGTCCACTTGCGAGGTTCCTTGATTTGGATTTCACCTGGTTTCCTTCCGACCTTGAGAGTGTTTGCTTGTTTCAGCTACAGTTTTGACCTATGGAGAGTCTGATGTAGAATTGAAGCCGAAGCATGGATATCAAGTGTGGAGGTGATTTATTAATTTTCCATTACATGCCTAAATGCTACTTATAAGTGCTTCTTAGGACTACTTTGTCTCTAACTTAGCTAGTGGTGTCCCCTTTCCAAAACGAATGTTGTCTTATGTACAAAAGCTATTCTATCAAAGAAATTATCAAAAAATGTAAATGTTAAAAAAATAATTGTGCGAAAGAACAAAGGTAAATGAAAGAGAAAAGAAAGGAAGGTTTGAATATAATACCTCAACCCTTGCCCAATGTACTCCCCCCCTAACTTATTACTCACTCTGTCCTCAGAGTGTCAAGGTGATAGGTTGAGAAGTACATTGGTAAGGGTATCAAGGTTCTGTTAAACCCTTGTTGGCACCATAATAACGGAGAAGAATGGTTGCAAACTTTTCCTGTAAAGTGTGATAATTGATGTCCTTCATGTGCTCTATGTGTTTGCCAAGAACGGTGAGGGTATACATCCAGTAAAGGACGTTGAATCCACAGTCATTTGATTCTCTGATTTACTGGGAACATCTGTGGCAGAAGATTGGGTGGTTGAAATGTTCTTTATTGTATGCCTTTGTGTGTTTTACGAGAAGATTGTGTAGTCATTCAGAACAATCCTTCGCCACTTCCTCCACGGGCATCTTTGCTATAACATCATACTCGCTCTAGTTGTGATTGAACTAGCTATCAAAATTGTTGTAGATAATTGTAGTTCTGTTATGTAAGTTTGTTGCCAGCAACATCCAATGCTCAGAGTGAAGAAATGGAAATAGTATGAACTTTGGAGTTGTATGCTGAAGATATGAGATAAGGGCTTCTGTGGTTCCGAAGTTCTTTGAGCCGAGTAAATCATCCTTCAGGTATGTTGATGCCATGTAAACCGTAGGCAAGTCCCGTGATAGAAGAAATTGGTAGGCAGCTATCACGCTCACGGATAGTGAACCTTTTACTCATACGGTTTCACGGAGTGCATCTACCATTATGAGAATATTACCTTCAAGGAAAATAAGCTCATCGTTCTCTGCATATACCGAGACATGATGAGTCTGAGTTCATTATCGAAAAGATTCTTGCATGCAACAAGGTTAAAGTTTGGGAATGTTGGTTGTATATCAGATAGAGGCACCATATCTTTGGATGATTTGTTAATGGTGGCTCCTATTAACAAATTTGTATCCCCCTTATCTTCCGCCAAATCAAAAGTGTAGTGGTCCCATTGTCCTTTTTCTGGGACCTTGGCAGTTTGTTGTTGTTGTTGCTCCAACTCCTTTAGTGCTTGTCTGAATGGTTGCTTTTGTGGATGTTGGATAGTAGAGAATAAGTAACGAGGAATGTCAACATGCATCATTGTTAGGTCCTTGAAGAACCGTCTGTCGAAAATGAGTTCCATGGCGTAACGTCCCCGTAAGGAATGCATATCTTTTGTGGCTAGCTCAGTAAAGGGGATATGTCTGTTGAATGCTTCAATGAATCTGATTGTACAGACAGTGTAGTCCCCTGAACCCTCTGGTGTTTTCATGGTTGGGTTAATGACTTTGAACCAAGGTTGGTCACAACCATGTGCAAGATATGGGAAGGCGGTGCATATGACTTTGAGAAGCCGGAAAGGAATGCATCGCACTTCTCCAGCTTCTGAACTGACAAAGTTGATTTGTCCTGCCTTGAGATCACTGGCACAGAAATTGTACACCTTGGCATCATGGGCCTCAGTGTCAACAATCATTAGGAGCCAGTGGCCAGATACTATGAAAGGCACTATGATGTGTCGTGCCTTTCTCGCGAGACCTGTTTGCAGCCTCTTGATGGACTTTGCTTGTAAGTCCTTGTGTAATAAGCATAGATCTAAAGTAGGTGAAGCATTGAAAATTGGTTGTAGTTTCTTCGGGCGCTGAAATTCCTCTATTGAGTTGGCAAGTAAGACGCGGAAGATGGCCATCTTCACTGCCGAATGAGGTCATGGAAGAATATGGTAATCTTCACGTGTCAACTTGCACTTTGTCTTTGTGTTGTTATAGAGGATGCCCCCCCGTCCTTGGCATCATATACAATAGTGTTTAGGATGAAGATGTCCTGAACATCTAATGTAGAGATGGCCGCCATGTCCAAGTCATGAATTTTGTGAGGTAAAGGTGGCGGTGGGGGAAGGTCTTCTGGGGGAGGAAGTGAAGTATGTTCGTTGTCGTCAAAATATTGTGGCAGATCTTCATCTTTCTCAAATTCAGAGTCAAGTCTATCGTCGGTGTCGAGACTCACTCTGTCCTTAGAATCCTCCTTCTCCGGGGGGAGGAGTACAGTTTGCTCTGGGGCAGAGTGTTGAAAAGTGATGGTTGTTGTGAGTGGGCTAATGTTGGTTTCCATGATGCATTGTTGAAACTCAGCAAAGGCTACATCGTTGGCAGCGTCTCCCAGAGAGCCCATAGCTAAAAAATTGAAGAATTGATCTGCATATGACATTATGACGTTATCATTATTATCGGGGGTATGGTGGTCTTTGCTTCCACCCTCCTTGTGGTCTTCACCACCTCCCCTCTTTGTATTATCTACCCCTCGGATGGTGCCCTCCCCAGAATTGCCTGGGTCATCAGGTTGGTCATCTGAGGAGGAGTTATCTGTAGATTCATCATCACATCATATAAAAGGCCACATGATAATGTGGGATGATCCGATGCATGAAAAGCTTCACAAGTCTCGATAGCATCTTTGGCTTGTTGAACTTGAGAGTTCTTCTTCCTGTCATATTCTCCAAATGATGTTTCAAGGACATTCTGATTATGAGCTATAGTTTTCAGAGCTTCAATAATGGCTTTCATTTCTATGGATCCTTTATCTTTGAATACTTTTAGGACTCCTCCTGTAGATGGTCTTCCCCAATTAGATTGGTTCTTGGGTCCGAGCATAACAATTTACCATGCATTCTCATAATTCTTTCTCATGAAATTTCCGCCAGATGGGGAATCCAAAAACTTCTTTATTTCATCACTTACCCCTCTATAAAATGTTTCTATGAGCCGGTTTTGTGAGATTCCGTGATGTGGGAATTTCCTCATAAGTTCCTTAAATCTTTCCCATGATTCTGCTAGTGATTCTCCAGGAAGTTGGGAAAATAGGTTGATATGTCCCCTAATCTGGTAGGTCAATGAGGGAGGAAAGAATTTCTCCAAAAAATTTCTTCCAAGGGAGCCCATGTGGTGATTGGCTCTCCATCTAAAGAGTTATACCAGCTTAGTGCCTTTCCAGACAGAGTGAAGTTGAAACGTCAGAGCATGATTGCATCAAGAATAGCTTCGGCTTGTGGCACCAATCGACAGAGTGCCTTAAATCACTTCAGATGGTCCATGCAATCATCTCCAGTGTTTCCAAAGAACAAGATACCTTACATGATTTGGATCCATTGTGTTTGAATCTCGAAGTTAGGACCATTAATGAGTGGAGGCTGAACTGGGTGATTATCCTCAGAATTCTTAGGAACAACGTAGTCTCAAAGTTGGTTGTTCTTGATCAATAACTGAGCAGCTGATGTGGCTGCCTCATTTTCAGCTTGGATGTGAGCTTTCTCTTCATCTCAAACTTTAGCTTAGACTTGAGCATGTGTATCAGCGATGTGTTGAGCTCTCTGAGCTGATATAGTTGTGTTGACTCTTTCCAGTATCAAGGCATCTTGATGTTGTTCTTCATCCATCTATCTAGCTTGTTGGCGGTTGAGTCTAATGTGTCAGTGGAAGTTTCGTTCTACCTCAGAGTCATACTCTGGTTCAGGGGAGAATCTGCGATTTTGCATATAGGTTTTCTACCTGAGTAGAAGAAAAATCACACTTTAGATGATGAAAAAATGATGGAATAAAAAAAGATATGAAGTAGTTAGCAAGGAAAATTGTAAAATCCTAATCAACTAGCAAGTTGGTAAATGAAATTAAAATGTTCCATTTTCCTCGACAACAACGTCAATTTTTGATGGAGCTTTCAGTTGCGTGCACCACTGAAGATCTTAGAGATGGTAAGTCTCCAAGTTTAACCTTGTGTGTGCTATAATAAGATCTCCACCCACGTATGCCAAGGTACATGTAAGTCTTATCATAGTACAATTGAGGGTCGAATCCACGAGACAACAGTCTTGTTAAAGATTAACAAGATGGAAAATGTTATTATTCTATTTATCTACTTAATAGTTGATATTTTAGATCGAAGAGTTGGTTTGATAATTAACCTAGAATGCAAAAGTAAATTAAAAGGTAGGAAAGTAAATTTAAGGTTGTAAACAATATTTGGAAGCCACTAGGATGTGATTGAGTTTCACCACCACTACACATGGATCATAACATACATCATAATAACATGGCTTGCAAAAAGGGTCTAATCAATTAGTATTTTTGTAGACTTAGCTTTCTTTTGAATAGCCAACTATGAGAAATGTGGAAGTATTGCAATGCCAGCCATCCCCAAATGAATGGTCACTTACTTTGCATCACTCCCTTCGCAAAGTGTGTTCCTCGACCTGTCAAAGTTGTACTTCCACACATCAAATGATTCCATTTCATAGTATGAAAGTACAATGATGAATCTGAGTTTACTCCACTCTTTGAAAAGCGTTCCTAGATACTGAAATAGATATATGGTGACTACATACATCAAGAACCAACATACAATCGATAATCAAATCTAAAAGCACAAACATAGACAATTTGCACTAGTAGATAATAGGTAACGCAGGTTGGTGATCAAGCAACTAGAATTCATTAAACGATTGATGTTGAACTGAAAAGATAGTATTTCTCTATTGCAAACTCATGAATTACAATGCATGAAATGAAAACATGGGTAGTGGGGCTACTCCCCGCACCCTAGTGTATGGAACTACTCGCTCATGGAAAGAACAAAGAAGGAGATAGGAGAATAGAAGGAAAACATCATCTCCACATAGGAGGGAGGAAGGTTGACCCCTTGGACTAGAGAACAACTATCTTCATGCTGCTTGGTTGCTTTGGTGATGAGTCCTTCACTCCCCACCTTCTATGTTGATGTGAGAGAAAGTAGGCTTATGGATGGAGTGTGGATCTTAGACTAGCAGCCTTGAGGTGAAGGATGAAGGATGAAACAGCTCTGGAACAAATGAGGCAACCTTTGGTCGTCTGAGAATCCTTCTATAATGAGGACCCCTTGGGTCCTATTTATAGGCTCCACAGGGGTCTTGAACGGTCTTGAGTTATTTGGATCTTCACGGTTTGGAGACCGTTTGGATCCTCACGGTCTGGAGACCGTTTGGATCCTCACGGTATGGAGACCATTTGGATCCTAACGGTCTTGAGACTGGTAGCTTTTGCACGTTTTTGGGGTTAATAAATCTTCATTTAGTCTTGGGACCATTAGAGTCCTTGCAGTCTTGGAACCTCTAGGGTCTTCACAGTCTTGGGCCTTCATGGTCTTGGGACCGGTTGGGCCTTCATGGTCTTGGGACTGGTTTGGAACTTTTGCGATTTTTTTGGGTTTTTCTGTAAGAAGAAAAAGGGAAAATATCAGTCTATTGGTATATTCACAATAAAGCAGCAAGTTAAGTATTCTAGCTAATTTATCTAAGAAAGAGTATGGAAAACTAACAAAAACTAGTAAGATAACATCACAAAAGGGGAGGTTATCAAAGGGAGATAAGGTTACATTCTTGGAAGCACCAAAAAACTACATCGCAGTAGTGGCATAATCTTTGACATCACTCAGATCTCTAAGTACAATGCTAATCAATAATGGCATTAGATATCCCACATTTTCTATTTTGAGGTCACAATTCACATAATACAACCGTCTGTAATACACACACACAATACACACACACACTCTCTCTTAGTTAATATATAGAAAAAAATTACACAATTTTTCACATATGACAATGTATTCACACTCATTGTACCCAAAGTTCTATTAATAGTGCACTAAGCCAATCATACTAAAATAGCCCAGAAACATCAGTCAACACTATAATATTGTCATGTTCTATACCTACGATCTCCTCCCTAATGCTTATCACAATGGCATCTGTTTGGTCTATATTGTCTAACCATCTTATCAACATCTTGTAGTTAGGGCCTAAGGAGTCGGACAACTCCTATGGAATAAAATTTGGGGGTGGAGTCTTAAGGAACCTTAGGGGGATTCTTAGCTATTATAGTCTGCATGCATGTATTCTCATATTAGCTTTCAATTATTTATATAAGTTTCAATATACAGTTGGAAATCTAAAGAAATATAATGAGCCATTTAAGACACTCAGTAAATCCAACTCCAACCTCTCTGACTATGGTGGCATCTAGGGTGATCGTATGGGAGAGTTGTGTCTCTCATTCCTGGAAAGACATGTATGACTCTCAGACGAACATGACCAGCGGGGAGGGGATACCATGAATCACATCAGTGATAGAAGCTTCAACATCTACCATGACATTAAGTGATGGAACATCGACGGTAGGACAACATTTTTTGGCCCCCTACAATTTTATAAAACACAAAATTTATTTTGATAAACATAAATATTAACTTGAGAGATTATTTTCTCACTATATATAGAAATTGACTAAAATTAAATTGTACCCTACATATGCCATGTGGGTCTGAAAGACTACTCCCAATGGACTCTGCGGGTGAGTGATGAACATATTTGGTGATTTTTAGAGAAGCTTGCACTTCCTGAGAAGCCTTGAAATTCTCCAAGGATGCATCTATCAATATCTAAATGTACTTGTGATCCACTTCCCCTTTCTTGGCTTATTTTCTCTTTTGTTGGGATGTGCCAAAAATAATTTTATACCATGCCCAACTGATGTGCGCATTTCATATCTACTTTTTGCACACATCCACACACAAATTTAGTTCATTTTGCCTTCCATTTAGCCTCTAATTATACTTAACTTCCCATCTTTTAGTGATTTTACTTGTTGCATGATGTTTATTGAAGACACACTCAAATTGCCAAATTGCAGATAGCCCAACTCAAATGTAACCTTAATGGGACCTTCCCTTGATTTGTAGCTGATTCAGAGTTCATTCTTGAAGAAACAGCATGGAGCACGACGTGTCTTGTTTAAGACATGATGTGTGATTTTCCAGAAGAGCTCACAAAACAAAGAACATGGCATGTCTTGTTTAAGACCCGACATAATAAGATTCCAAAAGCCTCAGAGACTAAAGTACATAGCAGCTACATGTTGTGTATTATTTAAGACATGGCGTGTCCTCATGATCCAGGGACCGACCTCGACTTTCTGCCCATGTAGACATGCATGTATTTAATCAAACATGTTGTGTACCTTATAATCATATCGACTCCAATGATAGCCACACATCGTGTCTCTCACAAAAATTTCATGTATTTCTCACCAGCAGTAGTTAGTCGACAAGTTACACGAAGAGACATGACATATCTCCTCAAAGATACAAAGTGTCATTATCAATTTTTGTAGAAATTAATAGAAACCACCCTCCATTTTAAAAGAGGATTGAAACCTTTTGGGTGGTTATCTCTCATTATTTTGCAAGAACTTTTCATCCAAGAGAAGTTCCAGAGAAGAGGAAGGCAATTTTGGGGTGGAAGAGGAGGTTTTCTAGGAAAAGAACCTCCATTCTACTTCATGTCTTCTCCATTTCTTCTTCAAAGGTGCAGTAGAGCTTCTCTCCACACTTAGCTTCTCTGGATGGAGGATCATTTGACTTGGAGAAGCTCTAAGGGTGGAATATCATCCTCTAGATGGAGTTCTACTTCCCCTTGGATACACTTTTGGTTCCTTTAGCTTTTTCTTCTCTTAATCATGCAAAACTCTAAAATTTCTGCAATGTGTTTGTGTATATCCATTATGGACGAGTATAAATCTTTTCTTGGGTATGGGAGAGTAGCTCCCATTCCATTACTCATGTAAACATGAAATTTATATCATGTGTTAGTCAATTTGCTTCTCCCAAAATGCCTATAGTGATTTCTTGCTTGTATGTTTAGCTGGCCACCTTTTATACATGTTTTATGCTTTCTTATGTTATTCTAGAGAATATATGAGGAAGTAGGGTGTAGGATTCATGGAAACATGTTCTTGACCATGGGAATGGATGTAGTATGTTTAGGGTTTCATATTGTGTTCGAATCTAGCATAAACATGGGAATGCTATGGTATGAAGAGAACCATCTCATGCCACTGGGAGGTGCATGATGATGACAATCTCATTACAAAGTTGACTGCATGTTTTAATTTTGTTGTTATGCATGATGTGATGGCGTGGTAGTGAAATTTCATGCCTACGATTCTCCAATTCCTAATTTGAACTAAACCAATCTCTTATTTGCTTCTTACCTTTAGTTACTTGTAATCAAATTGTCTTTTGTAAACCAATCTAGATTAATTAAAGTTAACGATTCTATGCTTGACTAACCTAGATCCTCGAGTTTGACGCTCAACTACATTTGACCCCATACACTTGCAGGTCATAAGAGAGTTGAAATCTTTCTTTTAAAAACTCTAACAAGTTTTTGGAGTCGTTTTCAGGGAGCTACGATAATATTAATTAGAGTAGAAGAGTTAACTAGTAATTGATACTAAGTCATCATTTTTGTATTTCATATCATGGTACCTTTTAGATTTTGTGAATCTTACTCAATTTTGCTTTTCAGGATGCATGCATCGTTCTAAGGGGGGTCTAAAGACATCTATCTTTCTAGACCCAAAAATAGAGCGAACCTTTAGTAGTCGTAAGAGAGCAAGGAGGAGTGAGAACTCTTCAAGTTTGGGGAAATCACATCCTTAATCAACACAATCTTCACCTTCACTACGGCCTTCACCCAATCCTCTTCAAGAATTAGAGATGAAGTACAACCATCCACTCAAGGATTTTCTATGTCAACTGCCATCAATATTTGTGGGGCCATAGATAATCCTATTATAGAGGTCAACAATTTCTCCATCAACCCTACAATCATGTAGATGATCCAACATAATCACTTTGAGGGAACTCCTATGGAAGAATCAAATCTTCACATAGCAGAGTTTCTACAATATATGAACACCTTTAAGATCAACGGTGTTCTAGTTGCAGGAGTACGCGTACTCCAGTTTCCATTCACTCTACGAGACTGGGCCAAGACGTGGCTCAATTCATTTCCTAAATGTTCCATCAAGAGCTGGGCTGAATTGTTAAATGCTTTCCTAACCAAGTATTTCCCTCCTAGAAAGATGACCCAGCTAAGGAACCATATCACAAACTTCAAGTAACAAGAAGGAGAGACGCTTTATGAAACCTGGGAGAGTTTTAATGATCTGTAATGCCAATGTCCTGACCATGGTTTAACCAACTAGTTGATGCTACAAACTTTCTTCAATGGGGTATTCTACAACACCCGTATGTCCATTGATGCTGCTACAAATGGAGACTTGATGAACAAGTAATATAGTGAAGCCTATGCTATTATTGAATATATGCACTCAATCATAGAAAATGAAGTTCCAAAAGGACCAATCAACCATTCTCTTCATCCAGATGAAGTGAGAAGTCTAGTGAAAACATATTGTAGACGTCGTGGACTTGATTGCAGTCAAGCTTGACGGCTTAACCTAGAAATTTAAAAAGATGACCACTCACTTAGTTCAAGCAGTTGAGCAAGTATGTGAGGCATGTGGGATGTCCAGCCACAACTCAGCCCCTTGTTTTTCACCACAACTGAATGTCACTAAATCACCAGAACAAGTCAATGTCGTAGGCAATTTTAATAACAGACAAGCCTACAATTCTTTTTGTGAGACCTATAACCTAGAACGGAGAGGTCATCCAAAATTTTCTTATAGGAACAACAATTCAAAGAACCAATAGCAAGGTCAAGCTCAAAGTCAACAACCTATGAGCAACCGTCAGCCAATGAATTCCAACTATCAACAACCACCAGGTTACAACAACAACAATAGCAACATGAACTTCAATAAATTTCAACAAGTGACTCCTCCACCACAGAAATCTAGCCTGGAAAGCCTCCTTGTGACTTTTGTCACCACACAGATCTAGCAGAACTATAACTTCTGGGCACATGGAAATGTTTTGAAGGATGCTATCACATAATTGTCTTCTAAGGTAGATGGGATTGTTACCCACACCAAGATGCTGGAGAACCAGATAGCTCAATAAGCTTTAGCCAACCAAGGAACATCCTCAGGTTCTTTTCCCAGTCATCTAGTTATGAATCTCAAGGAGACTTGTAAATCTATAACTTTAAGGAGTGGAGTAGTCATAGGAGGGTCTATACCACCTTCCATAAAAAATCTGAAGAGGTTGTTGACACTACTGTTGAGGAAACTATTAAAAACCAAAGAAAGAAATATGCTGGAAATCCGCACCAAGGTGATCATTCTAACAAGAAAAATGCCCCTTTCCCTCAAAGGTTTTCTAAAACAAAGGATGATGTGAAGTTCAATAAGTTCATGGACATTCTGAACTAGTTGTATGTGAATTTTCCTCTAGTTGAAGTCATAGTAGAAATTCCCTCCTACACCAAGTTCTTGAAGGACATCTTAACAAAGAAAAGAAAATCTGGTCAAGTCAAGACGGTCATGTCATATGAAAGGCTAAGCTCCATCATCCAGAACCGTATGCCTAAAAATCTAGAGGACTAAGGTGCCTTTACTCTCCCTTACAAGATAGGAAACTCCACTTTTGATAAAGGCCTTGTTGATCTTGGAGCTAGCATTAGCTTGATCATTGTCTCTTTGTGGGAAAAGCTAGACTTGGGAGATTTGAAGTCGGCCTCTATGACAATCCAACCAGGGGATCTCTCTATCAAGCATCCTAGAGGAGTGATTGAAGACGCCCCCATACAAATAGGAAAGTTCTTCATTCCGTGTGACTTTGTAGTTTTAGACATGCATGAGGACCCAACCAATCCAGTCCTATTTGGAAGACCCTTCCTACACACTGAAGGTTTCTTAATTGATCTAAGAGAAGGAAAACTCTCCATTTGAGTTTGAGATGAAGAACTTGTATTCTCTATTTAGGATGCCATGAAGGCACCCAACTCCAAGGAGTATATCTGTCTTATTGATACTATTGACACACTACTCGAGGAAGAGAAGAATTTTGTTGAGACCACCCTTGATGATCTTAAAGAAGAAGATGCAAATGTCATTTCCAATGAAGAAATTCATGAAGCCTTGAAGACCCCACCGAGTGATGAAGATTTTAAGAAGAGTAAGGAAAGCAACACCCCAGATCAAAGCAAACATGTAGAATTAAAACCCCTCCCACCGGGGTTAAGGTATGCTTTCTTAGGCCCAATCTCCACTTTTTCAGTTATTTTAAATGTTGAATTGAACAATGATCAAGAAGAAAAACTCCTAAACAAACTTAGAAGCTATAAAGTTGTGATAGGTTACTCCATTGATGACCTCAAGGGAATTAACCCATATGTTTGTATGCATAGAATAACTTTGGAAGAAAATGCTAAACCATGCATAGACCCCCCAAGGAGACTAAATAAAAATATAATGGAAGTTGTAAAAAGGGAAATTCTCAAACTTAAAGATGTCATAATTATTTATCTGATAAGTGATAGTCCCTGGGTAAGTCTTATACATGTTGTGCCTAAGAAATGAGGAACATCTCTAATTAAAGGAGAAAATGATGGATTGATACAAACAAGAATCGTCACTGGGTGGCAAATGTGCATTTATAACGGAAAAGTAAACAAAGCCACCAAGAAAGATCATTTCCCCTTACCCTTCATTGACTTGATTCTAGAAAGGCTTCATCATCACTCCTACTTTTGCTATCTTGATGGGTATAGTGGGTTCTTTCAAATTTCCATCTACCCACCCGATCAGGAAAAGACCACTTTCATGTGCACTTATGGAACTTCTTCTTATAGGAGGATGCCCTTTGGGCTTTGTAATGCCCCCGCCACTTTTCAAAGGTGTATGATGGATATTTTCTCTAATTACATTGAAAAGATAATGGAAATATTCATCGATGACTTTAGTGTGTACGACAATTCCTTTTATGATTGTTTGTTTAATCTAACTAAAGTTTTGTAGAGATGCCAACATGTCAACCTCGTGCTTAATTGTGAAAAGTTCCATTTTCTGGTGCAAATGGGGGTTGTTCTAGGCCATGTTATTTCAAGTAGAGGGATTGAGGTGGATAAAGCTAAAGTGGAAGCCATTCAAAAGATGTCAACACTAACCAATGTGAAAGAAATTTGTAGCTTTTTGGGCCACATGGGTTTCTATAGAAGATTTATAAAGGACTTTTCAAAAAGTACAAAGCCTCTATGATCCCTACTAGCAAAAGATTCTGAGTTTGTGTTCGATGATGACTGTCAAATTGCTTTCCAAAAGTTGAAAGTCACCCTAGTTTTAGCTCACATCATCCAACCACTAGATTGGAATGCACCTTTTAAAGTCATGTGCGATGCTAGCGACTACGCAATAGGAGCAGTCTTGGGACAAAGAAGACACAACAAACTCCACGCCATACACTATGTGAGTAAGGCCCTTGATGATGCACAAATAAACTATGCTACTACTAAGAAGGAGATGCTTGCCATAATCTCTGCCTTTGGTAAATTCAGACAGTATCTAGTGGGTTCCAAGGTCATAGTATATACAAATCCTGCTGCAATAAGGTACCTTATGAGCAAGAAAGACACCAAACCTTGCCTCATCTTCTAGATATTGCTATTATAGGAGTTTGACTTAGAAATCAAGGATAAGAAAGGGAATGAGAACAATGTAGCTAACCATCTCTCACATATTTCTACTAGTGTTGAAGATAAGGTTCCAATTGATGCCAAATTACCTATTGAGAAGCTCTATAAGGTAAATTCTCTTACTATGCCATGGTTTTCTGATTTTGCAAATTATCTTGCCACCAGATGTCTTCCACCTAATTTCACATACCAGCAAAGGAAAGAGTTCCTTCATGATGTTAAATTCTATTATTGGGACGATCCTCTATTGTTCAAGCAATGCGTAGATGAACTTATTGAGAGATGCATTACCTATGAAGAGATTTCTAGTGTGATTTCTGTTTGTCATTCCTCTCTCTATGATAGACACATTGTAGAGAACAATACTACAACCAAGATTCTTCAATCATGTTTCTATTGGCCAAGTCTATTTCGTGACGTGCATGCATTTGTCAAGGCTTGTGAGAATTGCCAAAGAACTGGGGGAATCTCAAAGAGGGATGAATGACATTAAACTCAATCCTGGACATAGAGGTCTTCGATGTGTGGGGCACATATGATATGGTCCTTTTCCATCCTCTTGCATATACAAGTTCATCCTAGTAGCTTGTTATTATGTATCCAAATGGGTGGAGGCAATCCCTACTCAAGTGACAAATGTAAAGTCAGTGATTAAACTATTCCAAAAGATTATTTTATCTAGGTTTGGAGTTCCAAGATCTATAATATCTGATAGTGTCAGCCATTTCAACGAAAAACACTTCAACAACCTTCTTAGCAAGTGTGGAGTGAAGCATAAGGTGTGTCCACCCCTTATCATCCTCAATCATCAGGCTAGGTGGAGATCTCAAATAGACAATTAAAAGATATCTCAGAAAAGACCGTCTCCAACTCAAGGAAAGATTGGGCACTGAAGCTAGATAATGCACTATGGGCATATTTGATAGCTTATAAAAATCCAATTGGAACTACTCCTTTAAAGCTTGTCTACGGCAAATCATGTCACTTACTTATAGAATTGGAGCACAAAGCATTGTGGGTGATCAAATTCCTTAACTACGACCTAAAGAAAGTAGGAGAGAAAAGATTGCTGCAACTTCAAGAGCTCAAAGAATGCAGAATGGACACATATGAGAATGCTAAGATAAACAAAGAAAATACAAAGAGATGGCATGACAAAAGAATCAAGGTCAAAGATTTCAAAGGAGACCAAGTTCTATTGTTCAACTCCAAACTCAAGTTCTTTCTAGGGAAATTGAGATCTAAGTGGTCTGGTCCATTCTTAGTCTTAAAAGTCTTTCCATACGGGACAGTGGAGCTATAAGGGAAGCAATTGTCATTCAAATTTAATGGAAAAAAGGTGCAAAATGTACACCGCATGTGAGAAGATTGATAAGGGAGCCTCTTGCTCCCTCCAAGGCACTTGATCAACCAGTTGAAGAGTCTTACTCCAGACTTTAAATGGAGGAACTTGTGGGAGTTGACCCCACACTAGGATAGATTTCATTTACTAGTACCAGTCAAGAACATCTTTTCAATTCTCCAAATAAACTTGTCATGGATGAATGTAATTAAGTAGACCCTCATAGATATGTATCATCATCTCTGCAGTACAAACCAAATATGGAAAATTTCTACATAAATTTGGAAAGACACGATGTGTCATCACCACAGAGAAACGATTATGAAGATTCTAAAAGTTACATGACGTATATTATTTTCAACACGACACGTATGATCACAGAAAATCTCACTAGAATCAAGCATGTTGTGTTTTTAATCAAACACAGTGTGCCTAGTAGACCTCTTAATACCTTTGAGTTTTTCTAGAAAATTACATGGTGTTTCCATAATCCACACAACATGTGGATATCAGCTAAAAGAGTACGCAGATTTCAACTTGAAGGTCACATGTCGTGTCTTTATTTGTGCACGGTGTGTCATTATCAGGTTGAATATTGTGAATATAACTTTTGAAAAATTACATAGCGTGTTTTCAAATGCACACGACGTGTCTTCTATTCATTCGAATGAAGCTATCATTTTAGAAAGTAACACGTCGTGTCTTTATTTGAACACAACGTGTCAGTAGCAGTGAAGGTTCAAAAAAATGTAGGTGATCTCTGTAAAAATACATGTTCTGTCCTTAAAAAAGACATGTCATGTAAAATGATGATAAAAGGAGTTTTTAACCCTAATTCCATGCCATCACTCTCACAATTACCCTTGAGCAGCTGTGTGATCCAACCGTTTGCTAACCAACAACCATGTGCATCACCGCCACCACCTCCGGAGCAAGCTTATCTGTCTTTGTTCTCCCCAACTGATCTCAAGAAGCCTTGCCTCAGTGTAGCCGCCATCAACATCTAGCTGTCGCATTCATAGCACCATGCTCCACCAATGACTTCCTCAACACTTTTCCCTTTTTCCCCCTCATTCCGTGTCATCATGTGAGATAGCACCAAGAAGTAAGGTTGATGCCTTCCCCAGCCGAGATCAAGATGTATGACTGTCGCTGCCACCGTCCTCATGTACCCTCCTAGCAAGGAAGGAGAAAAGCAATGCCTCTTCTGTCGTCCTTTACTTCTTCTCCATCTACCCCTACAAACATGTCAGAAGCAACAACCACCACTGTGTGAAGAAGTCGTCATCTTCAACCTTAGGCCACAGAAAAGCCCCAGGTACATGTCGTGTTCCACCAAAGACATGTCGTGTAATTCCCATGTTCACAAGCCCTTTCTTTCCAGAAACATGTTGTGTCCTCTTTTAGACATGTCGTGTTCTAGGTCATTTTAGCAGAATTATAAGTAGAAATGGTGCCCTTAAAGAAAACTTCCAACCGTAAGAGTGGTGTGTCCTATTCCTCCACCTCCAACTACATGTCCTCCACCCATATCAGGGTGACAGTAGAGGAAGACCCCACCTATCAGTTCTGCATCTCACGTAGGGTCTTCCCTACCCGTTTCGCCTACGAAGATACCATCAAAGCTCTGTGGTTCAAGAATGACATAAAGGACAACCTCAAAGAAATTGACCTCGAGTTCATATGATTTTTGGTAATGAAAACTTACCCTCACCTTGTCTATGAATTCCTTACTACTCTTCAGGTCGAGGAGGACCCAAAGCACAGGCTCAAGCCCTACGCCTTTATCAGTTTTCATCTACTAGGCCAGAGTTATAGAATCACTTTCTAGGATTTTTGTGAGCTTTTAGAATGACACTATATGGGTTCTATATCTTTCCATCCCGCCTTTGAAAGTGACATTTTATGAAATGAAATAACAGATGACGAGCAACATGACAATGCTAAGGCCAAAGCATCTACCATCCACAACTCCATTTTCCATTACCTCCATCGCCTTCTCAACACATGCGTCTTCACCAAAAAAGAAACACAAGGTGTATGTAGGAGACATGATTTATTGGTCTAATGGGTTATGGTCTATATTTTAAAATCAATGTAGGTTTCTTCATCCTCTCATGGCTCTTGGACATCAAGAAAATCAAGAAGAGTGAATCTGAGAACATCATGTGTGGAGGTATAATTTCACTTCTAGCCACCAAGCTTGAAGTGGACCTGATGGGCCTAGAAGTCGCTCAAGGCAAGAACCCAGTGTACATTCGGTACATGATCTCTGCAGGACTTATCAGTAGGATCCCCAACAACAATGCCAAGTTCCAACAATATTTTGAAAATGGTGACTACATAGACTTGCCTGATTGGGAAAACACCACCTTGAGCAATAGAGATAATTGGAAGGTTGATCTTGGTGGCCACAACAATGAAGCTGGTGTATCTACTGATCAAGCTACTCCAGCCACTCAACCGCACATAGCACCTCTGCCCTCTACTAGCACTCAGACAAAGTACTCATGGGTGATGCCTGATGTCTAGTATCTCCATGTCTATGTTTAGAGACGGTTTGACCAATTGGATAGCTGCCTTGATTTGATAGGGGAACAGTATAATGTGATGCATGACATGGTCCAGTGCATGGATATGTGGCACATCTCCCAGAACCACTTTCCAATGCCTCAGCCACACCACCATGCACCTCTGTCGCCACAGTCGGAGCCTGTTCCATAGCCCATGCCGACCAACATTCTAGACGATGATGATCTTGTCAGACAGTTATTCCCAACTGGTCACGGGGGAGCAGGTTCCTCCTACTGACACAATCCATGACATGTACCCAGTTGCATTTTCTTTGAGTTTTATTAATGCAGTGAGGACACTGCAAATTTTAAGCTTAGGGGGTGTAACCAGCCAGTAATGTAGTTGTTTAGTCATTTTGTTGTGTTTCACTTTCTAGTTCTTTAGTTTTTGTCTCTAGTTCTATTTCTATTTTTAGTTTTTATTTCTATCTTGGAAAGTTTACTATGATGTGAGGCTCATTTTTTATAATGAACTGACTTGCTTCACAAGTTTGGAATATCTTATTCCCCCCTCATTATAATTTTCATGTGAAGAAATTGGTAAGAGCATGCTTGAATCAAATGAAATCTTATGGTCACCAACATGTGTTTAAGTGTAAATTTATGTTTGTGGCCTGAAATTTCACCTTCTCATCCTTGATTGCCTAATACATGTAATTGGTAACAAATTTTATGAATATGTCAACTTTGCAACACTATTTAGAATACGTGATAATTTTTCCAAGCTCTAAGTGATTTTACAACCACCCTTTCCAATCAATTTTTTTTCAATACAAATCAATGGAATCCAAGTGTGTTACAATTTGGTTACCTCTCTTTTGCTCTAAGAAAAATAAGTGAATCCCTCCACCTTAATTATCCCATAAAATATGGCTACAACCGCCCACATATCATACTAACCTTGTGTAAGTCTGATCTGGCCACGAGGATTAGGTGATGTGTCCTAAAAGAGGGTAAAATGCCCCAACTAACACTCTTTGTGTGTAAGCCTGCATTAGCAACTGAGTGTTGGAAACACCAATCCTATATCATATCTTTTGGGAAAGTAAGAATAGAGAGATACAGTTTGCAAACATTAACTAAGATTCCATCATTTGTACCAGTAATAGCTGAAAGTTTTGTTGCACACTTACTTATTGTTTGGCCTAGTCATCCAAGTTCTTTCTAGTGTTTCCTAGTTGACCACTTTGTTTAATGTGTTACCATCCTTTTCGAACTTAATTTCCTTTCTTGGATGTTTAAGCTAAAAACAAGGCTATGAGTACAAATCTAATAATTATGGTTGGCTTGACCCCTTTTATATCTTCCATTTCATTTGATATGTACATGAGCTTTACATTTCCTTCATATGTGTTCTATGATCTTTTTACTTGAGAATAAGCAATAGTTCAAGTTTAGGGGATTTGATGTGCGCATTTCATATCTAATTTTTGCACACATCTGCATACAAATTCAGTACATTTTGCCTTCCATTTAGCTTCTAATTATACTTAGCTTGCCATATTTTAGTTATGTTACTTATTGCATGATGTTGATTGTAGACACGCACACAAAATGCCAAATTGGAGATAGCCTAACTCAAATTCGACCTGAATGGGACCACCCCTCAATTTGTAGCTGATTCAAAGTTCATTATTAAATAAACAACATGTAACACGACATGTCTTGTTTAAGCCATGATGTGTGATTTCCCAGAAGAGCTCACAGAACAAAGAACACAATGTATCTTATTTAAGATATGACGTAATAAGATTCTAGCAACCTCAACGACTGAATTACATAGCACCTACATGTCGTGTATTATTTAAGACACGACCTGTCCTCATGATCCAGAGGTCGACCTCGACTTTTTTCCAATGTACATGGGCGTGTATTTAATGAAACACGCCATGTACCTTATACTTAGATCGACTCTAGCGATAGCCACACAGAGCATCTCTCATGAACACACCATGTATTTCTTTCTAGTAGTAGTTAGTCGACAAGTTACATGAAGAGACACGACGTGTCTCCTCAAAGACACATTGTGTCGTTATCAATTTCTACAGAAATTAACAACAACCACCCCTCATTTTAAAAGAGGAATGCAACCTTTTGGGTGGTTATGTCTCTTAATTTTTCAAGAATGTTTCATACAAGAGAAGTTACAGAGTAGAGGAAAGCAATTTTGGGATGGAAGAGGAGGTTTTCTTGGAAAAGAACCTCCATTCTATTTCATTTCTTCTGCATTTATTCTCCAAAGGTGCAACAAAGGTTCTTTCCTCATACAAGCTTCTCAAGAGGGAGGAGTATCTGAGTTGGAGCATTTCTAAGGGTGGAATCTCATCCTCTATCTAGAGTTTTACTTCCCCTTGTCTACACTTTTGGTTCTTTTAGCTTTTTCTTCTCTTAATCATGCAAAACTCTAAAATTTCTGCAATGTGTTTGTGTATCCCCATTATGGACAAGTAGAACTCTTTTCTTGGGTATGGGAGAGTAGCTCCCATGCCATTACTCATGTAAACATGAAATTTTTATCTTATGTTAGTCAATTTGCTTCTACATGAATTCTGTAACACCTGGGCCCACTGCCCAAGGCTCTAGTAGAGTTTCAGGAATGACGACTGGCCCCATAGACCACCACTAGCCTCAACTGCGCACTTTGTCCTCACTCACGCGCAAGCCGGGGTCAACTTCCCGACTGGTCACCCATCCCAATACTACTCCAAGCTGAGCACGCTTAACTATGGAGTTCTTTAGTGATGGGCTCCCGGAAAAGGAGGTGCACCTTGGTTATTTGGGTAGTCCAATCTTTCCTTTTAAGATCATGTTATCCGCGGCCTCAAATCCTGGGATGTTACAATCTCCCCACATAGACTCTTGACGTCCTCATCAAGGCTCAACTATATGGCCTCATAATCTGACCCCATTTTAGTGCAGACCCACAATGGCCCATGGACACCCAGCTCCCGTCCACGACTACCAGCGCAAGGGCGGCTCCATCTCGTCTCTACGGATAGCCCTTTCCAACTTGCCTGGACCGCACGGCTCAAGACTGGCATGCCACATACCCAAGTGGGCCCCACCTACTGGAGGGGTTATGGCTCTGATACCATTTGTAACGCCTGGGCCCACTGCCCAAGGTTCTAGTAGAGTTTCAGGAATGACGACTGGCCCCATAGACCACCACTAGCCTCAACTGCGCGCTTTGTCCTCACTCACGCGCAAGCCGGGGTCAACTTCCGGACTGGTCACCCATCCCATTACTACTCCAAGCTGAGCATGCTTAACTATGGAGTTCTTTAGTGACGGGCTCCCGGAAAAGGAGGTGCACCTTGGTGATATGGGTAGTCCAATCTTTCCTTTTAAGATCATGTTATCCGCGGCCTCAAATCCTGGGATGTTACAAATTCCTACAGTGATTTCTTGCTTGTATGTTTGGATGGCCACCTTTTATACATGTTTTATGCTTTCTTGTGTTATTAGAGAGAATGTATGAGGAAGTAGGGAGTAGGATTCATGGAAACATGTTCTTGACTATGTTGAGGGTTTCAAATTGTGTTTGAATCTACCATAAACATGTGAATGTTATGTTATGAAGAGAACCATCTCATTCCATTGGAAGGTGCACGATGATGCAAATCTCCTTGCAAAGTTGACTACATGTTTTAATTTTGTTGTTATGCATGACGTGATGGTGTGGTAGTGAAATTATGTGCCTAGGATTCTCCAGTTCCTAATTGGAACTAAACCAAGCTCTTATTTGCTTCTTGCCTTTAGTTACTTGTAATCAACCTGACTTTTGTAAACCGACCTAGATTAATGAAAGTTAATGATTATGCGCCTAACTAACCTAGCTCATTGGGTTCGACATTAGACTACATTTGACCCCATACACTTGTGGGTGATAAGATAGTGGAGATATTTCTTTTAAAAACTCCAACACCAGTTCTAGAACCCTAACAAGTCTAGGATGCTCTTCTATCCTTAGAGAAACAATCAATTCATCGTGTATGACATGAAGGGTGAACTTGCCCTCCTTTGCTTTAACATCCAGCTCTAACTAATTATCATAAAAAATCGACTAATCAGTAAAAGCTAACAATATAGTGAAAAAAGAACATGGACATTATTTTCAAACCAAGAAATTTACCATTTTTAAGCCACCTCTGTGTTGTATGGATGGGGATTTCTCCGGTTTTGTTTTTCCTCACATCTATCATATCAATATAGTGAGGCAACTGTCCATAAGGACTAAAACAATCAGTGTAGGAGTAGAAGTAGAAGGCCCTTACTCTTTCCCTTGATCTTGCCCTCACTATTGTTGATGTTTGTCTTTCATCAGATGATGTTTAAAATAACCACCTGAACTGAACCAGTGGTTGTGCACATTCTTATCAGGCCTATATTTTTTAGCATCGTGAAGGGTCTGATTGATTCAATATGGAATATTGTTAAGTAACCATAAGAAAATAATAAAAATGTAATTATTTCAATACAATGAACTCATCTATTTATCTCTGCTCAACAAACTCCTTCCAATCATTTTTATCAATATAGTTCCATTTAAGATAGAGGTCCTAATCCTTCTTGTCTCCATAGACATAGTATCTTCTCAGGATTTTCCGACAATCTCTATGTCTTCTCCCAACGAGCTATATAATAGACTTGCGATGCAACTTTTCATCAAGCTCATACCATCCCTAAAAAGGCTCAAGGTTCAATAATATTTAGAAATGTTAAAAAGAAATAATAGGTAAAGACTATAAAAATGTATTTGCATTTCTCTCACCTCTTACTGCCTCTATATGAGGTCTCTATTAGTCGTACTCACTTGTCTCCAATCATCAACAAGGAGAGACACTTTGCTTCGACCAAGGACCCCACAATAGCTGACAAACTCTTTAGTAATTGGTATGTGCCTATATCATTGAATTTAATGACGTCCTTCCTCTATTGGCTATTTGCAACAACTTTAATCACAATTATCCCTCTAACTCCCTTAAATTTTGATTTATCAACACTGTCAGAACCCTAGTCAGGATGCTCAAGATCCTCACGCTCATGATCACCATGCTCTGGTCAGATGCCATCTATAAAATCAAAAGTAAACATATTCAAAAATTCAGATCTCATATAAAAAGGTTAGATCACATATAAAAAGTCAGATCACATATGAAAAAGTCAGATCACATAGCCATAGATAAACATGCTATATTATGCAAAAAAAGCCAGATAACATATGAACAATATACCTTAAACTAATATCCCTTCTATGTGTTCTTCACATTGATAATCATCCGTGTTAGATTCAACATCTACACTTGGTAAGCCAATAGACAATGGACTAGAGTCAGCATACTTGTCATAGTTCAATTCTTCATCAATAGGATCAGAAATGGTAAGGCCCCAAAACTTTCTTAATGAGTTGAATAAGCTTAATTATCATAATTGAATTCTTATAACCCTAATATAACCTTGTTATATGCTTTGAAATCATAATACAAGCTTAAGTTTCAAATTAGGTCCAATTTGGACATTGTTTGAGCAAGTTATACAATTTTATGCATATTTTGGACTTTTCTGTAGTTTACCCAATTGAGAGGTTTTCTTTGAAATTTATCACTTTCATTATGTTCCTTGGGTTTTCTCTCATCATTCTTAATCTTTTTTTTGCTACGGGGTTCCTATTTAAACCTTGGCTTGAAGGTGTTTTCCTCAAGGGTATTTTAGGGTTTACCCCTTCATCGAAGAGCTACCTTTAGTAGCTATCAACTAATGAATTATTTATTTTGCTTGGAAATTCAAGAAACGAGGGATAAGAATGTCTCTATGGATGGTGAGGGAGCTTCTTGTGTGTGTGCTTGTATATTCTTAATAGTTTAAGGCCATGGACACTTGGAAAGATACTAGAACTTCAACTTTTTCTTTTTCTTTATCATAACGTTTCATATACTTATCCCTAAGTACCCAAAAGAGACATTTTCTCTCCACCACTGTGATAACCAATTACACTAAACAAGATTAATCAAAACATAAAACACAATCAATTACTAATAATCAAATACCCAAAAATATGGGTAAATGAAAACTGATTTCAACAACACTGCTCAAAAACATTTGAATAAGAGCCCAACATATTTATTGTATCCATACTATGCCAAGAATTTGACACAAATTGTTCTATTACCTTTTCCACAACATATATGCAGAGGAGAACAATATTCATATATGCCACACAAATAAGCATTAATATGCTAACAAAAGTTTGATTCATTTAAAACACCACATACAAACTTTTCCTGCCCAGAATTGAGAGTATAGGGATTACTCTAGGATACACTAGACATATAATCAAATTTCTCAAATATTCATTACTATAGCTCCTCTTTTCTACCACATTTTGTTTTCTTCACTTTCGATTACCTAAAAAAAATGTGGCGAACCACAAGGGTGAGACCCATGTCCCAACAAGAGATATAACCTCCAACAACACCATGATTGCAAAATTTTAAATAGTAGATAACTTTTTTTATCCCTAAATAGTAGATAACTAAGCAGTTGGAGTATTTAATAATCAATTGAATAGGTTGAACAATTCAAGTATGCTAAATAGATTGAGAAATTAATATTAGCAACAAGTATGATCATCAATGCATATATAGATAATAAATAAATCTATTTCTTTGGATAGATATCTACTCAAATATCATCAAATTGCATATAGAAACAATCATTATCATTAATATGACTATCATCATATTCCTTGCTAACAGAACAAGCAATCTAGTAGAATAAGCATCCCTGACATCATGAAATATGTCTAGTAACATAACATGGCTATCAATATTGGCATCTAAAATAAAGGGAACAAATCTATATCATGAGGAGAACTAACATCATAACATAATGAACTACATAGGCATGATTAGCAATTCAAGCATTTCTAATTACATAGGCATTGCTAGCAATATTAAACATAGCTAGCAGCAACATCTTAACCATTTATGTAAGTATATTTGACAACATAAGAATGTTTACAACATGAGCATAACTACAACATAACAATATCTATTATATCTTTATGTACTATACATGATCTCAATGAAAAGAAAGCAAACAAGGGTTATCATCCAATATGAAGCATTGTGTATAACCCTAAATAGATATGCTACAGGGCTGTCTTACATCTTTTATTATGCCCTGGGGAATTTGAATCATACCATCTAAAGTCCAACCGACCCCTATGAAGGGCTATATGGTTCCATACAAGATCTAAGAGTACTGATATCCTAAGATCTCTTCCCCTCAGCATGTACGAGTAAAAAGGCAGTGACATATCTATCAAATTACAAAACAATGCCATATAGTCCTTTAACTAGACCACCTTGGTACAGGTCACGGTGCTAGCATCCAGGGTATTCAAAAGCCTTTAATCCTAGGTACAACCTCAGTTGTCCTAAACCACATCATCTGTATGAGGCATGACCAAAGCCATCCTCCACAGCCTGCATTCTGGATAACAAGGCTATATCCTCAACTTGCCACCCCCACATACTCAATAGTATGCACTCTGAGTTTCCCTTAGGAATACGTGTTTCACCATCCTGCAAGTTTGACACTGAAGATGGCTCTACGGCACAGAGCATACTTGATTAGAGTTGCACTTGATTAGTTATGGCAATTGGGTGAATTAAGGCTGCATCAAACCAGTGGACATAAAAACCCTAATTCACTATTAGCAAGCATATAAATATCACAACTTTTAAAAGATAGTATGTGTGTGAAACATAATTTATCATCTCATCATCACATGGTACTATTCACTTGCCATTCATGAGACCACACTAGTCATCATATTGTCACGAGATATAAATCCTTTTCACAATATCATAGGGTATCAACCCTTATCAACACAAGAGGATTACACCTCATTTAGGGCTCAACCATGCCCAAAGGTCATTAAGATCATCATACTATTAAAGGATATAAATCCTTTTCACAATATCATAGGGTATCAACCCTTATCAACATAAGAGGATTACACCTCATTCAGAGTCAACCATGCCAAAAAGTCATTAATACCATCATACTATTCCCTACAAGATCATCATTATCTTTGCATGCCTTATAAAAATGCTCAACAACATCACTTACATATAATACACTGGATCAACACAATATTACTTTAATGAGCTAGGAGATATTCATAAACAATCATAGCAGGGTTATATTAACATTAAGAACATTCTTTTATTACATCAACATGCAAGGAATCTAGATATGATTAACCCTCATCATATTCATAATGCACATGTTTAGCATAAGAAAGTATCAACCATGCATGTGGCTATGATAACCACAAATTAACATATTAAGGTTATGATCATATTAAGGAGGTTATTTCACCATCATTACATCATATAAGAATGTTAAACATGAATATTCATCTTTATCTTTTTGAATTAGAGCTAGGTTCAACAAGATAAATTATATTAATATTACTAATCCGCACTAATACCCAAACTCTAACTCACAACATCCCCATTGGATCATGGATGCATAAAGTGAAGCATCACCATCACATTCCATACTATTCTCAAGTGTCAACCCACACATAAATCAAGGTGTAACCATCATGTTATAGCATACTAGGGTTTCAACAACAATAAGAGAGTACTCCATGATTGTATTAATCATTCAAGGACTATTCATACTCGATTACCATCATTTAGTTATATTAAAGCTAGGTATAACAAGCTATACCTCATTAGGGTTACATATCAATACAATATGGTTATCATCCCTTATATTCATATGAGTGAATAGGTAAGACTACCTTATTTAGGGTAACCCTCCATTTGTTCCATCTTCATTCAACCCATATCACCATATCATAATGTCACCCAGAACCATTGGATGTTTAAAAGGTAAGACCAATGGTGGTTTACATAAGTAAACACCTTGGATAAACCACATATTAAGTCCTTGATTTGTTCTCTATAAAGAGTCACCATCTAACCATATACATCCTTTGATTAACAACACAAAAAATTCCATTGAGAGTAGGGTAAAACCCACAACTGACTGTTCATTTAAAACAAGCCATCCATACTCAGCAAGTAAGCTCCTTAAGTCGATCATATAAAGGAAACCATATAAATCACATTATTAGTACCAACATATTACATTATCCATCATTCCACTTTATTGGAGGAATAAACAGTAGATCTTGACCATTAGGTCAAGTTCATATGTTATAACCATCAATTATAGTATAGGTCTAACAATTGCTTCAAGTGACCCAAGAAACCATTGTTCTAAGGCTTAATTGATGCCAAAACTATATGATTAACTCACCATAGGTTGTGGAGACCTGATCCACCATCATTAGTGACCATTAAGTCACCATATGTTGTTAGATCAACACTATATTCATTAATCAACATCAAATATTAAGAGAATGTCATCATTGATTGATAACATCTGTAGGGTACTTAACGGTTAATCATTAAACTTTGAATTGATCCAAAACCTGACCTAAGGGGGTGACCATAGGTTGTCACCATCATCTGACACCTTTCATCCCAACCATAAGTTGTCATGAAGACAACACCATAGGGTTGTAACAATGGTGCCATCATCGGGTCATGGGTTTATAGAAGAAATCAGCTTTAAACCCTAAAATTGACCATTGGTAGATAGGTGCTTAGCACCATAGGTTGTCAAACCAACCTGATCCTAGTTATATTATACTTTACGAATGACATACACATGATCATAGGTTCATCTATTAACTGAAATCAGAATAGGGAACACTATAGAAATCAAAATCAAAGTCAAGCATAACTTTTTAGTGCATGGATCATCATTTTCAAGCAAGAACATGAGCTAGCAAGCTTATGGTAAGTAATAAACGTGGAACAAGTTATAAAACTTACCTATAATTAGAAGATAAACTCCCAAACAAAAAAAACACGAGAAAGTAGGGTAGGAAATCCAAGAATAAGTTGTGAACTCGTTCATCTAGCACCTTTCTTCATCAAATGAGCATACCCTAAGCATAAGGAGCAAGAAAGGCAGGGTTTTAGAGTTTTAGAGCAATTTCTACCATGGAACAGCAAGGTTCCGACCTGAATAAAAGTAGGAGGAAGGATAACAAAGAAATAAAAGGAGGAAAGAAGGGGATTCATACTCTTTTAGATCAAGATCACTAGAAGGAATCTTTTCAAACCCTAAAAGGAAGTCAATTCCAACCCTAGATTCTTTTTCCAAGAAGATCACCTCTTTCTTCTTCCTTGGGCAGGAAATTCTCAAAAGCACAGAGGGAAAACGAAGTTCATAGAAGGAGGGAAGTGGTGGAGAGAAAATGACTCGTTTTGGTGCTTAGGGATAAGTATATGAAACTTTAAGATAAAGAAAAAGAAAAAGTTGAAGTTCTAATATCTTTCCAAGTGTCCATGGCCTTAAACTATTAAGAATATATAAGCACACGCACAAGAAGCTCCCCCACCATCCATATAGACATGCTTATCCCTCATTTATTGAATTTCCAAGCAAAACAAATCATTCATTAGTTGATAGCTACTAAAGGTTGCTCATCCATGAAGGGGTAAACCCTAAAATACCCTTGGAGAAAACACCTTCAAACTAAGGATTAAATAGGGGCCACATGGCTCAACAATCTCAATAATGATGGGAGAATATCCAAGGAACATAATGCAAGTGATAAACTGCAAAGAAAACCTCTAAATTGGTAAATTGCAAAAAAGTCATGCCCTCTCAATTTCTAGAGCACTTGTACTTCCAGGAACTAGAGTCCTGCCCTTTCCCCTTTATTCGTGCTCACCCCATGTAATTCCTTTTCAGTAGTTTCCTTATATAAAAAAAAGACATTTGCAAATATTGAATGTAGACACTTGTTGTGCCACTTATACAAATCTAATAGTAACTTTAAACTTTAAATTCTATCTATCATCCTAGAATTATATCGATTGTATCAACAAACCATCTATACTTGATAGTGGTCTTGCCCAACTATCACTAGACCATACAAAAAATTATAGAGTCACTTTTGTTTTTCCTTCCAAACAACATTTATAAGATCATCATCAAATCTCTCTCTCTCTCTCTAGTGAGAGAAACACTTGGAATGTTCATTTAACAAACATCTCCAACCTTCACATACTTCCCATATTGTTGATACATCTTGGATACTAGGATTCATTACCTTGGTATCCACCTCATGTGCTATAAGGAACTCACGTCCTTGTCACATCTACTTTTACCAAAATAATAAATTTCTATAAGAGGAGTCTCCCAAATTATTGGAAGGCTCAAAAGCAAACTCATCACAAACTTTATGATATTAAAAACCATAGTCCAAACAACCTTATGTTATAATAAGCTATCCACTCACATGTTGACAATGAATCCACACATACCAAGTGGCAATGATCCACTTGAAAGTTGTGCCCTGCAAAGGAAAGACACAAGGGAACCACACTTCCCACATCATAGCAACATTGTTCAAGGGTCACTATAAAAAAGGTAACCAATTCTATTTTCATTATGCAAGTTACAACTTCTTATGTATCTTTTTACCCTTTTCATTTTGGGGTCCTTGCCATTAGCATAGGAATAATCATGATTAACATATCACATTACTCCTTCCTTGGTGAAGATTTATCACACTTGGGTATGTTCTATTATTTTATTATGTTTTTCAACCACTTATCAACAAGTAAATCATCATATTCCACATTTTCTTCATTAAACATGGATCATTTGCCTTAATTTCTTTCAAACGCCATGCTTATTTCACATTAACACTTTCATACACACATAGGTTGGTCTGATATTAACTCAGGTTCCACCTTATTCCTTTGTCATTGTTCTAATTTATCTTCTCATTTTATACTTATCATTGGAGTTCTCTACATCTTATGCGGATTTCACACCTTGATTTACTTTATAAGCATATATTTATCTGTCTTTTACTTTATTATCTTCTTGAATCACATCTTCAAGAACTCCTCTTTTACTTATTTGTATTCAGATTTAGATTTCATGGTGTTGTGTCTTTCTCTTATAGTTACCAAACATTCAAGTTTTGATAGATAATGATGCAATTCTCATCTTCTTTAAGGTAGGATTGAGATATTAACACCATGATTTCTTATTCATTATACTCTTTAGATTGTCTCAAAATGACTACTTTATCAGAGTAATCAGAAAGATAACAATCTAAGAGTTCCATACTTACCTTTTCTTCAATAATTGAATACCTGACCAGGGCACCCAAATATTGTGATTAGGTAGTATGCACCATATTTTTATGTCGTATTCCTAATTTTGACATCATCCTAGTCCTAAGTTCTAGTGTCCCTATAGACTTAGTTAATCTAAATCTCTGATACCAACTTGTGAGAACCCGTTACACTAAATGATATTACTCAAAACATAAAACACAATCGATCACTAATTAATCACATACCCAAAAATATGGGTAAATTAAAACTGATTTCAACATCAACACTCGCTTAAAATGTATGAATAAGAGCCCAACATCTTTCTTGTATCCATACTATGCCAAGAATTTCAAACAAATTGTTCTATCACCTTCGCTACAACATATATACACAGGAGAACAATATTCATATATGCCACACAAACAAGCATAAATATGCTAACAAAAGTATGATTCATTTGAAACACCATATACAAACTTTTCCTACCTGGACCTAAGAGTACAAGGATGACTCTAGGATACACTAGACATCTAATCAACTTACTCAAAGATTCATTACTATAGATCCTCTTTGCTGCCACATGTTTGTTTTCATCACTTCTGATTACCAAAAAAAATGTGGTGAACCACAAGGGTGAGACCCATGTCCCAGCAAGAGATATAACCTCCAACAACGCTTATTGATTACAACATTTTAAATAGTAGATAACTAAGTAGTTGGAGTATTTAATAATCAATTGAACAGGTTGAATAGTTCAAGTATGCTAAATAGATTAAGCAATTAATATTAGCAACAAGTATGATCATCAATGCATATATAGATAAAAAATAAATCCAATTCTTTGCATCTAATAACAATCATTATCATTAATCTGACTATCATCATATTCCTTACTAACAACACAAGCAATCTAGTAGCATAAGCATCCCTGACATCATGAATATGTCTAGTAGCATAACATGGCCATCAATATTGACATCTCAAATAAAGGGAACATGTCTATATCATTAGTATAACTAACATCATAACACAATGAACTACATAGGCATGATTAGCAGCTCAAGCATTTCTAATTACATAGGCATGGCTAGCAATATTAAACATAGCTAGAAACAACATCTTAACCGTTAGTGTCGGTATATTTGAAAACATAAGAATGTTTACAACATGAGCATAACTACAACATAAGCATATCTATTATCTCTTATTGTACTATACATGATCTATGTGAAAAGAAAGCAAACAAGGGTTATCATCCAATATGAAGCGTTGTGTATAATGCTAAACAGATAGGCTACACGACTGTCCTACATCTTTTATTATGCCCTGGGGAATTTGGATCGTACCATCCAAAGTCCAACTGACCCCTATAAAGGGCTATTCAATTCCATACAAGATCTAGGATTTTCGGTATCCTAGGATCTCTTCCCCTCGGTCAGTATGAGTAGAAAGGCAGTGACATATTAGTCAAACTACAAAATAGCGACATATAGTCATGTAACTATCAAACCTTGGTACAGGTCACGACACTAGCATCCATGGTATTCAAAACCCTCTAATCTGAGGTACAACTGCAATTGTCCTCAATCACATCAGATGTGTGAGGCATGACTATAGCCATCCTCCACAACCTGCATTGTGGATGACAAGGATAAATCCTCAACTTGTCACCCCAACATACTCAATAGTATACGCTCTGCGTTTCCCTTAGCAATACTCATTTCACCATCGAGCAAGTTCTGACATTGAAGATGGCTCTACGGCACAAGGCACTACATGATTGGAGTTGCACTTGATTAGTTATGGCAATTGGGAAAATTAAGGCTGCATCAAACAATTGGACATACAAACCCTAATTCACTTCTAGCAAGCATATAAATATCACAACTTTTAAAAGATATTAAGCATGTGAAACATAATTTCTCATCTCATCATCACATGGTACAATTCACTTTTCATTCATGAGACCATACTAGTCATCATACTATCACAAGATATAAATCCTTTTCACAATATCACAAGGTATCAACCCTTATCAATATAATAGGATTACACCTCATTTAGGGCTTAACCATGCCCAAAGGTCATTAAGACCATCATACTATCATAGGACATAAATCCTTTTCCTAATATCACGAGGTATCAACCCTTATCATCATAAGAGGATTACACCTCATTCAGGGCTCAACCATGCCCAAAGGTCATTAAGACCATCATACTATTCCATGCAAGATCATCATTATCTTTGCATGCCTTATAACATGGCCCAACACAATCACTTACATATAATACACCGGATCAACACAAGATTGCATTACTGAGCTAGGAGATATTCATAAAAAATCATAGAAGGGTTATATTAACATTAAGAACATTCCTTTATTACATTAACATGCAAGGAATCTAGATATGATTAACCCTCATCGTATTCATAATGCACATGTTTAGCATAAGAAAGTATCAACCATGTGGCTACGATAACCACCAATTAACATATTAAGGTTATGATCATATTAAGGAGGTTATTTCACCATCGTTCCATCATATAAGAATGTTAAACATGAATATTCATCTTTATCTATTTGAATTAGAGTTAGGTTAAATAGGAAAGATTATATTAATGTTACTAATTAGAACTTATACCCAAACCCTAACTCACAACATCCCCATTGGATCATGGATGCATAAGGTGAAGCATCACCGTCATATTCTATATTATTCTTAAGTATGAACCCACACATAAATCAATGTGTAACCATCGTGTTATAGCATACTAGGATTTCAACAAAAACAAGCTCACTACAAAAAATATGGTCTTTAAATACAAAAAAAAATTGTAGTGAAAACCCCAAAATTTGTAGCTAAAAGCTTTGGCTACATTTATCCTTACATTTAGAATATGAAGCTAATACCCGTGTAGCTAATTATTTAGGCTACACTTTTCAAAGTTGTAGTTAGTTATTCCTCTGGCTAGAAATTCATATGTAACCCTAATTGTAAGTAAAAATGTCCTTACACATAAAAATGTAGTTTCCATTGTAGCTAAATATATGACTACAGTTTGATTTGTAGCTATGATATGTAGGGAGAGATGACATTGGTTACAATTTATTGATGTATTTCATGTATAGCAAAAATTAGCACTTGCTACACATGTAATTATAGCTAGTGTGTAGTGAAAGACACCATGTATTACACATACATATGTAGTGAGAGACATTATGTATCCAATCAGTTGCTTGTCAATATAGATGGGTTTTCAAAAAGAAAAGAGATGAATGTTAATCAAGATCGATTTGTGCTTACAATGTCAACAATGATACTTTTATTTATATTTGAACAATGAGTACACATGAGGAGGACATTAACCTGGCCCCTGTTTTACAATATGCATGGAAAAAAGACACATGTATATAATATCTTCTTCTGACTACATCTATCCACTGCATACTCTATATGCCACATGATCATGTGCATCTTCTTCTATCTTGATTTTTCTTTTATATTAATTCTGCCACTTGTATCGTCAACAAGCAAGACTCAAACACACAACTACCACAAGTCTCTCTCCCTCATGTGCATTGTCAAACAGATGAAGTTGGGATAAAGCCGATAGCCTTGCATATAACGGAAAATGCACAGTGGACCAAGACCTTTTTGTATATGTACTTTAGTAGGAACAGAAGTACTTGATTTCCCCTCATGTTTGGACTTTGATTCAACTCTAAAAATGGCATCAAATGGATCCTTCAAGGAAGCAAGACTATTAGGATCTTTGATAGAGTCCATTTCCAAATTAGAAGTTACAAAATACTCATCATCATTGTCATCTGCCAACATGTTCATAGTAGATCACACCAAAGAGAAATTCCTATAACTGCAAAAAAACAAAACACAATCTTAAAATTAGATCATAAAAGTCAAGAAAGACATTGGTGACTTACTAACATCAGTCCCTTCAGTAACCATAAGCCATTTAAGAATAAAAACTAAAAATATAGCAGCCATATTTCAAAGCAGAATCCAAGAACCATTAAGCATTCAGCAGGGAAATTCATGCCAAATTGTCTAGGGAAAATTTTGTTTGTCAAATGAATAGTAAATTTTCACATATGTATTCCCACCCGGTGAGCCAAACATGCCCTTAGATCTACAATACAATCCAATACGATCAAATGCAACAACAACAGAAAAAACATCTACAAATTAATAGATACTCTATAACCAACCGTGGGAACTTCACTTTAACAGTCTTCAGAAAGTTAAAGAATAGTGAATTGTCATCTTCCAATATATACGTTTGTGCATATAACTTGTTAACTAACTACTAAGTCAGCAGTCAATACATAAGTTGACTTGGCTATTTAGGAATTGCTCAACAAGATTAAAAAAATACTTTGTGCTAATAATAAGGGTATTAATTCAAACAAAGAAGGACAACATAGTGGAGTCATTTTAGAATCAACCCTGTTATATTAGTTCCTATGTTGCAAACATGGTTTAAAGTTTTGAAGGGCCTACTTCCAAAAGAAAAAGTTTTCTGCAAAGATGAATCGAATCGTTTCTATCTATAAGAGGTTGCTACGTATGATGAACCTACATTAAGCTTGCCTCTAGGTACTTAATTACCCCCATGATTAAACATTTTCTTTTGATGTGTTGTACCATCTATCCCAATATTAGTGCGTACTTATGCAAAATCCATATTTATAAAGATTGATAACTATGATGTGTGCACACAATAATCTAAAATAAATTTACATATATTACTCGAGTGTCCACATGCCAAACTGCTATGGTTTGAGAACCAATGGCAGTGGATTTTATAGATGCTTTTTGGTTGGCAATAGAACAAAAGTGATTGGTGCTTGTTGCTACAAATTTGTACTCTATTTTAGGTGTGTGGAAGTGTCGAAATGATAAACTCTTTAGAAATAAATAGAATGAGTAGTCACTATGATACCATAGTTACCTCAGTTGGGCTTGATGGCATCGGGTTGTGGCTGAATGCAGACATGCAAGTTCTGTTATTAATGTTGGTAGACGTTAAAGTAATTGGGTGCTTACCTGTGATGGTTAAGTAAAATTAAATCCAGATGCTTCATAAACCTTAAAATGAACAACAACAAAATCGAGCCAAGGGTTTGAAAAAGCGAGCTATATAGAAAGAATCAACTTTGCATAATAGAACACCATTATAAGAGGATGCACAAGTGGGAAAAAAATTAAGCCACGTGTTCAAAACCCTGAGAATCCAACACATAGCACATCAGAAGACAAAATTCCTTTGAAAAGGTTTGCATAAGGATCACAGACTAATCCACAAGGACATATATTCATAAATCAATAAGGAATCTGTAGGATGTCGAGACAGCAGAAGTTAAAACCAAATCATCAATCAATAAAAAATAGAGAGCGTGAGAAGCCTTGTGTAGTAGTAACAGAATAGTTGATATAAGATCTTGGTGTAATTGGCCACTAAAGGCAATGAACTGGGATCTTCACAAGAGATTAGGTGAAGATAAGGGCCCAAAAAAGAGATGGATAGACCTATATACTTCTACTACATTTTAGGTGCTAGCTCAAATCCATTTAGATCTTGCTCTCATATTGGTGAGATATGAAAGTAATGCACAGAAACGACAGTTCCACCTTTAACCAATGTGAATTTGATGAGGGAAAAATGCACATGGGTTAGAATCCATTGAAGCTACTGCCCAAACATTAAGACACATTAGACAAGAACATATGCAGCTTAAGAGTTAGAGCACATCTATTGTTCCTAAAGTCTTGGAGCAGAGCTCGTCTGTTGTTACAAAAATCAAGATTTCTTGGAGATAAGATGTTTGTATAGAAGCTTAGCAATCTTGCAAAAGTAAGGGTTGCTTATAGTATACAATAGTGAGTGTTTCCATATATATGAGAACATGTATATACACTTATGTCGATCAACTCAGTGAGACTGACTGGCATGGTTAAACCTTTACCGAGAGACCCATGCCCATGACCCTGTGACTGGTGATACTTGCACCAATCCCAGGTGTAAACACCACCCACCCCTAGGGAGAGATGGGCCAACAATCTTTTCTATAAGAATGCACTAGGTCAGAAAGAAGAAACAATTAATAGAATCTTACATGGATCATAGTTGAACTTCTCAATTTACTTTGAGCAACATCAAGGAAATAGCCAGATCCTTCCAGATACAACATAGTTAATTGTATTTGTCAAATAAATGGATAAGTGGGCTTTCATATAGTTCTAATAGTAACAAACAAATAGCAGACAAACACATATTGTTGTTTTATACCAATATGTTTTTTACCAGATCATCTTTCTTCCTTTTTTTTTATCTGTGGGTAGAATACATTAAAATCAATCAAACAGAGAATCATATTCCTAGTATTATTGTACTAGCAGACCAAGACTCCACCAGGATATTGTTGCTTTAAACTAGGTCCATTATTTTGTAAAGAGTCGGCAGGAACTATGACAAGGATTTCTAAACAATGTCAGCCACACAAAGAGACTATGAATAGGATCTGCTGTTACATTAATTAATTATAAAATTTTGAAATTTAATGCTTTAGACTATACAAAAATATAAAGCATGTTGAAAAATATATTGTGAATTTTATTGCCATACTGAAGGTATTTAAGAATGCCTTCAAAGTTGACCACAAGCCAGGACCAGTCTATTGCTTTGACAGATGCTCAAAATGACATCTAAAGGATCTTGCATACATGAGCAGGTGCACATGAATTTTGATCATCACATAAACTACTAAAATTTAATCTCACAAAAAATACCTATGAAATTATTACAAGGGATGATAGTTGTGAATTGGTTAGATTAAGGGAAGACTATACCTTTCAGTTTCTCTTTAATGTCGTGTCAAATACCTATTAGCATATGACAATCTTTTATTTGTATATTTTCTGACCACTAGACTAGACTCATGATGTTGGTCAGATGGATTTGTTTGATACACAAAATAGGGTGCTAATGATAAACCTTTTCTACAAGCAGAACCAAATGTGCACGTTGGAGAGAATGATAAATCATCATTGCATGCTAGATGCCCTAAGATATGTCAGATAAGTATGGGTAATTGAAGAACCATATAACATTGGAAAATAGTCTTTAGAGAAATAGTGTGTAAGTTATAATAAATTATTATATGCCTCAAGCTACGCCAGAATAAGTATGGGAAAAGGTATCATTTTATTCTCTACTGAGTTCCAAGGACCTAAATGTGTCCTTTTTTACTATATTTCCTAGAACTATCACTGGGTTGTGGAAGAACTATGCCCCCTTTTGTGAATATAAATATCAACAACTAACTTGGACCCGATGTTTCTTAGATTGGACATACATATATTACTGAGCCTACATGAGAGTGGGTGTAGTAGGATTTCTTAAGGCCGAGATAGAGGTTTCGTGATATTTTGAGTAGAGAAGACCAAGCAATTTGTGAATAATTTAGGGAAATAAATAGGCAGTGAGTAGTAATTTTTTACATAAGGAAATCAAGTATGCTCTCAATAATATATTGGGTCTTGGATATATACCCCTCCTCAATGGATTTCTTGACTTGTGGTGGTTAGTTTTCAAGAACATTTCCACTCTGGTGCAAAGATGGATCACTCTAATAGTCCAGGAGGTAAATATCATAAGAAAACTCAACACTCTATTCCATCTATGGGATGTTTTATCTCAGGTATTACAAACTTGTAGGTTATATTGTGCCTACTTTTTGGATTGTCTAAGCCTTCTAAGGCATTTTGTGTTCACTTTGATCCACTACGTCATATAAGTTCTCAGACGACATTGTTCTTTGTGGGCTAGTGGGAGCATTAGCAAGAGAGTAGCCAAGAACATAATTGGAATCAAATGAGAAAAATTAGTATCTCTCACAGGGAAATCACTCATGTCATAGAGGAATGTGAGACTTTGAATTAATGAGCAAATACTATTGTAGCTTAGTTAAAGGCAAACCCGTTGGGGCACCTACAATGCCTAAGCACATGCCTTAAAGAATATTAATTAATGTCCCAACTGAGTAAGAATAACTTGTTCTTGTAATGACATGATGAACAAGGCACATCAAACAACCAAAAATAGTGTAAATGGGCACTAAATGTAGACTAAATCTCCTATCTCAATTTAAGTCAAAAACCACCTGCTTAAAAATATGATAAATTGGGTCTAAACCATCCATCTAAATAACATAGAAGGTTGAAAAGAAAGTCAGACTACCTACAAGAAAAGTGGTTAGTCTAGAGTAAGAGTATACATTAATAAAATATTATACCTTGTCATCTCAGACCAAGGCATGTCACCATAGAGTGCTCTTTCTCCAGCAACTCAATCCCATATGTAGACACCTTCAGCCTGGAGAAGCCAAAATTGTGTATAAGTGCACAACAGAGAAATCAAAGTTTAAAAAACCTAATAGAGGATGCCTTAAATATATATTGAGCATGAAATACTTATCAATGTGATAGTACTAATGCTTTTCAGTTGTTTATAAATTCACATTCTCAGAGTTCTCACAATGTGTCATGATTTACAATAACATAAACTTAAAATTTTAGTTCAATGATTAATCCATATGAAAGACATACTTACTGACACAAATTTGAGGCTTTATAATGATCAAAAACATCAATTCCATGTTATATTGGCTTGGATAAGCTTACAGCATCCATGATCTCACAGTTCTTGTAAGCACAGTTGTTGCCTAGCATCAAGACCTGACATTTGTTCCTATGATAAGTGAAAAGTGGAAGAGAGTTAGATACATTACACTGGATGATGAATAGCCTACAAATAGGCCATGAATACAAACAGAATAACCATGGCAGTCATAACACCACCATGTTCTGATGAGGATAGGATGCCTAGAAAGGTGAAGATCATTGTGCCAATAGTTATGACAAAGAACGGAAATCCAGTTCCTACATAGATGCATAATACTGAGTTAGTAGGTGGTTTGAAGGCATCACCCTAAACAAAATTCCAGGTAGTTTCTATTGGTGCTTCTAGATAATATTTTCTAAAGCATGCCCTAATTCAGATGTATCCAACAAGCTAGAACATAGAATAAAATACAACATGGGATCCTAGATAATATTATCTAGTTCAACCAATACAAAATGCTCCTGGGATCGAAGATAATATTTTCTAAAACATGCTCCTAGGTTAAGAACTAAAAAATATTAAAGAAAGGGGTTAAGAACATATGACCAGTAAAAGTTGAAAACAAAATTTCTTCAACAGAAGGCAACGCAGACACCATAAGAAAGTAGAATAGATCCAGAAATGTTTGTATGTATGGGTAAAGGGAATACTATCACACTATTAAACCATGACAGAAGGCACAAAATGAGCATACTGATTGGCATAAGGTATTCCCAAAAAATAACAAAGATTCCTTAAATGTTACGATCGACTGATTTATAGATGAAAATATACATAACAGGTCTGACAGTTTCACTGAAGCTGCATGGACAAAATCTAAAATACATAGAATAAGCTATTGTCCAATATCATCCAACACAAACTAAATTATAATTAAGATTGATGATGACAGATGATGCCTTCAAGATCCTAATTTCTTATGCCAAGGGATGGCATATGTGAGCAACCACAAAAGCACTATATTACAAAACATCTCCCTAGTATGGTGCATCCCAAGGTGTACATTATATTACAAAACATCTCCCTAGTAACCGCCATAAACCCAGGTTGGGTTGAGATTTAGGGTGCCACTTTTATTAACGATATTTAGGAAGAAAAAGATCAACCTTTTCTTTAATGGGGAGAGACAGTTGGTAAAATGTACCTTGACGTGTGTCCAACGAAAAACAACTGAGTCAACCTACATACCAAGAAAATCAATACATAAGAACATAATTACTAGCTCAAGACAATACCTCCTAGAATCCAAAAAGTTAATAAGTCCTAACATTTGAAGGGTTTGTATAAACCCAGAACTAGATGCCAACTCAAGAGTATACAGGAACTAATCCAGATGTCAACCCAGGAGCACAAATCACTGTAGAAAACAATAATCACCATCTTTGAGGTTATCTTGCTACTTTGGTTTCTTCCATTGGATGAATTTTCTTTTTTTGTCTTCCTAGATGTGGACCATGTGGTGTCAACCTCAAATATTGTAGGTAGACATATCTTCTTTTCCAACTCCCTCTCAATTTATTCTACATACATTTTGCATGATGACATAGTTGTTAGACAGGCGGTCCCTGGTATCTTAGAAACGTGACATAGAAGTCATATAAGAGGACAAAAGAGTTCATAACGTTTGTATTTGCAAATTTGTTGAGTGTATTTCCCAGGGCAAGGACATACCATCATGCTGAGTTTTGAGTATCTTGTCAAGACTCTGACTGCAAGTGGTTCCATCAGCATCGGGCAGCAACTGTGCAACCTAAATCAAAGATAGATTACCACATAAAGTAATAATCAAGTAGTGACATGCAGTACAATGGATAATAACTTCTTCCCATTAGTCAAAGAACTATGTAGTTTTAATGTATCATGACCTTAACAATAGTGTCAGGCATCAACTTTGGTTTTTGTTCTTGATGTAGATCTCTGTAAGACAATGGACTATAAATGACATAGGAGTGAAGGATGTCCACCAGGTAGCTGAGGCTAGTAGAGGCCATTTTCAATGCCACAGTTAAGTAGAACAGATAAGGATGTCCTCCTCGTATACAATGAACTCATTTCCTAAAATATTGTATCAAAGTTCCTATAAATGTGCAAGTGAGCATGAAATGTTTGATCTACCAGTTGTTTCAATTAGCTTTGTGAAGTAGAATATTATACTGATGCTTATTTTGCAAGTACTTAACTTTAAAGAGCATACATGCCCTACATTTGTTGAGAATCACAGGGCATGAATACAGATAGACCATTATAAGGGCTTAAACATTGACCAGGAGGTATACTTGCTAAGAAAAGAGTATTATATGCTAAATAAATGATAATATAACTACATCAAATCTATTATAGGAGCATGTGGCTCCTCAGAATTATACTTGAACCAAAATAGAGCCATATGGTTAGCCTATGGGTAACACTTGAAGAAATCTTTAAACGAACAGAAAAACACCAAAGCCACTGGTTCAAACCTCAAGAAGGCAGCACATACCACATCAGAAGATAGAAATCCCTTAAAAGAGGCTGCACAAGAAACAAAAATTAATCGACAAGAACAAACCTCCATTAACCAAGAAAGCATACGTAGGATCTTGATCAAGCAAAAGTCGACACCAAGTCATCAATCATCCAAAAACAAAGATAGCAAGAAGCTTTATCTAGCAGCAAAAGAACACTTAGTATAGGAAACTCATGAAATTGACTAGTAAAGGAAAAGAACCAGGATCTCAAACTAGACATTAGGAGAAAATCCAAAAGCTCACTAGAAATATTTAGCAACCAAAACCAACATCTAAACAGATAAGGTACACCACTTGCTTTTTGGATGAGCTAAAGCAACCATATATAAGTGATGAGTCTGGAGACACGTTCACTGCTATTGCATCCACATAGTCCATATAAGATAAATCAACCACAACATTTAGATGCCACTAGACTCAATGAAAAACTATAGATTCTTATTCATGATTTAGGAAGGGAACACATAAACATAGTATATAGACAAGATGTTGGTCCCTAACAACCAAAATAAAGAGGCATTTCAATCACCTTATGATGAGAGATTCAAGACAAATGTAGCATTAGAGAACCCAATTGGAGATGTGATACTAGGTCCAATGACATTGCATAAGGCAGAAGAAAATTTAGTTTCCCATGTCTGAGTTCATTGTTGAAAAGTTGGACATGTTGATGATAACCTGACCTGCAAAACATCTAAATCTAAAGAAGGTATTCACCTCAGATTGCACTCTTGTTTTCCCTTTGGAATTAGATCCTCTCTGATATTCTTTTTTTGGATAAGCAAGCTTGGTTTCGAGAGTCTTCATTCAGTGATTTCATTACAGCCAAAATAGAGCAGAAATGGGAAAAAAGAAACTGTAAATAGAAAAGGCAACAAAAGGCATAAACTCTCATTCTAATCCAACCACTGGGGCAACATGAAGGTTTAACCATACAACAATAAAAAGGAGACAAGAATAGACACTTTAAAAAGTATTAGATCAACATCTGATTTATTGAACGAAATTCAAAGCATATTACATTGAAATCAACATAAGCTGGAAGGAAACATCTAATATACTAGCACTACCCACAATTTAGCTTCACAAGATATCATTGATAAGAGGTTGATACCTATGATGTTGATCATAAGTATAGATCATAAGTTGATACCTATGATGCTGATCATAAGTACAGATCGAATCAAATCCATGAAGGAGATGAACAAAACACTCATCATGAAAGATCCTAGGATCTCATTACTACCATGAAAAAGCACTCAAGAAATTTGATGGCAGATAAATATAAATAGCAAATCACTAACAACAAATCCTACAGAGTTGGATTATTTAAGAGCAACCTACATGACTGGGCACAACTAAACCAAAACTCAACTAATTCTAAACAATATTTCTATAGCAGTAAACACAGGATGAAATGCAGAGAATACTAATTCATACCAATCCTAACACATTTTACTAATAACTTACGAGACAGCCAAAAATGACACTAGAAATGTATTTCAATTGTATATGGCAAGAACAGAGGATGTCTACTGACACTAAACATTATATGATAATGGTTCTATTATTCATTTATAATCACCAATAAGCACACCCATATGTTTGTTCTGTACATCCATCATGGGGCTAAGTCTAAGGCATTGAGTAGGGAGGAACCAAACCCTTTGGTTTTCTCCTATCAGAATAATTTGTAAGCTCTGTTGTCTTTTTACTAAAGGCATATTTCAATTAATCTATAAATCTATTATCAAGACAATGAAAATAAAAACAACTATCTTGATACATGAATATTGCAGTTGTGGTCTAGGCCTAAAATGACCAACATTTACCACGATAGATTCATAAAGATCCATTGTCCTTGGGGAGACAATAGCATCATCTAGTTAGGATATGTTTTCTTCTTATTCTGCAAGTGAGGAGATTAGAATTATGACACATAACAGACTTGCCTAACTGATGACAATTAAAGGGAATGTAGGGCATGTTCAAGTTGATAGACATCATGAAATTAGCTTCTATGCCCTACAGGTGATGAAAGTTGCTTCATACAACAGAATTGATTTGCTCCTAATTTATTCAGGAACAATGACTAGAGAATAATCAAAGAAAGAGACATGTGACGAGTAGGAAGCTCATAACAGAGGATCCGAGAAGCACAAGTCTGTTATGTGTCATAATTCTTCGAAGCATGTATTCCATAGGTGCAAAAGTTGAAGATGGACTCTCTCCTAAGATCTAGTTATCAGAAATAGTAAATAAACACATAAACAAGTCCACCGCCCTAACCCATTTAATAACATGCATAGAATAGTCAACAGGAAGAGGACTTATGTATCAAGTTTTGAGTTAATAGATGAAATTTGTCAAAAGACGGTCAACAATAGCACATATTTTGCTTACATATATTCAAACAAAAGTAAAAATAAGACATAATAATTTAATTGTAAGATATGAAAAATAATAGGGGTGAATCAAAATGAATCTATAGCTAATAAAAAAAGAGTTTCTATTTTGCATCCTTTAGTGACCTGAGTAATGAAGTTTGAATATGGCTTATACATTTTAGCACCTAGAAACTAGCTATAACTCAACTCAGTAAATCGCAATGAAAACAACAACTTACCATGACTAGTTCTTAATGAAGATTGATGTATCTTTTTGGGCACTCCTCATTGATTACCTTTTCTATGAGAAAGATGATCCCCAATATATTTGGTACATGGCACTAGGAAAAAAATTGGAACCTCCATAGGACCACACCATCTGGTGTGGTTGATGTCATAAGAGTCTTCAGATCAGTGGCCTGCATCTTAGTTGAACTTTCATAATTCCTAGAAATATGTCACTATAAAGAGTAAGGAAGCGCAAGTTAAACCAACAATGGCAGTAATCAATGATTACAACTAGATCAGTATTATAGGTATGTGAATAATGATGCAATTGTACATGTCTATTGTCATAAACCATGAATCACTCTGTCAGAGATACTTAAAACTAGAAATGTAAGCAACTTTAAAATAGATATGAAAAATATATACAACTATCATTGAGCGTACCTGTAGTAGATGAAAGAACTACTAGAGCTTTAATAGTGGAAAATAACACTCTGCCTTTGAACAGTCAATCATTCTAAAAAACTAGATAACAACATGACTAAATGAATGTTACTAAAAGATGTCGTCAATAAGTATATCATAAACATAAGTGATATTTGAAGCTAGATCTAGAAAGATAGTTTGGTGAGTTTTCCAAATAAATAAGGTAGTGTCTAAACTTATATACCCTTATCTAGATTATGTATAAAGATGTCATAAAGAGAATAGCACATCTACAACCCATATGATATGACACGCCTAAGGTTTTCAAACCTCTAATAGCCTAGCCAAGCATGTTAGGTTCTTCCTATTCACAAGTACATACTAAATTTCTAAACAAGTTGTGCTAAAAGAGACACCATCTTGAACATGTTAAAAATCAGGGGAAATCTAGGAGAGATGTAATACCAAAATCACAAAATGTATAATAAAGAACCACATCATTTAATTTTTCCTCCTCACCACCTCAGTCCAATACAAAGTGTTAAAAGGACACTCTTCTGTGCAGAATTGCAAAGATTTTACTGCATTCCCTCATGCTTCCAACAAAATCATATTTTCCATACATTTCACAATACTAGTGGTATACATGAACTCAACCAACTACCTTACTGCATTCCCTCATGCTTCCAAAAAAATCATATTTTCCATACATTTCACCATACTAGTGGTATACATGACCTCAACCAACTATCTTTTGATCTTTAAGATATGAACCTAAGCAGACTTTATATGGAGGTGCATGTCCACAAAGTTTTACCACCTTCATTTCCTTTGTAGTTTCCTTGAAAGGTATATTTGCTTATTTCTCTTGTGCTGAACTGGTATGGGTGTGATGGGAACAGATAGACCTGCATTATAACAATGATGAATAGTGGTTGTAAAGATGGATTTTCCAATAGACTTGAGGAGTCCCGTCCAAATTTCTTGAACTAGGTACCTACAAGAATGGAAAACAATGAGCTCATACATGTTGTATTGGGATTGTAAGGAATATACATCCCACTAAAAATAACTATAGAATTTGAAGCACAAATTTATCCCATCTCTGTATTTGAATGAAGAGAATGAGTCTCCCAATTTTTGCAAGATAATGTCTACAAAAGGATATGCTAGACTTAAATAGAAGCACATCAAACCGCCTATTTTCTTTTTGAACCATAGACAATGTTTGTAAGTTGTGCTTGAAAAAATAAACTAGAAAAAGTTGAAGAAATATATTTGAATCAAATGAAGTAGATGAGGAACAGAGAATTGGAACTTTAAGTTGGATAGAACAAATTTTCAGTGTTCACCCTAAACAAAGCAAAAAGATGTATGAAACAAAAGCCCCACTGGTAGTCGATTCATAAGTACTATAGACATCATTGACATAGTGCGACATATGAGGATGCAAAATATTTTCATGTATTACCATATTCAATAGTAATATGAAGCATTTGAATTCAAAAGATAATATTTGCTTATGAAATGCATGAAATAGAAAAGGTGCAACAAGCACTACATATGCATGAGCTAACTCATAATAGATACCATTTTGTATCTACAAAAAAAATCCAGGCACTGACAAATAGGTTAAGATCTATCACAAGTGGTGGTTTGAAACATAATACGGTGGAATGTAAATAGCAATATATAGGGGTCAACATCGACAGACAATGTGCAGTGGATATCTAAAAGGAATTCAATTAATCATGTTTGACATGTTTTGTAAAATATAGGGGAACAAACTGATTGTTATGACTAAGAATCGTGAGAAACCTTAATACTTTAACTATGTAACTGCATATTTTTACAATCTTAACAAACAAAATGTAACTAAATAGGTTTAGAATGGAAGACCCTCCCACCAAGTGTGGGGATAGATTTGGAACTTTAAGAGACAGTTTGAAGATGGTTTGGGTTATGGTGGGTCAGGGTATAGCATAATTTGATTCAGTAGTGAGGGGTTGTCCTTCACAAATCGATGTTTTTAGCTCAACTAGGTATCATTCTGACAACCTCTCTAGAGCATATAGCAATCACTCAGAAAGAAATAAGAAAAAGAGCCAACTTATGTGATAGCATCTCCTTGTGGGACAAGGCCATGTCTACAGTCATATACCCACAATAGAATTGTTTGATGCCACATCATGGACAATAGCAATTCGTACACTATTCTAAGTGTGGCAATTTAGAGAGTTTTCATCAATTAAAATATGTAATAATGGGTCCTATATATAACAGAGGACCAACAGTGAATGCCACAAAGCAGTGGCTCGTTGACATTGAATGCATGACTGATATGGATACTTGATACTTGCACATCAATAAGGACCTTTTTGGTGGTCCCATCACTGCAGTTTGACATCAAAGCTAGTCAGGTGTTCAAGCTTCTAAAACTCTATGTGTACTCCATATAGGGGTTCCCTCTTCTTTATAGGAGTAGGTTCTAGTTTTGAATGGCCTTTACTACTACACTCCTCTTCTAGGGAGACATCAAGTACAGTCATACCCTAGAGCAACATATAGACAATGACATAGTAATCAATAGAAACAACCCATAACTATAGGCAGAATAAAAAGTAACACTTTGCTAGAAAGCATTGACTGGAATAGAAGAGAGACTACTAGCATGGATTTTACTACTACCAGTAATGTGTCTACCCTCAACATCAGTTTCATTGAAGAGTTCTTTTTAATATACCACTCAATGAACAGGTAAAAATATACTTGATTGCCCAAGTATTTAGCAATAATATTTGAATGCCCTGAAATGTTATACCTAATTTTAGGAAATCAAGGAGGGTGTAAAAGGTGCAAGGAAGAAGTTGTCGTATGAAACAGAACCTCTAAAGCTTGTGAGACTGGATGAAGATCAAACCAAACAAAAGCACATATGAGTTGGAGAGCACCCTGGTCCATGCGATGTGATATACAAATGTGGCAAAACCGCAAGCAAGAATAGGTTGAACAAGTCAAGAAGGTTTCCTAATGAGTATGACCCTTTTGCTACTGAATTCACTAATGGATGTATTCTGCTCGAACATTATAGGCATTGGAAATGACAATGCATTCGATGCCCTAAAGAGGTGATATGCAAGTATGCTCCCAAAAAGGTTGCAGTTTTAGAATCAAGTATCAGTAAGGAGACCTCCCTAATCACTATCCCCTACCCACATGTGGAATTCATGCACCAAAACACTTAAAGACTAAATATTTCATCCGAGAACCAAATAAAGAGCTACCTACTATCAATATTTACTTATGCCTAACTAATTATGTAATGAAATCACATGCCTTTGCTTACATGTGGGTACATTTCAACATCTTGCAGTGAATATGGATGAACATGGGAAGACACTTTTGATTTAAATTGTATCCTATATCCATATGACAAATTGGGAATTTCTTTCAACTACTCATCGATAATGGTTGTGGAGAAGATACAAGTCAAGCATGCATAAATGAGGTTGAGATTACTGAACCTGCTTTACCTACAAGCATGAACGACTACCAGAAAAAATAGATAGGCTTCTTAATATTTTCTAGACAAAATTTCAAATGAATAAGACATCACTATTGTACTACATTATAGAATTAACAATGCATAATCAAAAATGGATAGAGTCTGCATACTAAAGATTCAACCTCAAGGATTTGGTCTCTTTCTCGATTTAAACTCAGTTTGTCAGGCCTTCAAATGTCAGGCTCCTTTTTAAAAGACATCTCACTGGAATGTCATACCTCTCATCTTCTATGTTTCCTCGTACACCATCCTTCAACGCCACCCTTTGGTGGTCTGAGGGTCGGGTGCTACTAGAAGGAATATGGGGATGGGTGCGAAGAAGACAGTGGGATTGTGACCGAACTAGGGCTCAGGCTGTGAGGAGAGGGGAATAGTGGTGTGAGGAAGAGAGTGTGGTGGTGGGTGGAGTACAGAGGGTGCTAGCAGAGTAGACGAGGGAGGTTGAGGAGTCAAACCTTAATAGAGAGTCACGTGTCATTGGGGGAGGAGAAGGACCGCGCCGATAGGGAGGAGAGGGGTGGGTGCAACAAACTTGAAATTTTGATATGTATTGGTTATTTCAGACGGGGAGGGAGAGTCTAGAAAGAGTATTCTCAATTTATGGTCAATTAATATGTGTAGTCAAATTGTATCTATTATAAGTAACTTTATTTGTTTTTCTTACATTTTTTTATTTATAAAGAAAAACAAGTTTTAACTACAAATATGATATATGTAGTTAGAATAATTGTATCCTCCATGATTGTATTAATCATTCAAGGACTATTCATACCCGATTACCATCATTTAGTTATATTAAAGCTAGGTATAACAAGTTATACCTCATTAGGGTTACATATCAACACAATATGTTTATCATCCCTTCTATTCATATGAGTGAATAGGTAGGACTGCCTTATTAAGGGTAACCCTCCATTTGTTCCATCATCATTCAACCCATATCACCATACCACAGTGTCACCCAGAACCATTGGATGTTTAAAAGGTAAGACCATTGGTTGTTTACATAAGTAAACACCTTGCATAAACTACATATGAAGTCCTTGATTTGTTCTTTAGAAAGAGTCACCATCTAACCCTAGACATCCCAAGATTAACAACACAAAAATTTCCATTGATAGTAGGGTAAAACCCAAAATTGATTGTTCATTTAAAACAAGCCATCCATTATCAGCAAGTAAGCTCCTTAAGTTAATTATATAAAGAAAACCATATAAATCACATTATTAGTACCAACATATTACATTAGCCATCACTCCAGTTTATTGGAGGAATAAACATTAGATCTTGACCATTGGGTCAAGTTCATATGTTAAAATCATCAATTACAATATAGGTCTGATCATTGCATCAAGTGACCCAAGAAACCATTGGTCTAAGGATTAATTGATGCTACAACTATATGATTAACTCACCATAGGTTGTGGAGACCTGATCCACCATCATTAGTGACCATTAAGTCATCATAGGTTGTTAGATCAGCACCATATTCATTAATCATCATCAAATATTAAGCTAATGTCATCATTGATTGATAACATCAGTATGGTACTTAATGGTTGATCATTAAACTTCTAATTGATCCAAAACCTGACCTAAGGAGGTGACCATAGGTTTTCACCATCATCTGACACCTTTGATCCCGACCATCAGTTGTCATGAAGACAACACCATAGGGTTGTTGCAATGGTACCGTCAACAGGTCATGGGTTCGTAGAAGAAATCAACTTTAAATCCTAAAATTGACCATTGGTTGATAGGTGCTTAGCACCATAGGTTGTCAAACCAACCGGATCCAAGTCATATTATACCTTATTAATAATGTACATATGATCAAAAGTTTATCTAGAACTGAAATCAGAATAGGGAACATTATAGAAATCGAAATCCAAGTCAAGCATAGCTTTTTACTGCATGGATCATCATTTTCAAGCAAGAACATGAGATAGCAAGCTTATGGTAAGCAATAAACGTGGAGCAAGTTATAAAAATTTCCTATAATTATTAGATAAACTCCCAAACAGAAGAAAACACGAGCAAGTAGGGTAGGAAATCCAAGCATAAGCTATGAACTCGTCCATCTAGCACCTTTCTTCATCAAATGAGCAAACCCTAATCATAAGGAGAAAGAAAGGAAGGGTTTTAGAGCTTTAGAGCAATTTCTATAATGGAACAACAAGGTTCCAACCTAGAGAAAGGTAGGAGGAAGGATAGCAAAGAAATAAATAGAGGAAAGAAGGGGATTCTTACTCTTTTAGGTCAAGATCACTAGAAGGAAGCTTTTCAAACCCTAAAAGGAAGTCAATTGCAACCCTAGATTCTTTTTCCAAGAAGATCCCCTCTTTCTTCTTCCTTGGATAGGAAATTCACAGAAGCATATAGGGAGAAACGAGGTTCATAGAAGGAGGGAAGTGGTAGATAGAAAATGGATCGTTTTGGTCCTTAGGGATAAGTATACGAAACTTTAAGATAAAGAAAAAGAAAATGTTGAAGTTCTAGTATATTTCCAAGTGTCCATGGCCTTAAACTATTAAGAATATACAAGAACACACACAATCAGATCCCCCAACATCCATAGAGACATGATTATCCTGTGTTTCTTTAATTTCCAAACAAAACAAAACATTCATTAGTTGATAGCTACTAAATGTAGCTCATCCTTGAAGGGGTAAACCCTAAAATACCCTTGGAGACAACACCTTCAAACCAAGGATTAAATAGGTTCCCCATGGCTCAAAAAGCTCAATAATGATGAGAGAATATACAAGGAAGATAATGAAAGTGATAAATTGCAAATAAAGCCTCTCAATTGGGTAAATTTCTGAAAAGTCCAAAATGTGTATAAAATTGCATAACTTGCTCAAACATCGTCCAAATTGGACCAAATTTGAAACTTAAGCTTGTATTATGACTTAAAAGAATATCACAATGTTATATTAGGGTTATAAGAATTCAATTATGATAATTTATCTTATTCAACTCATTAAGAAAATTTAGGGACCTTACAACCACATCCCTCCTTCTATGAACCTTGTTCTCCCTCTGTGTTGTTGGGAATTTGTTGTCCAAGGAAGAAGAAAGAGGGTATCTTCTTGGAAAAAGAATATAGGGTTGCAATTGACTTCCTTTTAGGGTTCAAAAAGCTTCCTTCTAGTGATCTTGACCAAAAAGAGTAAGAATCCCCTTCTTTCCTCCATTTATTTCTTTGTTATCCTTCCTCCTACCTTTCTCTAGGTCAGAACCTTACTGTTCCATGGTAGAATTTTCTATAAATCTCTAAAACCCTACCTTTCTTGCTCCTTATGCTTAGGGTTTGCTCATTTGATGAAGTAAAGGGGCTAGATGGACAAGTTCACAACTTATGCTTTGATTTCCTACCCTACCTACTCATGTTTTGTTCTGTTTGGGAGTTTATCTTCTAATTAGAGGTAAGTTTTATAACTTGTTCCACATTTATTTCTTACCATAAGCTTTCTAGCTCATGTTCTTGCTTGAAAATGATGATCCATGCAGTAAAAAGCTATGCTTAACTTGGATTTTGATTTTTATAATATTCCTTGTTCTGATTTTAGTTCTAGATGAACATGTGATCATGTGCACATTATTCCTAAGGTGTAATATGACTTGGATCAGGTTGGTTTGACAACCTATGGTGCTAAGAACCTATCTACCAATGATCAATTTTAGGGTTGAAGTTGATTTCTTCTATAAACACATGACTCGATGGTGGTACCATTGCAACAATCGATGTGTTGTCTTCATGACAACTGATGGTGCTGACCAAGGGTGTCAACTTACTTTCACCCCTTAGGACAGGTGTTGGCCTATTTAGAAGCCAAATGATTAACAACTAAGTACCCTAATGTTGCTATCAATCAATGGTGACATTAGCTTGATATTTGATGTTGATGAATGAATATAGTGATGATCTAACAACCTATGGTGACTTAATGGTCACTAATGATGGTGTATCAGGTCTCCAAAACCTATGGTGAGTTAATCATATAGTTGTAGCATCAATTAAGACTTAGACCAATGGTTTCTTGGGTCACTGGATGCAATGGTCAGACCTATACTGTAATTGATGGTTTTAACATATGAGCTTGACCCAATGGTCAAGATCTAATGTTTATTCCTCCAATAAAGTGGAATGATGGCTAATGTAATATGTTGGTCTTAATAATGTGATTTAGATGGTTTCCTTTATATGATCAACTTAAGGAGCTTACTTGTTGACAATGGATGGCTTGTTTTAAATGAACAGTCGATTGTGGGTTTTTCCCTACTCTCAACAGAACCCCTATTGTGGTTAATCAAAGGATTTCTAGGGTTAAATGGTGACTTTTATAGATCAAAACTCAATAACATCATAGATGATTCATTCAAGGTGTTTACTTATGTAAATGACCAATGGCTTTACCTTTTCAACATTTCATAGTTAGAATTTGATGCCTCAATATTCCCATTGTTTTAGGGTGAAGCATGTAGGGTAATGTTATGATTAATGATGAGAATTGAGTGGTTCAATGCCTTAAACTTGTAGTCTTACCCTTTCCCTCATATATTTATGATTTATAATCACCATAATGTATTAATGGGTAACCCTAATGAGGTATAGCTTGTTTTACCTAGCTTTAATATAACTAAATGATGGTGATTTGGTATGAATAGTCCTTGAATGACAAATACAATCATGGAGTGCTCTATTGCTGTTGTTGAAACCCTAGTATGTTATAACCACATGGTTACACCTTGATTTATGTGTGGGTTCATACTTGAAAATAGTATGGAAAGTGATGGTGATGATTTACCTAATGCACCCATGATCCAATGGGGATGTCATGAGTTAGGGTTTGGGTATGAGTGCTAATTAGTAACATTAATATAATTTATCTTGTAAACCTAACTCTAATGCAAATAGATGAAGATCAATATTCATGTTTAACCTTCTTATATGATGTCATGATGGTGAAATAAACTCCTTAATATAATCATAACCTTCATGTGTTAATTGGTGGTTACATTGCCACATGGTTGATACTTTCTTATACTAAACATGTGCATTATGAATATGATGAGGGTTAATCATATCTATATTCCTTGCATGCTGATGCAATAAAGGAATGTTCTTATTGTTAATATAACCATGCTATGATTGTTTATGAATATCTCGTAGCTCATTAATGCAATACTGTGTTGATCTGGTGTATTATATGTAGGTGATGTTGTTGAGCCTTTTTACCATGCATGGAAAGATAATGATGACCTTGCAGGGAATAGTATGATGGTCTTAATGAGCTTTGGGCATGGATGAGCCCTGAATGAGGTGTAATCCTCTTGTGTTGATAAGGGTTGACACCCTATGATATTGTGAAAGGGATTTATATCATGTGATAGTATGATGGTCTTAATGACCCTTGGGCATGGTTGATACCTGAATGAGGTGTAATCCTCTTGTGTTGATAAGGGTTGATACCATGTGATATTGTGAATAAGATTTATTAATTGTGATAGTATGATGACTAGTGTGGTCTCATGAATGGCAGGTGAATATTACCATGTGATGGTGAGATGAGAAATTATGTTCCACACATTTTATATATTTTAAAAGTTGTGATATTTATATGCTTGCTAGAAGTGAGTTTGGGTTTGTACGTACACTTGTTTGATGCAGTCTTAATTCCCCCAATTGGCATAACTAATCAAGTACAACTCTAATCATGTAGGGTCTTGTGTCGTAGAGCCATCTTCAGTGTCAAAAATTGCTGGATGGTGAAACGAGTATTCCTAAGGGAAACTCGGAGTGCAATCTGTTGAGTATATGGGGGTGGAAAATTGAGGATATATCCTAGTCATCCATAATGTAGGTTGCGGAGGATGACTATGGTCATACTTCATACATCTGATGTGATTGAGGACAACTATGGTTGTACCTCAGATTAGAGGGTTTTGTATACCCTGGTTTCTAGTGTCGTGACCAGTACCAAGGGCGGACTAGTTGTTAACAACTTGACTATATGTAACTATGGTGACAATTTTGACTGATATGTCATTACCTTTTCACTTGTACTGACACAGGGGAATAGATTTTAGGATATTGACACTCCTAGATCTTGTATGGAACCAAATAGCCCTTCACAGGGGTTGGTTGGACTTTGGATGGTATGATTCAAATTCCCCAAGGCATAATAAAAGTTGTAAGATAGCCGTGTAGCATATCTATTTAGGGTTATGCACAATGCTTCATATTGGATGATAACCCTTGTTTGCTTTCTTTTCACTGAGATCATGTATAGTATAATAAGAGATAATAGATATGCTTAGGTTGTAGTTACACTCATATTGTAAACATGTTTATGTTGTCAAATATATTGACACTAATGGTTCACATGTTGCTTATAGCTATATTTAATATTGCTAGCCATCCCTATGTAATTCGAAATGCTTAAACTACTAATCACGCCTATGTAGTTCATTATGTCATGATATTATTTCTACTTATGATATATATTTATTCCCTTTATTTGAGATGCCAATATTGATAGCCTTGTTATCTTACTAGACATATTCATGACATCAGGGATGCTTATGCCACTAGATTGCTTGTACTTCTAGCAAGGAATATGATGATAGTCAGATTAATGATAATGATTGTTATTAGATGCAATTTGATGATATTTGAGTAGATATCTATCCAAAGAAATGGATTTATTTGTTGTCTATATAAGCATTGATGATCACACTTGTTGCTAAGATTAATTACTTAATCTATTTAGCATACTTGAACTGTTCAAGTTGTTCAATTGATTATTAAATACTCCAATTGCTTAGTTATCTACTATTTAAAATGTTGTAATCAATAAGCATTGTTGGAGGTTCTATCTCTTGCTGGGACATGGGTTGTGACGTCCCCGAATTTTCTAAAACTTAATCGAATGTGCGACGTCCAAATTGAAACCCTCACCTCAGCGAGAATCCCAATTTAAACATCCCACATAAGGCTAAGAAAGAGAAAATCAAGGGAGTCAGAAGGAAACACTCAGTAGCACATGCACATGAACAATAATAAAACCATATACACATGTTCACCATTCAACATATAATTACAACATGAATTATTACAACATTTGATATTACATATTGAACAACAACTTATACATGTACATGTAATGCCACTAAACTACAAGATCTTAAGACAACAGGTCCACCTGTACATCCACTCGCCACACAACTCTCACTATCCTGGATCTTCAAGAGCATAACCACAACCTAAACAAAAGATTACATGCGGTACACGTCAGCACAATATTTCAAGAATATTGTACTGAGTACGCCTACGTGTCTTTCATTTACCTCTCATCATATCTTGGTAATAAGATAAAACTAATGTACTTGGCAGTAACAGAAGAATATAAGAAAAGTGTATACTTGCACAAAAATATTCATTAACAAAAGAGAACACATATTTTAATCACATTTTCCATTATATATCCATGCATTTTCCACCTGAGGGAATAATGCATCATCTCTGCTACCAACGAGAATGAGATGTAAGGCCTTATGATCTACTACCAAAGAGTTAGATCATTGTACAATGTGATCTGCTACCAAAGAGAATGATCACTTTCCAGCACTATGCTACCAAAGAGAATTAGTGCTTTCATATAATGGAACAGATATATTATGTTTGATGTGTTCATAGCAATAAGTATGGAGAATCAAGAAACATAGCATACAAGAACAATCATTTCAATCAATACCATATGCCAAGTATTTTACTACTCATATAACACAAGCATATTGTATAATAAGCCAAGTAAGAGGTAATGGCATACCTTCCAACGAGATATCCTAATCACATATTCCTCATGTCATCTATATCCTTGGTCAACCCTGATTAAGACAAGACCATGTATTATCATCAGATTCACATCATCTTGCATCTCATTTTAACCCTATCGTGTCCATTAGGGTTTCTCTTATCTCATTAGTATATGTACTTTATTACTTGTCTTATCATCTTGTAATTAGGTTACTGATCTTATATTACAGGTTAAGATACATAATCTGATCATTATCTTCCATAGCATTTTTGTACACATTAATTAACCCTAGGTTACATCATTAACCTAGATTAGGGTTTTAAACCATGTATTAAAGGTCAATTTCATATAACATGAATTATATGCATCATCATGACCTCATCATTAAATCTGAGGTTCCAAATATGGATATGAGCTTACTCTGTAAATTCCATCAATTCTTGAGCATGTATGTATTTAATACATTTTATTTAGGGTTATTAGCCCTAATTAGTCATATTGAGAAAATTACATGATTTCGAGTCATAACATGACCATATCTGATATCATATGCATTCTATACATAATTATGGACTTACTGACATATTCTCATAATTTTAGGCCAATGTTTGATATTTATTGTCCATCAATTAAGCATTTTACAACTAATAAGATATCACTCATATTCGTGCATCAAAAGGATGATATTATGCTTCCATGTTGTTCTACACATTTTTCTAAGAATTTCAGTATATTACTTGTATTTTTCTGATGCTCTAACTAATTTCTATGATTTATATAAGAACTAGGCATTATTTGAATTTCAAACCTTTTTGGACCACTCAGATGCAGACACATGGCACTAGGGCTGGCGCAGCTCCTGCCTTGGCCGCCTGGTTCTTTGGTGGTTCATGCTGCTCGACTCGGTTCAGGCTAGGTAAGTGTCCGGTTCACTGGTCTGATTTCAGTACTGCTGGACCCGGTCTGCTCTATCCTCTTCTCTCTCGCTCGAACACCCGATGCTCCACGGCGCATCGCAGCCGCTACGGACTCCGCTTCACCGGCGCCTAGCCTGCTTCCAGATCTGTGAACTACTTCTCCTAGCTTCCTTGCCACACGACTTGGAATCTCGGTCTTCTTCACCCACGAAACGCCAGGGCGCCCGACATCCTTTTGTGTGTCGTTCCTTGACGCGATGCCTCCGCACATCGCGGTCCCATACCACCGCCCCGACTGGTTCTGTACTGATGAGATCCAACTCCGAGCCTCCTCCTCAGCTTGGAGAGCCTGCCGTCGTTGGTCTCTAGTTCTGCCTGAAGCATTGGCTGGGCTGCGAGCGCCGCCACACGCCAGAGTGACGACAAGGAGACATGCACTCCTTGACCTCTCGTCCAGACGTCGTGATGTGTGCTTCTCAACACCGGACGCGAGCCAGCGCCCACCACCGCCGCCGCTCGGTTTCCTCTTCCTCTCTTGCATGAATCGAGATCCCAGGGTGAGTCTGTGGCTCCCCTATCCTGCTATGACACGGCGTCGCAGTGAGGCCCTAGCCTGGCGATGAGTCAGCCACCTTCTCGCATTCTTTCTGCTCTTTTCTCTACCTCCGATCACCACCTACACTTCATGGTGGAGAAGTAGTAGAGATGGGTGGCTAGCTCTCCCTCGGGTCTTCTCAACTGCCCTAAATGAGACTTCGGCGTGAAGGATTTAGTGATACAAGGAAGGAACCACCCACTTACTTTACTTCATCGAGCCACGACCTTCGATGGCGGGAAGGTTGCTGCCTCGTCCTCCCCCACGTTCTCCATTCAAGTGATGGCAGGAGGGGAGTATTTTGTCGTCCGATCAAACCATGTGAAAGCCAGGATGGTGCCACGCTGCCAAGCCGTGGCTATGCTCCCATAGAATAATTGACTTGGGCATAAGACATAACAGTTGATCAAGCCTAAGTTGCTATAAGAAGTGATTCTTGGTCCTAAAACATCAACGGTGCACATTATTTCATAACATTCAACCTTACATGGCTTCTCCTAAGAACCTCGATTAATCATGAATATAATACCACATCTTTATTATCATCATGGTCACATTATATTATATTTTGATGCTAAATTTACCACTCTTTGACCAATCAAACGCTTGCCATGAAATAACACAAATTGATTATTCCAATCCTCAACTCATGATTCAATTATTGAATTGAATAACTAAGAACCTCAAAGTTTCACTCTATCACATGGGTCTCACCCTTGTGGTTTGCCACATTTTTTAGGTAATCAAAAGTGACGAAAACAAACATGTGGCAGTAAAGAGGAGCTATAGTAATGAATCTTTGAGAAAATTTATTAGATGTCTAGTGTGTCCTAGATTCGTCCATGTACTCTCAGTTTTGGGCAGGAAAAGTTTGTATATGGTGTTTCAAACGAATCAGAATTTTGTTAGCATGTTAATGTTTATTGTGTGGCATATACAAATATTGTTCTCCTGTGTAGATATGTTGTAGCTAAGGTGATAAAACAATTGGAATCAAATTCTTGGCATAGTATGGATACAAGAAAGATATTGGGCTCTTATGTAAATGTTTCTGAATGAGTGTTGATGTTGAAATTAGTTTTAATTTATCCATATTTTTGGGTATGTGGTTAATTGGTGATTGATTGTGTTCTATGTTTTAAGTAATCTCCTTTAGTGTAATGGGTTCTCACAAGTTGGTATCATGGCTTTAGGTTCATCGAGTCTACAGGGACACTAGGACTTAGGACTAGGATGATGTCAAAATTAGGAATATGATATAAAAATATTGTGCATACTGCCTAATCTCAATATTTGGGTGCCCTGCTAGGTATTCAATTATTGAAGAAAGGTAAGTATGGAACTCTTAGATTGTTATCTTTCTGATTACTCTGATCAAGTAGTCATTTTGAGACAATCTAAAGAGCATAATGAATAAGAAATCATGGTGTGAATATCTCAATCCTACCTTAAAGAATATGAGAATTGCATCATAATCTGTCAAAACTTGAATGTTTGGTAGCTAAAGAGAAAAACACAACACCAAGAAATCTAAATATGAATACAAATAATAAAAAGAGGAGTTCTTAAAGATGTGATTCAAGAAGAGAATAAAGTAAATGATAGATAAGTCTATGCTTATAAAGTGATTCAAGGTATGAAATCCACACAAGATGGAGAGAACTCCAATGATAAGTATAAAATGACAAGATAAATGAGAAAAATGACAAAGGAATAAGGTGGAACCTGAGTTAATCTCAGACCAACCTATGTGTGTAAGAACGTGTTAATGTTAAATAAGCATGGAGTTTGAAAGAAATTAAGACAAATGATCCATGTTTAATGAAGAAAATGTGGAATATGATGATTTACCTGTTGATAAGTGGTAGAAAAACATAATAAAATTGGAGAACATATCTAAGTGTGATAAATAGTCATCAAGTAATGAGTAATGATATATGTTAATCATGATTATTCCTATTCTAATGGAAAGGAACCCAGAATGAAAAAGGCAAAATGATGCATAAGAAGTTGTAACCTGCATAATGAAAAATAGAATTGGTTACCTTTCTACTAGTGACCCTTCAAAATACTACTACGGTATGGGAAGTGTGTTTCCCTTTATGTCTTTCCTTTCTAGGGCACATATTTAAAGTGGATCATTGCCACTTGGTACGTGTGGATTTGTTGCAAACATGAGGGTGGATAACTTATTATAGCATAAGGTTGCTTGGACTATGGTTCCAAGATCATAAATTTTGGGATTAGTTTGCTTTTGAGCCTTCCAATAATTTGGGAGACTCCTCTTATTTGTTTTGAAATTTATTATGTTGGTAAAAGTAAATGAGATAAGGATGTGAGTTCCTTATAGCACATGAGGTGGATACCAAGGTAATGAATCCTAGTATCCAAGATGTATCAACAGTATTGGAAGTATGTGAAGGTTGGAGATGTTTATTAAATGAACATTCCACGTGTTCCTCTCCCTTAGAGAGAGAGAGAGAGTTGATGATGACCCTCTAAATGTTGTTTGGAAGGGAAACAAATGATTCTATAATGTTGTGTTTAGTTCAGTGTTAGTTGGGAAAGACCACTATCAAGGATAGATTGTTTGTTGGTCAATAGATATGTGATGCCATTTTACTTTAAGATAAACCTATGATCAAATATCAATGCATAAGAGTTAGATTGAATGACATAATTCACATGACCATGATGAGTTTAGAGTTATGTCCTTTATACTAACCAATGTACAAATAAAATTTATGAATTGGAGGAACAGAGTGTTCCAGTCACGTCATACAAGTTATATCAAGCTTTGAATGATGACATGTCAAAGTATTTCAAATATGGTAAAAAATATGATCAATATTTCTTCAAAAACCTTAGGGTTGCCAAAGAAGCAATAGCAATGAGACAAGTTGAACAAGAGCGAGATGGGTTTGATTAAATGTCTTTATGGGATCATGATATGTCTTCTAAGTAGGTTGTGTAAATCCTAGTAAGGTGAAGATAGTGTTGTTGTTTCACCCCTAACATGGTTGACTAGGAATGATGTTTCCTTGTATGGAATGATAGGTTCCAGCGTCACCATTTCTTTTGATGCTGAAAAAGAACTGGCAAGTGTTCCAATGTCAGTGTATCTAGAAAAAAAAGGATGGATACATCACCTTTTTTACCAATCTAGCAAGTATGAGTTTTGAGTAATTTTTTGATACAATAGATGTAATTTTAGGATAATAGCTAGAATTTAAAGTTGAACATTACTACCAGAGTTGTACAGATGACACAACAAGTTTCCACATTCCATATTGAGAATGTCTTCTTAGGTGTGGGTTTTTGTGCTGACCCAAGATGAGATATGTATGAATGATGTGACATCACTATGATATGAAAGTAATCATGTGAAGATAATAGCATGAGTTGCAAAGGAAGTATCCATTATTGTTCACCTTAGATTTTCGGGGCGAAATTCCTATTAGGGGTTTATAGTTGTAAGGCCCCTAAACTTGCTTAATGAGTTGAATAATCTTAATTTTCATAGCTGAATTCTTATAACCCTAATATAACTGTTATAACCTCATTTTTCTAAAGCATGTAATGAGATGTGTAAATCTCTTTTAAATCTCTTTTTTCTAAAGCATTTCTTAAATCCCAGGCGGCCACCCTATAAATAGGGGTCCTCTACACCCTATAAATAGGGGTCCTCATGGTTCAATTCACCCTCACGATCCCAGGCGGCCACTCCTTTTGCACCAAAGCTCTCCCTTGTGTCCGATTAACCCAGCTCCGGCGAGCCTCAGCCGCGGCACCGCCGCATGTCTTAATTAGAAAGAAGCATAAGCGGACGACGAGCAGGAGGCTTCGGATCGGGGAGCACGGTGGGCCAACTTGGAAACCCTAGAGGGGACCCTCTACACCCTATAAATAGGGGTCCTCATGGTTCAATTCACCCTCACGATCCCAGGCGGCCACTCCTTTTGCACCAAAGCTCTCCCTTGTGTCTGATTAACCCAGCTCCGGCGAGCCTCAGCCGCGGCGCCGCCGCATGTCTTAATTAGAAAGAAGCATAAGCGGACGACGAGCAGGAGGCTTCGGATCGGGGAGCACGGTGGGCCAACTTGAGATCCAACGATCTCAGGCAAAGCGCGCACCTTTAACTTGCTGAGTGGAGCGCTTCAAGGCCAGCCGCCCTAGAGGGGACCCTCTACACCCTATAAATAGGGGTCCTCATGGTTCAATTCACCCTCACGATCCCAGGCGGCCACTCCTTTTGCACCAAAGCTCTCCCTTGTGTCCGATTAACCCAGCTCCGGCGAGCCTCAGCCGCGGCGCCGCCGCATGTCTTAATTAGAAAGAAGCATAAGCGGACGACGAGCAGGAGGCTTCGGATCGGGGAGCACGGTGGGCCAACTTGAGATCCAACGATCTCAGGCAAAGCGCGCGCCTTTAACTTGCTGAGTGGAGCGCTTCAAGGCCAGCCGCTGGATCAGGCTCCATTGTGGACCAGGACGCGATCCAACGGGCGACAAGCCACAATTGTGCACGCCTCAGCATTAGAGCAGAACTTTGACATGGAGCGTCGGATCAAGGCGCGATCCATCGGCGCACCGATCGAACGGCCCAGGTTTTTCGGTAAATATCTCTCTCTGCCAAATAATCCAGAAAATAGCATTTCCTTGCTAAAATTATAGAAATAGCTAGAAAACTCATATAAAGGAACTTTATATATGAAAGTTGGGCAGAAAAATGCAAGGAATATGATAAAAATATTTGTAACTCCTGATTCCAGTTAGTTTGGCAAAAGTACTTTAACTTGGTAGTAAAATTCATTTCAAGTTAATTGAAAACCCTAATTGCATGAAAAGGATGTTTCTTTGTAACTTAATGGGTTAAGTTGAGGTTTATAAACCAGTTACTTAATAATATGAGGTTTCCATTTGTTTTTTAATACCAATCTGGACAAATTAGGGTTTATGGCTATGAATGAAAGATAATGTACATGAAAACCCTAATTTAGGGTAAAAGAAGAAGGAAACCTTGTTATTTTGATAAATTACTAAATAAGGATCCTAAATTTGTTAGGAATATTAAAAGGAGATAATTTAAAGGTTTTAACTAGATTTGATGAATTAGGGTTCGTAACAATTGAAAATGAAAGCAAAACCCTAATTTTCAAGAAAATCCTAAAATTGGATAGAAACCCTAGGGGACATGATGATATTGGATAAATATTAATAAAAGTAAACTTGTACTTTTATTTTAGGGTTTCTGTGCCTTTGCTTGGTTGCTTGTATTTTCTCTCTCTGCATATTTGATTCTATCTTGAAATCTGCAACCAAAGGTATGTGGTTAATTATGAATAACTGCTCTAGTTTCCCAATAGATTCTCGGATGTTTAATCGCATTGAATGCAACTAAACTATTTGGATGTTCATACTGCAATTATAAAGTGACTATGACTATCACATAATGTATATGCCTACTAGCTCAATCACTAATCCCCTCTGTGTCGTAATGGCTGACCTGGTATAAGACTACCTAGAGGGTAGGTCCATCAGGTCATGAATGACTTTGGCTGCCTACAGGGTAGGTCCATCAAGTCACCTTTATAGAGGTACCATATAAGTCCTTACAGGGAAAACACAGAGTTGTGGAAAGGTATGGATTGATTAGTTTGGCTTAAAACATAATCTTGATTGTTAAATGACTAATTGAGTGATTATATTGTTAATCTAGTTGAACATTATCTGCTTCCTCCACATACTAGCTTCGGGTGATCGTCGTTTTGTTTGTCGGCGATTTAGGTACAAATCTCAAAAGAACAAATAGTAAAGTGACACATTGTGAATTCAAGAATTAAAGAACAAGGAGGAATTATTTAGAATAGTTCATCTGAGGTTAGAAGTTAGTTTATTCCCAACTTTTCAAAGGTATGCAAAGAAAAGTTTTATTACCATTTTTCAGTATAGTCTGTTAGAATTTAATAATTGTTTATGGTTATATGTCGAACCTTTGATCCGGAATTAATTGGGGGTTACTGGAAGGTGAGGTCGTAACATAAGAAGGAAACCTTGTTATTTTGATAAATTGCTAAATAAGGATCCTAAAATTGTTAGGAATATTAAAAGGAGATAATTTAAAGGTTTAAACTGGATTTGATGAATTAGGGTTCATAACAATTGAAAATGAAAGCAAAACCCTAATTTTCAAGAAAACCCTAAAATTGGATAGAAACCCTAGGGGACATTATGATATTGGATGAATATTAATAAAAGTAAACTTGTACTTTTATTTCAGGGTTTCAGTGCCTTTGCTTGCTTGCTTGGATTTTCTCTCTCTACATATTTGATTCTATCTTGAAATCTGCAACCAAAGGTATGTGGTTAATTATGAATAACCGCTCTAGTTTCCCGATGGATACTCAGATGTTTAATCGCATTGAATGCAACTAAACTGTTTAGATGTTCATACTGCAATTATAAAGTGACTATGACTATCACATAATGTATATGCCTGCTAGCTCAATCACTAATCCCCTCTGTGTCATAATGGCTGACCTGGTGTAAGAATACCTAGAGGGTAGGTCCATCAGGTCATGAATGACTTTGGCTACCTAGAGGGTAGGTCCATCAAGTCACCTTTATAGAGGTACCATATAAGTCCTTACAGGGACAACACAGAGTTGTGGAAAGGTATGGATTGAGTAGTTTGGCTTAAAACGTAATCTTGATTGTTAAATGACTAATTGAGTGATTATATTGTTAATCTAGTTGAACATTATCTGCTTCCTCCACATACTAGCTTCAGTTGATCGTCGTTTTGTTTGTCGGTGATTTAGGTACAAATCTCAAAAGAACAAATAGTAAAGCGACACATTGTGAATTCAAGAATTAAAGAATAAGGAGGAATTAGTTAGAATAGTTCAGATGAGTTTAGAAGTTAGTTTATTCCCAACTTTTAAAAGGTATGCAAAGAAAAATTTTATTACCATTTTTCAGTATAGTCTGTTAGAATTTAATAATTGTTTATGGTTATATGTCGAACCTTTGATCCGGAATTAATGGGTGCGGCTTAAACCTTTTGGTCTCCCTTAATTGGGGGTTACTGAAAGGTGAGTTCGTAACATTTGGTATCAGAGCCTAGGTTCTTCATGTAACCATTAGTAATTATTAAATTTTACAAACTCCATAGAACCCAAGGGAGTTATTAGAGGAGTATTCGAAAGACGACGGTGTCTAGAAAGGGATCCCGACCGGGGGATGGCAAGATTTTCCTCCGCACTGCTAGTCGGAATACGAGGACTCCGAGATCCATGTGACTGCCTAGCCAAAGTCTTAGGGTATGATTCGAAATAAGATACCTTTAGGACTCTCTCATCTTATTCATCCCTTCTCATCACATATTCTATTAGGGCTTTAAGAGTAGGATTCTCTCTCTCCTCCACACTCATGTGGTATGGGCAAGTAAGTTAAGGGTTTAAGAATCCTCCATCAAATTAATAAAAGATATGTAATGAGATATCACTGAACATAAGTATAACTAGTTTAAATGATAAACTAAAGGTTTGTTTGTTATGCTTATGTAGATGGCACGAACAAAGACTGTTGCTATTCCTGAGGGCTCGGGGAATCCGGCTAGGAGTGTTTGGCCTCCCTGTAAGGTAAAGAAGTCTTTTGAAAGGAGGAATAGGAACCATGATGGTGGATCCTCTAAGAAGAGGAAGATGCCTGAAGAAGTCACTCAAGAAATCCCTAACCCTAACCCGGTACCATTTAGTAACCTGAATCAAGAAGAAGATCAAGGATATGAAGAGCAACACGTGTATGAGGAAGAAGCCAAGATGGATGAGGACCTAGCCGATGATTCAGAACCCACCATGATGTTCCATACCCCTGATACCTTGTGGTTAGAGCAACAGAGGAAATTGACAGAGGCCATTAATGCTTTGGCCCTTCGAGACATAGCTAGAGTTGAGAATGGTGAACCATACCCTGTTCGTCCACGTGTGGGAGCCACCATCCTAGACTTTGTCAAGCTGAACATAGAAAAGTTCTGGGGAGAAGATAAGACTGAGGTGGTTGATAAAGCAGAAGCCTGGATACTTGCAATAGAGAATGGTTTCTGCATGCTTGACGTACAGCCAAGCAAGAAGGTCCTCTTTGCTGCTCACCTTCTGGAAGGAGTAGCTAAGATATGGTGGGAGACTCACATCACAGGCTGAGATTTGACTGAGGAACCAATGACATGGGTTGATTTCAAGACCATCTTCACTTCCAGATTCATCCCTGTTGCAGCTAAGAAAGAAAAGGAAAGGGAATTCACTAACATGACTCAAGGAAATTCCTCTGTGGCAGACTTTGGGCGCAAGTTTTGGATCCTGGAACATTTTGCGTACAAGATGGATGAGGAAAGGAGGGTGGATCACTTCATAGAGGGTCTTCACCCTACAATCAAGCCTCATGTGATGGCAAGCAAACCTAAAACCTTCGCAGAAGCTTACAACACTGCCTTAGACATGGAAAGAACTGTGATGCCTGCTCAGCTCCCACCCAAGGGGTATTTGGGTTTCACAGAGGGAACCCGAGGTCAGAAGAATCATCATAAGAAGGGTCCAGGACGTCATCAAGCCAAGGGAAGACAGGGAGGAAAAGGGAGACCCCATCAAGAGAATAATCGACTGTGATGCCACTCATGTGGGAAAGGGCATTTCGGTGAGTGCCACCACAAGAAGAGGGTATGTTTCCGTTGTCACCAAGAGGGGCATATCCAAGCTGCTTGTCCTTTACCAGAGCCAAAAGGACCAGGTCCAGTGGCAGCCCCACCAGTAGCACCCCCACCGGTAGCTGTGGCCCCACCTGCTGGAGAAAGAAGACAAGCTCGAGTGTTCGCTATTGACAATGAAGAAGCTCAAGCTAATGCTAATCGGTTGATTGAGGGTAATAACCCTTAGAGTTTTTCTTTATGTTTTGAAAGTTAAGCACATAATGGTCTAATGTATGGTGAACAATAATGTAGGCATGCTTGAAGTCTTGAACATAATGTAAAAGCATTATTTGGCTCTGGATCTACTAATACTTTCATTTCGAGGAATCTTGCAACTATGCTTTGTTTGGATATCAAGGAGATAGGATATGTCTTAGATGTTACAACCCTGAGTGGTCGAATCTTTACCTCTCTTTTGAAAACTCCAGTGATACTTGTGAAATATCGAGATCATGAGTTTCCTACAGACTTTATCCTTCTTGACATGAATGATTTTGATGTGATCATTGGAATGGATTGGCTTTATACTTATAGGGCCCAAATCGAATGTAGGGAAAAGAAAGTGATCATTAGGGAACCAAGTCACCCACCTTTTGTCATTAGAGGTAGGAAAGATGCCACCACCAACTTGTATGTGTCATCCTTAAAGGCAGAAAGAATGATGAGTAAAGGTTGTCAAGCTTTCCTAGCAGTTGTTACCGAGCCCAAACCCAAGGTGCAACCCTTAGAGGAAATAGAGGTAGTCAAGAGCTATGCAGATGTTTTTCTGGATGATCTACCTGGGATTCCTCCCGAGAGAGAGGTGGATTTTTCCATAGAGCTAGCTCCAGGAACAAGCCCTATTTCACGTGCACCTTATAGAATGGCCCCTGCAGAGTTGCTCGAGTTGAAGAAACAATTGCAGGAATTGCTAGACAAGGGTTTTATCCACCTAGCACATCACCATGGGGAGCTCCAGTCCTTTTTCTAAAGAAAAAGGATGGCTCGCTCCGTATGTGTATAGACTACCGGATGATCAACCAAGCTACCATTAAGAACAAATACCCTTTACTCAGAATAGATGACCTGTTTGACCAGTTGAAGTCTGCTCGAGTCTTTTCCAAAATCGACTTAAGATCGGGTTACCACCTGTTGAGAGTCAAGAGTGAGGACATTCCAAAAATAGCTTTTCGAACACGATATGGCCATTACGAGTTTGTGGTTATGCCTTTTGGGTTGTCCAATGCACCTAATGTGTTCATGAACAATATGAATAGTGTGTTCCAACCCTTCCTTGACTCGTTTGTCATAGTGTTCATAGATGACATATTAGTGTATTCCAATGACTTAGAGCAACACCGAGACCACCTAAGTAAAGTCCTTGATATCCTGAGAAAGTAAAAGTTCTATGGGAAATTCTCAAAATGTGAGTTTTGGATAGACCGAGTCATGTTCCTTGGACATATCATCTCAGGAGGAATGATCGCCGTGGATCCAGCCAAGGTGTCAGCATTTCGAGACTGGCCTACACCGAAGAACTCCTCTGAGATCTGAAGCTTCTTGGGGTTAGCAGGATACTATCAGTGTTTAATTTCAGATTTCTCCAAGACTGCCTTGCCTTTGACCATGTTGACTCAGAAGGATGTGAAGTTTGTGTGGTCCGATGTTTGTGAGACTCGCTTTCGGGAACTGAAGGAAAGGTTGACCACTGCACCGGTTTTGACTCTACCATCAGGCAATGAGGGTTTCATGATCTTCACCGATGCATCCAAAATGGGTCTTGGCTGTGTGTTGGAGCAGAATCGACATGTGGTTGCATATGCTTCCCGACAACTCAAGCCTAATGAGGTGAATTACCCGACACATGACTTAGAGTTGGATGCTATCATTCATGCCTTGAAGATTTGGCGGCATTACCTGTATGGTGCTACTTTTGAGATTTTCACTGACCATAAGAGCTTAAAGTACCTTCTGACACAGAAAGACTTAAACCTACGACAACGAAGATGGATGGAATACATGAAGGATTACGACTTTACCATTGCCTATCATCCAGGGAAGGAAAATGTTGTGGCAGACGCGTTGAGTCAGAAACAGCTTAGGTGTGTAGTTGTTCTATCCATTCAGTGGAAGAGCTTGGAAGAGCTGGTGAAATGGTCTCCTCAACCATTAGGTGATCGAGTTCGATTAGCCAACATTCAGATACAGTCTGATTTGTTGAGTGAAATTGTGGCAGCAAAGTTGGTCAGTGGGGAACTTGACAAGATGAGGAGTTTAATGAAGAAGCCTCAGACCCGCCTTTCTTTGGGAGTAGATGGAGGAATCAGATTCGAGAATCGTATATGGATTCCTGAAGACTCACCACTGAAAGAATGTATCTTACAAGAAGCTCAAGGTTCTAAGTACACAGTACACCCAGGGACTACTAAGATGTTTAAGGACATGCAGAGGTTTTTCTGGTGGCCGGGAATGAAGAGAGACATTGCAACTTATGTGGCCAGTTGTCTTACGTGCCAGATGGTGAAGGCTGAACATCAATGACCCGGTGGACTTTTACAGTCTATAGAGATTCCTGAATGGAAATGGGATTAGATCACCATGGATTTTGTGGTGAGTTTACCTCAGACCAAGAGAGGTCATGATGCGATATGGGTTGTGGTGGACCGCCTTACCAAGTCAGCACACTTCCTTGCACTGAAAACCACTGCCAAAGTGTCAGATTTAGCTGAGTTGTACATTCGAGAGATAGTGTGTTTGCATGGCGTACACAGTTCCATCATATCTGATAGAGATCCGAAGTTTACTTCCAAACTATGGAAGCAGGTTCAAGAGGAACTTGGTACAAGGTTAAAGTTCAGTATCGCTTATCACCCCCATACAGATGGACAGTCAGAAAGGACAATCTAGACTTTAGAGGATCTTTTGAGAGCTTGTGTGCTCGATTGGGGTGGATCATGGGAGCAGTACTTACCTCTAGCTGAGTTTTCATACAACAATAGTTATCAAGCCATTATCGGGATGCCTCCATATGAAGCTCTATACGGGAGACCGTGTCGGTCACCACTTCACTGGGATGATGTTGGTGAGAGGACCTTGTTGAGGTCAGATGAACTCCAAGTGTATGCTGATAAAGTCGCTTTGATCAGGAAAAGGCTAAAGAGAGCCCAGGATCGACAGAAGTCGTATACTGATGCAAAGAGGACTGATGTGCATTTCATTGTGGGAGAGCATGTTTTTCTTAAAATCCGACCGCTCTGAGCTATAGCTAAACACAGAGGAAAGTTGAGTCCCCGATATGTGGGTCCGTTCGGGGTGTTAGAACGGATTGGTGAGGTGGCTTATCATTTGGCATTACCCCCTCAATATAGTATGATGCATGATGTGTTTCACGTGTCCAATCTGAAGCGATATGTGCAAGACCTGAGCCATGTGTTGAGCATTGAACCTATTGAACTTCAAGGAAAGTTGTCTTATCTTGAGTTACCTTTGCGTATTATAGATACTAAGGTCAAAGAGCTCAGAAATAAGAATATAGAGATGGTAAAGGTTCTTTGGAAACACCATGGAGAGGATGAGGCCACATGGGAGCTGAAGACGGACATGGAAAAAGCATATCCTGATTTGTTTGCTTGATTGATGAATTTTGAGGACAAAATTCCTATAAGGAGGGGAGGATGTTATAACCTCATTTTTCTAAAGCATGTAATGAGATGTGTAAATCTCTTTTAAATGTATGAATAAGATCATGGTTGATTTCATGGATTGATTTAAATGAATTTCGTGAATAATAGTCTTGCATGCTTTCTTGATGGGCCTTATTGGACATTAAGCCCAATTAAAAGAAAAAAACAAAAAGAAATGAAAAAGGAATTCCCTTTAATAAGGGAATATATGAGGAAAATAAATAGAAATGATTTTAAGGCTAAAATATATTTTCCCAAAATAAGATTTCGAGTTATAAGGGTTCCTTGGGGTTCAAGGAACTCATGATAATTAGATAATGGCAAAGGAAATAAAGAATATGTGGAAAATACAATTAAATAAGGGATAACTCGAAACTGAAGTAAAGGGTTCGTTTCCTTTGGATAATGACTCCAATTTTTGCATAATGAAAGATAAAGGCATGAACGAGCTTTCCTCAAAATCTGAGATAAAATGGAGTTAAGGATTGGGAGTTATGATTTTTCCAAGATTATCATTAAGTTACAGGATAATTCAAATAATTGGAAATCTTTCCTTTTTCTGGTTGAACGCGGACAATAGGGGCGGTTGGATCTTGATCCAACCGATCCGGTTCATCATCCAGAGTCCCAAAGGGACACGAACAGAAGCGTTGGTACAAGGGATCTTTCCCCTTCTTTTCCGATCGATCTAAAGGTGGTTCGCGCAGGGAAACTTGCCCAATAGGTCCAGAGGTGAGAAGCAAAGCTTCCCGACCCCACTTTGATGGGTTCCCATCGAGAATAGGAAAAATGCCCAATTGGGCTGGAACAAGGTTTGGCGGTGGATTTGGAAACCCTAGAGGGGACCCTCTACACCCTATAAATAGGGGTCCTCATGGTTCAATTCACCCTCACGATCCCAGGCGGCCACTCCTTTTGCACCAAAGCTCTCCCTTGTGTCCGATTAACCCAGCTCCGACGAGCCTCAGCCGCGGCGCTGCCGCGCGTCTTAATTAGAAAGAAGCAGAAGGGGACGACGAGTAGGAGGCGTCAAATCGGGGAGCACGGTGGGCCGACTTGATATCCAACGATCTCAGGCAAAGCGCGCGCCTTTAACTTGCTGAGTGGAGTGCTTCAACGCCAGCCGCTGGATCAGGCTCCATTGTGGACCAGGATGCGATCCAACAGGCGACAAGCCACAACTGTGTGCGCCTCAGCATTAGAGCAGAACTTTGACGCAGAGTGTCGGATCAAGGCACGATCCATCGGCGCACCGATCAAACGGCCCAGGTTTTTCGGTAAATATCTCTATCTGTCAAATAATCCAGAAAATAGCATTTCCTTTCTAAAATTATAGAAATATCTAGAAAACTCATATAAAGGAACTTTATATATGAAAGTTGGGCATAAAAATGCAAGGAATCTGATAAAAATATTTGTAACTCCTGATTCCAGTTAGTTTGGCAAAAGTACTTTAACTTTCTAGTAAAATGCATTTCAAGTTAATTCAAAACCCTAATTGCATGAAAAGGATGTTTCTTTGTAACTTAATAGGTTAACTTGAGGGATATAAACCTGTTACTTAATAATATGAGGTTTCCATTCGTTTTTTAATACCAATCTGGACAAATTAGGGTTTATGGCTATGAATGAAAGATAATGTACATGAAAACCCTAATTTAGGGTAAAAGAAGAAGGAAACCTTGTTATTTTAATAAATTGCTAAATAAGGATCCTAAAATTGTTAGGAATATTAAAAGGAGATAATTTAAAGGTTTTAACTAGATTTGATGAATTAGGGTTCATAACAATTGAAAATGAAAGTAAAACCCTAATTTTCAAGAAAACCCTAAAATTGGATAGAAACCCTAGGGGACATGATGATATTGGATAAATATTAATAAAAGTAAACGTGTACTTTTATTTCAGGGTTTCTGTGCCTTTGCTTGCTTGCTTGGATTTTCTCTCTCTGCATATTTGATTCTATCTTGAAATCTGCAACCAAAGGTATGTGGTTAATTATGAATAACTGCTCTAGTTTCCCGATGGATTCTCGGATGTTTAATCGCATTGAATGCAACTAAACTGTTTGGTTGTTCATACTGCGATTATAAAGTGACTATGACTATCACATAATGTATATGCCTGCTAGCTCAATCACTAATCCCCTCTGTGTCGTAATGGCTGACCTGGTATAAGACTACCTAGAGGGTAGGTCCATCAGGTCATGAATGACTTTGGTTGCCTAGAGGGTAGGTCCATCAAGTCACCTTTATAGAGGTACCATATAAGTCCTTACAGGGACAACACAAAGTTGTGGAAAGGTATGGATTGAGTAGTTTGGCTTAAAACGTAATCTTGATTGTTAAATGACTAATTGAGTGATTATATTGTTAATCTAGTTGAACATTATCTGCTTCATCCACATACTAGCTTCGGCTAATCGTCGTTTTGTTTGTCGGCGATTTAGGTACAAATCTCAAAAGAACAAACAGTAAAGTGACACATTGTGAATTTAAGAATTAAAGAACAAGGAGAAATTAGTTAGAATAGTTCAGCTAAGGTTATAAGTTAGTTTATTCCCAACTTTTCAAAGGTATGCAAAGAAAAAATTTATTACCATTTTTCAGTATAGTCTGTTAGAATTTAATAATTGTTTGTGGTTATATGTCGAAACTTTGATCCGGAATTCATGGGTGTGGCTTCAACCTTTTGGTCTCCCTTAATTGGGGGTTACTGAAATGTGAGGTCATAACAATAACCTTGTGATATACTTTAAAATCATAATACAATCTTAAGTTTCAAATTTGGTCCAATTTGGACACTGTTTGAGCAAGTTATGCAATTTTATGCACATTTTAGACTTTTCTGCAATTTACCCAATTGAGAGGTTTTGTTTTCAATTTATCACTTGCATTATGTTCCTTGGATATTCTCTCATCATTATTGAGCTTTTTGATCCATGGGGCTTCTATTTAAACCTTGGTTTCAAGGTGTTTTCCTCAAGGGTATTTTAGGGTTTACCCCTTCATGGACGAGCTACCTTTTGTAGCTATCAAATAATGAATTATCTATTTTGCTTGGAAATTCAAGAAACGAGGGATAATAATGTCTATATGGATGGTGGGGGAGCTGCTTGTATGTGTTCTTTTATATTATTATTGTTTAAGGCCATGGACACTTGGAAAGATACTGGAACTTCAACATTTTCTTTTTCTTTATCTTAAGGTTTCATATACTTATCCCTAAGCACCCAAACGAGCCATTTGCTCTCCACCACTTCCCTCCTTATATGAACCTCGTTCTCCCTCTGTTCTGATGCGAATTTCCTGTCTAAGGAAGAAGAAAGAGGGGATTTTCTTGGAAAAAGAATCTAGGGTTGCAATTGATTTCGTTTTAGGGTTTAAAAAGCTTCCTTCTAGTGATCTTGACCTAAAGGGGTAAGAATCCCCTTCTTTCGTCCATGTATTTCTTTGTTATCCTTCCTCTTACCTTTATCTAGGTCGTAACCTTTCTGTTCCATGGTAGAAATTTCTCTAAAGCTCTAAAACCCTACCTTTTTTGCTCCTTATACTTAGGGTTTGCTCATTTGATGAAGAAAGGTGCTAGATGGATGAGTTCATAGCTTATGCTTGGATTTCCAACCCTACATGCTCGTGTTTTGTTCTTTTTGGGAGTTTATCTTATACTTAGAGGCAAGTTTTATAACTTGATCCACATTTATTGTTTACCATAAACTTTCTAGCTCGTGTTCTTGCTTCAAAATGATGATCCATGCACTAAAAAGCTATGCTTGACTTGGATTTCAATTTTTATAATATTCCCTGTTCTGATTTCAGTTCTAGATGAACTTGTGATCATGTGTACATTATTCCTAAGGTATAATATGACTTTGATCAGGTCATTTTGACAACCTATGGTGTGAAGCACCTATCAACCAATGGTGAATTTTAGGGTTTTAAGATGATTTCTTCTATAAACACATGAATCGATGTGGTACCATTGCAACAACTGATGGTGTTTTATTCATGACAAATTATGGTGGTGACCAAGGGTGTCAACTTACTTTCACCCCTTAGGTCAAGTGTTGGCCTGATTAGAAGCCCAGTGATTAACAACTAAGTACCCTATTGATGTTATCAATCAATGGTGATATTAGCATGATATTTGATGTTGATTAATGAATATAGTGTTGATCCAACAACCTATGGTGACTTAACGGTCACTAATGATGGTGGATGAGGTATCTAAAACCTAAGGGGAGTTAATCATATAGTTGTATCATCAATTAAGCCTCATACCAATGGTTTCTTGGGTCACTGGATGCAATGGTCGGACCTATACTGTAATTGATGGTTTTAACATATGAACTCGACCCAATGGTCAAGATCTAATGTTTATTCCTAAAATAAAGTGGAAGGATGGCTAATGTAATATGTTGGTCCTAATAATGTGACTTAGATGGTTTCCTTTATATGATCAACTTAAGCTACTTACTTGTTGACAATGGATGGTTTGTTTTAAAATAATAGTTGACTGTGGGTTTTACCCTACTCTCAACACAACCCTTATTGTGGTTAATCAAAGGATGTCTAGGGTTAAATGGTTACTTTTATATATCACAACTCAATAACATCATAGATTATTCATTCAAGGTGTTTTCTTATGTAAACGACCAATGGCTTTACCTTTTCAACATTCCATGGTTCGAAGTTGATGCCTCAATATTCCCATTGTTTTGGGGTGAAGAGTGTAGTGTAATGTTATGATTCAAATGATGAGAATTTGATGGTTCAATACCTTAAACTTATAGTATTACCCTTTCCCTCGTATTATTATGATTTATAATCATCATAATGAATTAATGGGTAACCCTAATGAGGTATAGCTTGCTATACCTAGCTTTAATATAACTAAATGATGGTAATTGGGTATGATTAGTCCTTGAATGACTAATACAATCTTGGAGTACTCTATTACTATTTTTCAAACCCTAGTACGCTATAACCCTATGGTTACACCTTGATTTATGTGGAGGTTCATACTTGAGAATAGTATGGAATGTGATGGTGATGCTTCACCTTATGTATCCATGATCCAATGGGATGTTGGGAGTTAGGGTTTGGGTATGAGTGCTGATTAGTAACATTGATATAATTTATCTTGTGAACCTATGATGGTCTTAATGACCTTTAGGCATGGTTGAGCCCTGAATGAGGTGTAATCCTCTTGTGTTGATAAGGGTCGATACTGTAACATCCCTGACGTGGGTTATGAACTAACCCTAGATGTTTTTCCTCAATATGTAATTAAATACTTGTGATTACCTTTTGGGCATGTAATTAAGTTCTTGAGGAACACACACCTTCAATTTTGTTCTGTTTAAACAATGTTATGATATTGTTTTGTAATGCAGGGACCTATGTGCAAATTACCCATATAGAGGGGCTAACTTGCAAATTGCACAGGTTAAGATGTTCCTCTGATGATGAGACATCATATGAGTGAATATGTTGAGGTATGATGGATTTCCCAAGCTTGGGCATCAAGATGCAGCTTGTGGAGCAATCCTTGTGCTTAAAACCCTAATTTTGGAGTAAAGTGCAATTTACCCAAAATATGGGGTGCAACTTGTAAAATACCCCTTCTAGAATATCTTTTCTGACTCTTGACATCATTTAGAGAAAGAATGATGAAAGGGGCGCTTCAATTGAATAATCAGATAAGAAGAATGACCTCTGTAGTAAAATCACCTAGTATGAGTAAGGAGACCCTTCATATATGTACCTTAGGTCGCATGTTGGCTTTCCTTACCCTTAGATCTTGAGTTTTGATGAGCTTTGCTTAAGTTATGATGGTTTGGACGTGCCTTAGAAGGAAGGAGGGACCTAGATGAGAAATTCATAAACTAGAGGTCCTTATGATGAAAACTAACCTAAGCTATATAAGCCTCTTCCTTTGCAAACCAAGTAAACGTATTCTCTACTCTTCTTCACTTATCATCTTGCTCAACCGACCAAGACAAAGCTCTGGATCTCAAGGAGATGACCAACTTGTTCTAAGGTGAGAAGAGACCATCTTCTAGCTTGGATTCATGGAGGAATTCCTTGTATAAGGTTGGTTTTATGGTTAAACTCACTTAGGTTTCTTGTTCTAGCCGACCATCCCCACCCTTTTCTTAGAGAATCATCTTTGGCCGACTTATGGAGCTCAAGACGCCATTAAAGGCTTGAAGCTTGGAAGCTTGGATCTCTAGGAACAACGTTTGAGGTGGGTTTTATAACTCTAAACTTCTTGCTTTATTATGCATATCTACGTTCTTGCAATTTATACTTAGTTCTTCTTCTTCCCCATTCTTCCTTGCACTTTTGCAAGCAATCCGTGGATTAACTGACCTGAACATAGGTTGAAGATTATGGGCGTGAATTCCTAGGCAACTTTATCAAATGACCTTGGACCCTTTGGTCTAAACGGTTTGCAAACCATTTGAAATCAAACGGTCTCAAACTGTTTGATCTCATGCGGTCTTGCAAGACCGTTTAGAATCAAACGGTCTCAAGACCGTTTGATAGGGTTGACCAAGGGAAGACCATTTGTTGGTCTGTTGGAAACATTTTGAATTTAATATCTACAAATAATCATAACCTAATTCCAAACCAATCACAAGTTGAAGGCACTTCAACCCCCTAAACCCTAATCGGGTTGAATTGCTGATTTCAAGGATAGATTTTGGTGAACTTTGGGTTGAAGGACCCAAACGGTCTCAAGACCGTTTGGGGGTTCATCCAAACGGTCTCAAGAACGTTTGGTGACAACCCAAGACCGTTTGGAGGTCTAGGGTTAAGGTTATTTGATGGTTTGGGGGTCCAATCACAATAGGTTGATGAATTGATAAAAATGCTGATTTTAGACCTAATTAGGGTTCAATCCTTATCCAATCGACTTAGTATTTGATAAAGCTTTGAGCAAACGGTCTCAAGACCGTTTGGAGGATGTCCAAATGATCTCAAGACCGTTTGGGCCAATTTTGGGTCCAATTGGAGGTCAATTGATGGGTTCAACCTCAATTTGATTCACATTGTTGAAAATTGATAATTATCCGATTGAAAACCCTAATTGAGTTGGATTCAACCCTAATTGGCTTTCAATTGAGGGTCAATTTGGTGTCCAATTGATTAAAGCTAATCCTATTTGACTCAATTTACAAGTGGTTAACAAGGACATGGCCAATTGAAGGCTTCAACATAGGAAATCCCAATCGATCATAACCTTTGATTTCACTTTTGAGGTCCATGTGGTTTGAGCCCATTTGGACCAAACGGTCTCAAGACCGTTTGAGGCCAAATGGTCTCAAGACCGTTTGGGGCCAAACAGTCTCAAGACCATTTGGTCTCAAAAGATCTCAAGGTCGTTTGGACCAATCGATCTCAAGATCGTTTAAGATCAAACGGTTTCAAGTCACATAGCTTCAAATGGTTTGGAGGTCAACTTTCTCAAACGGTCAATGCACCCATGCGGTCTTGGTGACCCATGCAGTCTTGGTGATCCATGCGGTCTTGAAGGTCAAACTATCCAAATGGTCAACGCCCCCAAACGGTCTCAAGACCGTTTGGAGGTTGAAGGTTGAAACCGTTTGGAGACTTTTAAGGCTGATTATGCTTAATCGTTTGAAGGTGTAATTGGTTCAATGGTGGTCTAATCTAAACCCTAATGGTACCCTAAGACATTAAGGGACTAAGTGACTAATGGATTGACCCATGATGGTGAACAATGGTGTACTTTACCAAAATGCCCTTGAAGGGTTCAATCAAATGATACTTTGTTTTAATCAAACCCTAATCACATGATAGTGGTGATTTGGCTTATGATAGTCAATGAGGACTTGACCCAACCTAATCTAGAGTGATGTAATCACCATCTATTAGTAAGAGAAGAGAGAAAGTACCATTTATGGTTGAAACTCAAGTAAAGTACCTTCAATACATATGAATGTGCATGATTAAGGTATGATCCACTTAGGTGAGATCATGGAAACCCTAATTATGATAATTGATGAATCTTAAACTAATTTAAAGGCATCAATGGTGATGTTTCTCATACATGATGATGTTATGGGTCCAAATCACCATGAAGTGAATAGTAAACCCTAATTCTAGGGTGATAACATGTAATTTGAATAGTAAACCCTAATTGATGAAAATCAGGGAACCTATCTCTTGTAAGAGTATGAAGGTACAACTCTTGAAATGAATTGTTTACTATTATTAGTTGAATTAACCATGCAGGTTCTTATGTGAGGATGATCATATCCAGGTATGGATTATGATACCATATTCATTGAAGGCATGTTATTAGCTTATAAATAGTAACATATCTTATTGCCTAGTAAGTGGCATCTTATGAGAATTGATAGGCTGTAAGAGCCATGAGTATCATCAAGGTCATGCTAATCAGATGACTTGTGATAAGATGAAATGATTAAGAGATGATAATTGATGTGAATTAGTCTTATTACATTTAGTATTCTACTTTCACATCTACTATGCTAATGATTAATGTTTGAGAACATGTATGATGTTAAAAGAATACTGAAATGTACTTAATTAATCAAGTATAATCATACCATGTAGAGCCCTGATCATAGATCCATCATTGTCAGAAGTTAAATGATGGTGAAACAGGTTTTCCTAAGGGAACTCCTGGATCACATACTTTTGAGTATGTGGGGGAATATGGATGTGTATATCCTTACATCCTAGTGTAGGAATTGATGTAGATGTATCTTAATCCATCAACCCTTCACTATGTGTTTATATCGGGGTGATGTAACACTATTCTCCCGAGGAAATCTTTTATACCGCATCGATGAGAAATAAACAAGAAATCTTTCGATGATGAAGAGAGTACATAATGCCACTGTGACTCTAATAGCGAAGTACCGGAATACCCTGGTGAGCTATAGTAGCAGAGACACTAGATGTCATGCATGTATATCCTCACTATGACTGAGGAAGATGAGGTCATAAGAATTCGTCTTTTTTGATGACCTAGGTATGATATCGATGTGACTTAACAGTGATCGGTTGGAGTATGTGGTATACCTCATCTCCGCAGGGCATAATGATGTTTGTAAAACATAATCAACCGCATATTATATCTGCTTAGGTTAAACTACGAGACACATGAATGATGTTACACTGCATAGTACATATGTTCTTCATATTTCCTAAATGTTGTTGTTCTACTTAATGTCAATCTGTTGTTGATTGTCTTAAAAGCTTTTATTGCTTATGTTGTTCTTCGATTGCTATATAAATCTTCTAGTGGAGAGTTATAACTCTCACTGGGACAATTATTTAAAATGGTCTCACCCCGTAGACTTCAACTTTTTAGTTGGTCGTCAAGGACAGAGGAACCAGCCTACAGGTGACCAATACCAACAGCAGCAGCACCAGGGGAAGCAGTGAATCTCAGGTGGAGATACTGACTACTGAGTCATGTAGTTAGATAGTCCTATGCCGTCTCTGTACTCTCAGGTCCTTGGAGTTAGTGGTCTGAGATTTTGGTTTTGACTCTTGAGATTTTGTATCTGGTTGTGTATGATCACTCAAGAAGTGATTTAACAGAGATGTAAACTGTTTATCTTGTTTCTATAAAAGAAGTTTTATGATTTTAAGGTCTTGCCTCAAAAAGTTTTAATTTTCGGTGATTTTTGTATTCCACTGCTAATTGAATGCTTCCGCTGAGTTTATATCGCGGTTTTGGAGATCGGAGCCCACAATTTAGTGGTATCAGAGCTCTAGGTTCGCTGAGTCTACAGAGACATAAGACTTAGGATGTCGAGTCTATCCTTAGTGTTTCTTTCTTATCTAATAGAATCTTCTGCTCCTCATGAGAAGAAGATATATAAGGATGTCTGAGCCACATGAGGAGTATGTGGCAGAAAGTAGCGTCGCTGCACCTCGAGATGGTGCAAGGAACCTTGAAATAGAGTAGCCCATACTTGAGCCACCCAGAGAGCCACCTCAGTTTGACCCAGCTGATATGGGTAACCCAACTGTTCAAACCATGTTCGGGCATTTTATGACTGCCATGACACATATCACCGACAGGATGCCCATGCCTGCACCTAGGGCACCTGTCCAGCCTAAGGGACAAGGTATCAGTAAGACGTTCGAGCAACTTTGTCGTGTGTGACGTCCCCAGATTTTGACTTCTCCAAACCCTATTGGGAATGAGATGTCAGAATCCGAAAACATCATCCAATCATATCAAAAAGCGATGCGGAAGCATAATACGCATACATGAACATACAAACATAACATATCTCAACATTCAACATGTATATTTATACAACATGAATTATTACACAATGATTTACAATTACATATTGAATGAAGATTCTACAATCTATAAACATGTATGCTAACATGATCTTAGACAATAGGTACAACCTGTGCAACTTGCTCACATCCTATTCCTTTATCCCATTCTAGCTCTGGACCTAGAAAATACAAGAAACAAAAACATCAACAAAAGTTGGTACGTGGAATTAAAAGCTATACTATGCTGGCATATAAAATAATCAAAATTGAAGGAAGAGAAAGGAAACATTATTTAAAGGCGGAAAAATCAGGTAATCTCAAGTTATTAGTCATATTTAAATGGACATGTATTACTATGGTGGACTTAGCACATAATCACATAAATAGTGGGCCCTTCCCCGTGTACCTTGTACTCTAGGGATCTCCCCGTATACCGTGTACTCTAGGGAGGTGCTAGTCAACATTAAAGCTTTCCCTCTCTAATAGGGAGATTAATGAACCATCAGTAACTACATTCCATTTTCTTTCCTTAGTGTTCTTATTGTTCAAGGCGGAAATGACAATACATATAGATCTACATCCAACAAGGTATTTCAAGTACAAACAAGCAAGTATATATATTTAACATCCATCAAATCTAGTCATATAATTATATCCACGTACCTGAGTTTAGAGATTCATACTTATATTATGGATCATCTACATCTCTGGTCATCACCTGATTAATAACAAATTAATCATCATTAATATATGTACATCATATTCTTGGTAATTTTAGGTCCAAGTTAGGGTTTGGTCAAATCTAGGTGTTACTGATCTAAAATGTGTCTCTGGTATTTTTATAGTGATCCAGATGTCATTCTAAGGGTCTGGTTCAGATTTCATAATTTTCCGATGATAGGTCTATTTTCTAGAACTAAAAAGAGTTTAAATGCATTAATTTGCCCATTAATAAGGAAAGACATAACATTTTGGCATTACTATCAGATTAGAGTCCACTTATGGTTTCTAAGTGGTATTAGGGTTCCAAGAATATTTTTCTCGTATTTTATATCCATCATTTGCTAATTATACAAATTAAATGAACCCAAAAGAAGCATTTCACCCTAAATTGAATATCATCAATAGTTGTGCTTCAAAAGACTAATATAAGGGTCCAGTAATATAGGGGATGTTTTTCTGAGTCTGGAGATATTTTAGGGGTATTTTTAGGCCAAGGGAGCTATTTACTAGGCATTTTCTAAGAACAAGACATTTTCTGGGAATATTTGCAATTATTACCTTTTGGGTGGCTAACTGTAATCGGATCTTTGGTATGGACCCGCCAGCTGTAAGACCCGCCTACTGGAGTCGTGATCTCCTCCTTCCCTTCCTGCATTTTGGCCTCAGCGGCGTGCGACGCCCGCCTGCACAGGCCTTCCTCCGTGAGCGCCGTCGTGCATAGGCTAGGTTCCGAGCGACGGCGAGGAACCCTGCAAGCTGCAAGAACCGACCTCGAAGATTTGTTGTTTCCTTGACCTCATTGCCTCTCCAGGAAAGTCACGGGTGCCATGGCTCCACAGACAGAGATGAAATCTCGAGCCTGCTAGCTATGTTGCTCGCTCTTCCGAGTGCTGCGAGATCTACGACCTTGCCTGAGATATCATTGGGGCGGGTGACTCAGCCAACGTCGGCTTTACTGGACTGGGAGCGTGCATGAGCGTCGTCGCCCTCTCCCTCACCCCCACATTCTCTGACCCCAGCGTGCGTGAGCGTCGTCACCCAGGTAGGACTACGGTGTGGCCATGGGCCTGCTTCGCTCCTTTTTGCTACTCCCAAAACTCCTCCGCAATGATGAGAGAAATGTAGAGGATGAGAGAAGCACAGGGGGATGGTATTCTAGGAACTCGAAGCTCTGCAACTCTTCCATGAAGCCGCCATGCCGTGCTCCTCCGGAAAGCACTAGGCACCGTTCAAGCCTCACTCCACTCAGCGTCGTCGTCCCTGAAGAATCCTGATGCGTCACTGACGTCTAGGGATCCATCTACTTGCTCCCGCTCGTAAGCTATCTCCAAGGCTGCAGCATTGCGCCCGCCGCGTGCATCGCAGATCTCAGCGCCGGTGCTGCTTGGCCCAGCAGAGGACTTGGTCGCCGCTTCCATCTCCTCATCTATTTCTTAGGCAGGCAGTAGCCTCTACCTCTCTTCTTTCCTCGCAACTCTGCAGTGTGCGCCCCCAGCCTGGGATGGGGCTTCCTCCTTGTCCACCTGGTTGTTGCTGTGTGCGACAATGGAGAGATGAATGTATGACGAGAGGTTGCTCGTTCTCTGTATTCTACCCCCGATACCCTTGTGACTGATTGTTTAGATCCTATGAGTGCGGCAGACTCATCCCACGTAGCTAACTCCCCCACATCCATCGCAAGTGACTACTTCCTTAGGGGGTTCTGATCGTGCCACCTTCCCCTACCATTTCGGAGTAGAGAGATGACAGATCCAAGACCAGAGTGGCCGCATAATAAGAAAATAGTTAATCCACTATAATTCTCAACATGAAATAAAGCAAACGATATATATAGGATTCTTTCATCTTAACCAACATTTAATTGGGAACTCAATTAGATTCGAAATTTCCAATATGTTCATAGTAACCTAATGAAGCATCCCTTCTAATTTGAGACAGAAAGACAAATGTTTGACAATTAATCAATTCCTCCAAACATCTTTATATTTAGGTGTACTATGGTCGATGTGATTACCAATTGACCTCCAAAAGATCTGAACAATTTGCAATGACTTTGTTTGATCTTATACTACATCATGATCCACTCACATTGCATTCTAGTCTGCACATGTCCTCAAATGGATATTTGGTCTCCAAAATATTCAATTGATTAGTAAAGGCTATTCATTCTCAATTGAACTTGATTACATATCATAGTCCTCTATCATATCTCACATAGCCTAAATTAGGTGAAACAATCCATATTAGGTTTACCAACTCCTCAGTTTGGTATTTCTCATCTACAAAGCATGCATGGACCTCAAATGATATATTGTATCTAAATTGTACAATCAGGGTCATCACATTCACCCCACCTTATTGGAATTTCGTCCTCAAAATTGAACTAGTTTCCTTATAGTGATACCAATGGGTTTATATAAATCAACACTTCTAGGTTCCAAGACCAACCTAGTTTTGTATGCACCCTAAGTTTTCATATTTGATTTCAGTCATGTAGGGGTACCCACCCCACCTTATATAGGTCAGAGTTTCATTTAACTATCAACTATAAGATGACATTCTAATATATTAGGATCTACATCCTTCTTTGCCCTAAGAATTAGGGTTTGATCATACATATGGGTTGAGAAGATATTATGCAAGGTCTAATCTTTCACCCCACTAACTTACAAGGTGGTAGGAATATTTCATATCATTGAACAATAGAGTGAGCACACTAAACATCATTATTTCATAATATGATCACATCATACTAGAATTTCATCATTAGAGAAGGGCTTGATTATTCACGTTTACGTATTGTTTTTTTTTTCCTGTTGTCTAAGAGTTGGCCTCAAACTTAAAAGCATAGATTTAGAACAATTGGGTTAAGAATTATATTTTGTGATCATGTAATACATGATCCAAGGATATCTTTATTTCAAACTCATGATTTCGAATTTATAGGTCTCATGTATGAAATGAAGGAAAAGAGAATATATTGAGTCAATCTAAACATGATTTCAAACTTGGATGTTGCATGCATGATATAGGAAGGAAATATAAAATAGGCCAAGCTTAATTGAGTGACTCTTCACACATATTCATCCAAATAACTCAAGTGAGGTTTCTAGCATCATATATAGAGAGAAAAATAGAAGAAGAAGAGGAAGGAATGCCATGTATTGTTGAGTATCTTATGCACAAGGCATTTTACCCCAAGATTTAGCATTTCCTATATCACCTCACTTGCGGCTAATGATGAGATTCACAAGCATAAGTCACTCAAGCTAGAACATAACTCAATAAAAAGGATTGACTTTCTCATTATGAGTCACCTACCCATCATTTTTTTTTAACCAAGCTTTCATATATAAGATTGAATCATGCAAGAGGACTCAACTCATCTACTGAGGAGTAACCCAGCTTAGGACACATCGTTTCACATATATCTCAGGGTAGGTCCTATGACCCTCTCCTTGTGGTTCTCACTCTCTCTCTCTCTGGAGTTCACCACATATCTTGTCCTAACACTAGAGGTCCTCCTTTGTAACAGAGCTTGAGGCTCATGCATATTCAACTTTATCTTAACTTAGATTGCCTTAATAAGAAAGGAGTATGTCCTTTTGTCATCAAAACTTAGCTTAGATTTTCGAAAATTGAACTCATCTCATATGCAACTTAAATCTTTATAAGGAAACTTATACCAGTAGAGATCAAACTTGGATAAGATTACACATGCTTATATCATATATATATCAATCATCTACTCTAACTTTCACATATCCAATAAGGCTCTAGACATCTAATCTAGTTCTACTCTCTCTTCTGGACTGATGTCACTCCGTTTCACTTAGGTTACATGAACACTAACCATTCTCCAGCGTGAGGGACACATTTTTATATTTACATATATTTAATAAAATATTATATAGTTTTTCTCCGAGAAAGAAGACGTTAGAGAAAACTGTCGAGGCTCAAGCCGATTGGAAAAACAAAACCAAATCAGCAAAACTGAGTGTCCCGCACACAGAAGATAGTCTAGTGCTATGCCACCTAGTGAAATGGTGAGAACGAGATGTAGACTAGTGTAGCTACCCAATACATATGAGCTCTATATGGAAAGGGTTTCACACACTTGTCTAAACCTAGTTCTCGAACATCTAGCTTCTAACTTTAGAGGCTAAGTCAAACCTTATTCCTATATAACAACTTACTAAGTTTCTAAGGTTTCAAGTGAAAGGTGAAATTTAGTTTATATTTCATGGTGAGCAATTGTTAGGTGTAGCTATTGTTCATGCTCTGATACCAACTGTGACGTCTTCGGATTCTGACATCTCATTCCCAATAGGGTTTGGAGAAGTCAAAATCCGGGGACGTCACATCGTGTCAGAGATACCAAATACTTTGGGACAGCGGACCCCGCATATGCTGATCTGTGGTTAACCAAGTTGGAGAAAGCCTTCAGAATCTTGAACATCCCTGAAGCTGAGAAGGTTAGACATGTTGTCTATCTTCTCAGAGGAAGTGATGGTCACTGGTGGACCATGGAAGAGCAGAAGTGACCTGGAATAAAGATCTCGTGGGAAGACTTTTGTCGGGAATTTGTCCACAGATATTTTCCAAAGACCTTCATGGACGAGAAGATCTCTCAGTTCGAGAGATTGAGGTAGGGCGTGATGAACATTAGCGAGTACGAAGCTAAGTTCATGGAGTTGCTGCAGTTCTGTCCGCACATGGCTGCCACAAAAGAAGAAAGGATCAGAAGGTTTGAGAAGGGTTTGAATGCCGACTTGACTACTCCCGTGTCAGCCCTAGAGAATCGGGAAAGGTTCTCTACCTTCGTTGAGTCAGTCCGAAGGATAGAAAGATCCGTAGTTGAGAAGAGGCAAACCCAAAAGAGATATCCACAGTTCCAAGGTTCTTCATCTAGGGACTTTAAGAAGCCTAGATTCTCTGCATCTACACCTCCACCACCCATATCAAGTGCTCAGACACAGTGGACACCGAGTAGAGGTAGAGGACGAAGCCTACCACTACAAGAGACTCGCACTTCAGCATCAATGTCAGTCACAGGACCACCAAGACCACAACAACTGGAAAGAAGCTGCTACAACTGTGGGAAGGTGGGACATTTGATGAAGGACTGTAGGTCTAGGCCTATCAGTGTGACACAGCCTCAGAGACAGAATCAACAAGGATCACAGAGAAGACAGTCTCAAGGAGCAGCTAGGGGACGTGGACAAGCATCTCAAGCTGGATCGTCAGCACCAACTCAACCTCAGGCGACAGCAAGGTTCTATGCTATGAACCCACCAGATGCAGTGGTCAATCCACGGGTTGTGGCAGGTTAGATGGAACTTTTATATTCTGATATGTCTAAATCATGTGTTGTATCTGTTTTGATTGACCCAGGTGCAACACACTCCTTTATCACTCGAAGAGTGATTCGTAACTGCAATATGACAGTCAGTCATAGAACAGATAGTTTGTTGCTTGAGACTCCATTGAGAGGGTCTACTGTTTTGCAGGAGGTATGCTCTCCCTGCATCCTCTTCTTTTCTAATCATCGCATTCAAGTGGACCTTATACCACTTGATATGCAAGGATTTAATATAGTCCTTGGGATGGATACCTTGGAAAGGTATAGGGTTGTTTTGGATTGTGAATCCAAGTTGGCTGTGTTTGCTGATGAAAGCAACACATGGATCTTTCAAGGAGAAAGAAAGATTCTACCCACCTGTCTTGTGTCAGCTATGGTTTCTGATAAGCTGATGAGGCAAGGATGTTATGCATTCTTGGCCCATGTGGTAGATACTACCATGGAGAGTCCCAACCATGCTGAAGTTCCTGTTGTCAGGGAATTTGAAGACGTGTTTCCTAAAGAACTTCTCGGTATACCACCACCTCGGGAAATTGATTTTGAAATCAATTTGTTCCCAGATACACAACCCATAGCCCGTACACCGTATAGGATGGCGCCTGCCGAAATGGCAGAACTCAAGAAACAGCTTCAAGAGTTACTTGAGAAAGGTTTTATCCGACCAATTACTTCACCTTGGGGTGCTCCAGTTTTGGTTGTTAAAAAGAAAGATGGGTCAATGTGGTTGTGCATTGATTACAGACAACTCAATAAAGTAACAATAAAGAATAAGTACCCTCTGCCGAGGATTGATGATCTTTTTGACCAATTGCGTGGTGCAACTGTCTTCTCAAAGATAGACTTGAGTTTTGGATATCATCAACTCCGTATTAAGGATAGTGACATATCCAAGTCTGCCTTTAGGACAAGATATGGTCACTATGAGTTCACAGTTATGTCATTTGGACTAACTAATGCACCAGCTGCATTCATGGAACTCATGAATAGAGTCTTCCGACCTTTCCTTGATCAGTGTGTTGTCGTCTTCATAGATGACATTCTGATCTATAGTAGAGATGATCAGCATCTTCGCCAAGCTTTGACTTTGCTAAGAGAACATAAGCTATACACTAAGTTTAGCAAGTGTGAGTTATGGTTGCTGGAAGTATCTTTTCTTGGGCACGTGGTATCTGCCTCGGGTATTCGTGTTGACCCTAAAAAGGTAGAAACTGTTCTACAGTGGGAACAACTGAAGACACTGACGGAGATTCGTAGTTTCTTAGGGTTAGCTGGCTACTACCGAAGGTTCATTAAGAACTTCAGTTCTATAGCCTTACCCTTAACCAAGTTAACCCAGAAAGATGATCCTTTTGCCTGGAATGATAAGTGTCAACAGTCTTTTCAGCTGTTAAAGGAGAGGTTGACAAGTGCACCTGTGCTTGTGCTACCTGAGTAGGGTAAAGGATATGTAGTCTTCTGTGATGCCTCCAAGAATGGACTTGGATGTGTGTTGATGCAGGATAAGCAAGTGATTTCTTTCGCTTCCCGACAGCTTAAGAAACACGAAGAGAAATATTCGACACACGATCTAGAGTTGGCTGTTGTGGTTCATGCCTTGAAGATCTAGAGACATTATCTCTATGGAGAAACATTCCAAATTTTCACAGACCACAAGAATCTTAAGTATATATTCTCTCAACATGAGCTTAACATGAGGCAACGTCACTGGATGGAGTTAATCAAGGACTGCGACTGTACAATTGATTACCATCCGGGCAAGGCCAATGTGGTTGCAGATGCCTTGAGTAGGAAATCAAAAACATCAACCATGGATAGAGCACAACTAAGTTCATTAGTATGCTCTAGGAGAGATATGCTTATCTCTTTAAGGCAAGATAATGTGCAATTGAAGGTATCATTGTTAGCCGGTTTGTTAGCTGAGATGTATATTAAACCTACCCTAAGAGAGCAGATAAAGGAGGCACAGCAAGTTGATGCGGCAGTCCAGCAGATTAGATCTGAGTATGGTGATCAAAAGCGAGATGGTTTTCATGATTCAGATGATCAGGTTGCATGTTATCATGGGAGGATGATAGTACCAAATGTCGATAACCTGAGGAAGTTAGTCCTGGAAGAAGCTCATTCTTCTATGTATGCCATGCATCCAGGGAGCACCAAAATGTATCGAAACTTGAAAGATATGTATTGGTGGCCTGGGATGAAGAAGGATGTTGCTGAGTTTGTTCTGAGGTGTCCTGTGTGTCAGCAAGTTAAGGCTGAACACCAGAAGCCTATAGGAACAATGCAACCTTTACCCATACCACAGTGGAAGTGGGACCATGTGACCATGGATTTTGTTGTTGGCCTACCCAGGACAAGCAAAGGACATGATTCCATCTGGGTAATTGTTGATAGGTTGACAAAGACAGCACATTTCTTACCTGTCAAAACAACCTATTCTGCTGAAAGGTTATCACAGTTGTATGTTCAAGAGATAGTGCGTTTGCACAGAGTTCCTATCACTATAGTTTCTAACAGAGGTCCCCAGTTTACAAGTCATTTTTGGGAGCAGTTACATAGAGCCTTAGGCACCAAGTTAAGGTTTAGTACAACCTTTCATCCACAGACTGAGGGACAGTCTGAAAGGACTATAAAGATCTTGGAAGACTTGTTGAGAGCATGTGTTCTCCAGTTTACCAGGAGTTGGGATCTACACCTAAGCTTGATAGAGTTTTCCTATAACAATAGCTATCAACATAGTATTGATATGGCACCTTATGAAGCCTTATATGGTAGACGTTGTAGATCACCCTTATGTTCGTATGAGACTGGTGAACATCAGTTGTTAGGTCATGATCTTGTGCAGCAGACTACAGAGAAGATCAAAATTATACAACAACAACTTAAGACTGCACAGGATAGGCAGAAGTCTTATGCTGACAGATGACGTAGACCCTTAGAGTTCTAGGTTGGAGACAGAGTGTATCTCAAGGTCTCACCTTGGAAAGGAGTCCTTCATTTTGTAAGGAAAGGGAAGTTAGCTCCTAGATTTATGGGGACTTATCCAATCATTGAACGTGTTGGAAAGGTAGCCTATAGACTAGAGTTACCCCAGGAGTTGTAGAAGTTACACCCTATGTTTCACATTTCTATGTTGAGGAAATGTCACCCTGACACTGAGTCAGTTCTACAACCTATGGAAGTAGAATTGAATGAAGATATAACTTATGAGGAGGGACCAGTGTCAATCCTTGATAGCAGAATTAAAAAACTAAAGAAGAAAGATATAAGTCTTGTTAAAATCCTATGGAATCACCGTGGTGTTGAAGAAGCCACTTGGGAACTAGAGGAAGAGATGAGAAGGAAATACCCTACTCTTTTCTCTTAATATGTTTTGTCGATTTCGGGGATGAAATCCTTGTAAGGGGTGGATAATTTGTAACATCCCTGACCTGGGTTATGAACTAACCCTAGATGTTTTGCCTACATATGTAATTAAATACTTGTGATTACCTTTTGGGCATGTAATTAAGTTCCTGAGGAACATACACCTTCAATTTTGTTCTATTTAAACAATGTTATGATATTGTTTTGTAATGCAGGGACCTATGTGCAAATTGTTGGGTTTTGTGGAGAAAACATGTGCGGCGGAAGCGATAAATCCACGCAACCCGTAACAGGATCTCGTCGATAACAACGTATTCAGAAATAGGTTTGCGGGATATACCTTATCGCGGAGCAAGTCCGGCGATGTCCCGCTGCACGACGGTGCAACGCTGCTTGTCAAACACGGACGGATCTTCTCTCCCATTCGCTGTTGCAGGTTGATCTGGAGATGCTTCTTTGCGGCAGTGACGTACGTTGCTCGCAGCACGTACAGGTGGTCGTTGATGTCCTCCGAACGCAGGTGTCAAGGCGTCTGCGTCTCTACTTCGTCCACGCGGATGGACGGAACTCCACGTCGCGCTTCTCAAGCCGGCGGGAAGGAGCGTGTCTCTGCGGCGGCGTGCTAGCGGCGCGTTGCTCTCCTTTCTCTCCTAAGGACAGCGACGGCTAGGTTTACGTGCGTGAGTGTAACCTAAAAGCGTCTCTCTATATCTTATATAGATATCGGCTGTCTATCCTCCTTTAAATAGTATAAGAAGAGAAGTAGGGTTTCCTAAACCCATCGGTAAACAGAAACGTTGCGTTAATTAAAACGCTCGTGGATTAATTAGAATATTTCGGAATTCATTAATTAACCAAATAATCACATTAATTGATTAATTAATATCCGACTCCATGCAATCGCTTGGGATGGCTCTACGGGCATACATATACCAACAAACTCCCACTTGCACTTAGAGCCAGTCACTCCAATATTATTCTAATCCATTACATAAACATTTTAGTAATCAATGTGATTCGGAGCAATTCCAATCAAATCCACAATTATACTCCTATTCCAATACATCCTATGTGTGTGACCCGGTAGGCTCCAAATTACGTTGGCAGTGATATCCATAATCATATTATGATTTCACAAACAATGATTGGTATCTAGCAAGACTTCATTGCTACCCAAGTAATTGGAGAAGTTGGATAACAACTTGACCTATCATTCATGACTGGTGTTACAGTGATTGTATAGTTCCTTTGTCGCTGATATCCGGATTGAACTTAAGTCATGGAATTGTTATCCTCTTCAATGTTCAATCCATGTTCCTTGAACTAGAGCAGACTGTCTGAGATATATGTAAGCTCAATATCACATATTGACTCACATCAGCATGGCCATGCATTTCTCAGTCTCGCTTATCATGTGGCCGAAATATCAAACTCCCGTAGGAAGGACAAATTCCATCTACATCACTCACAGTCATCCCCATGTGTCACAGTGCACCCAAGCACCATCTTTATAGCAATCCTTATTCAGGACCACGGTGGATGATGTCAAAGTACACTGAACGACATGTGATAAGTGTAGTGACTTCATGTCTAAGAACCACAATCACCACCATCATTATGAGATGTGACTCTAACTACCAATCATGGTATCCATGTGTCACTCTCAAGGTGGGTCTATCTGATACACTGTTCTCTAACAAGTATCTATGTATTTGGTTTGATATCTCCATATCATGGATAATGAGATTCTTCCATCAACCAACATACATTCTAATCTTATGTGTTATTGATGTCTATGGATATTTCCACAATAACAACCGATTAGGGACAAAACAAGAATACATACTCTTAGCATACATATGATCTCACTGTTCAGGTCATCAACCCGAAGACATATGTCATTGAGTATATTATTCTATAGACATCTATAAGTTTTATGGTCATCTCACAATATAAAACACAAACATATAGATTGGAAACTTGCCTTTATTGATATGATCAATGTAGTATTACAAATCATTTACATAGTATCCCATTACAATCATCGAATGATAGTCTCTATGGGCATACATACCAACAGATTCCCACTTACACTTATACCCAATCACTCATGAATCTCAATCCAAGTGATCGAACATGTCCGTCATGTTTCTGCTGTGAAAGTGCTTTTGTGAGCGGGTGAGCCACATTGCTTTCTGTAGGTACTCTACAAACCTTCACATCTCCTCGTTGTACGATCTCTCGTATGAGATGGAACCGCCGTAGAATATGTTTGGAACGTTGGTGCGATCTTGGTTCTTTAGGTTGTGCAATTGCTCCATTGTTGTCGCAAAACAACTCAATTGCATCACCAGCGCTTGGAACCACTCCAAGTTCAGAAATGAACTTCTTGATCCACACAGCTTCCTTTGCAGCATTAGATGCGGCAATATATTCGGCCTCTGTTGTAGAATCCGCAACCGTCTCTTGCTTGGAACACTTCCAGCTCACAGCTCCGTTATTCAGGCAAAACACAAATCCAGATTGGGATCTATAGTCATCTTTGTCAGTTTGGAAGCTAGCATCGGTGTAACCCTTTATCACGAGCTCTTCCTCACCACCGTATACCAAGAATTGATCCTTAGTTCTTCTCAAGTACTTTAGGATGTTCTTTACGGCTGTCCAGTGACATTCACCTGGATCTGACTGATACCGGCTCGTCATGCTCAAAGCATACGACACATCAGGACGAGTACATAACATTGCGTACATGATAGATCCAATTGCTGATGCATATGGAATCTTACTCATGCGTGCTTGTTCATCACATGAACTAGGACACTGGGCTTTAGAGATTGTAACCCCATGGGACATGGGCAAGTTACCTCTCTTAGAACCCTCCATGCTAAACCTCTTTAGCACCTTGTCAATGTATGTGCTCTGGCTTAGGCCTAGAAGCCTTCTAGATCTATCTCTATAGATCTTAATCCCAAGTATATAGGATGCTTCGCCTAAATCCTTCATAGAGAAAGTCTTCCCTAGCCAACCTTTTACTGTCTGAAGAGCAGGGATGTCATTTCCCATCAATAGTATGTCATCCACATACAATATGAGAAATACGACTGTGCTCCCACTAACCCTTTTGTAAACACAAGGTTCATCTTCATTTTGACTAAAGCCAAACTTTTTGACTACTTCATCAAAACATAGATTCCAGCTTCGAGATGCTTGCTTCAATCCATAGATTGACCTTTGTAGCTTACAGACTTTATTGGCTTCCTTTGGATCGATAAAACCCTCAGGTTGTGTCATGTACACATCCTCGAGTAAATTCCCATTAAGGAATGTTGTTTTAACATCCATCTGCCAAATCTCATAGTCATGATAAGTTGTAATGGCAAGCATGATCTTGATGGATTTAACCATGGCAACTGGTGAGAAGGTCTCGTCATAATCAACACCTTGAATTTGACGGAATCCTTTAGCAACCAATCTACCTTTATAGGTTTGAACATTTCCATCCATGTCAGTCTTCTTCTTAAAGACCCACTTGCACCCTATGGGTCTTACCCCTTCGGGTAGATCCACCAAGGTCCATACCTTGTTGGTGTACATAAATTCCATCTCAGATCTCATGGCTTCGAGCCATTTCTCAGATTCTGGTCCCTTAGTAGCTTCTAGATAGGAAGTTGGCTCATCTGCTATGCCCAATTCGTCACTATCTTGAGTCATGAGAAATCCAAATCTCTCAGGCTCAAGTCGTGTCCTACTAGATCTACGAGGTTCCTGTGTTACATTTGGAACTTGAAATTCCACAACAACTTGCGAGTCTTCATGTTCCTTATGTACCTCCTCAGGTTCTCTGCTTTCTTGTTGGTCTCGAACTTCTTCAAGCTCTACATTCCTCCCACTAATTCCTTTGGAAATAAATTCCTTTTCAAGAAATACAGCAGTCCTAGCAACAAACACTTTGTTGTCAGTTGGTGTGTAGAAGTAGTATCCCCAAGTTTCCTTGGGGTATCCAACAAAATAGCATTTTTCCGATTTGGGTCCAAGCTTTTCAGGAAATTTTTTCCTAACATAAGCTTCACATCCCCAAATCTTTAACATAGACAAATTGGGACGATTCCCATTCCATATCTCATATGGTGTCTTTTGAACCGATTTGGAAGGTACACGGTTAAGTGTAAACGCTGCAGTTTCAAGAGCATATCCCCAGAACGATATTGGAAGTTCGGCTGAACTCATCATTGATTGTACCATGTCTAATAATGTACGATTCCTTCTTTCTGACACACCATTATGTTGTGGTGTACCAGGTGGAGTCCATTGTGATACAATACCACGGTCTCTCAGAAGGTCCTCAAACTCTTGGCTTAAGTATTCGCCACCTCGATCTGAACGGAGTGCTTTAATACTCTTACCAAGTTGCTTCTCTACTTCATTCATGAAAGTCTTGAACATTTCAAGAGTTTCTGACTTGTGTTTCATAAGATATACATAGCCATACCTACTGAGGTCATCAGTGAAGGTAATGAAGTATTGATAGCCTCCTCTAGCATTTGATCTAAAAGGTCCACATACATCAGTATGTATGAGCCCTAGCAGATCACTGGCTCTCTCACTGTGTCCAGTGAAAGGAGTTTTGGTCATCTTCCCTAATAAACATGCCTCACATGTCTCTAATGATTCAAAATCAAAAGAGTCTAGATAACCATCCTTATGGAGTCTAGATATGCGCTTCTCGTTTATGTGCCCAAGACGACAATGCCATAAGAATGTTTTGTTTGAGTTGTCAAGTTTTAACCTTTTAGTATTTACATTATATATGCTAGTCTCAAGTTCTAACAAGTAGATACCATAAGACATAGGGGCATTGCCATAAAAGATCTCATCTTTAGATATAGAAATAATTCCATTCTTAATGTGAAATTCAAATCCACTCTTGTCCATACAAGATACAGAAATAATATTTCTATTAATGGCAGGTACATAATAGCAATTCTCTAATTCTATTACAAGGCCCGTAGGCAAAGATAAACTAATAACTCCAACTACGGTGGCAGCAACTCTTGCTCCATTAGCAACCCGCAGCTTGACTTGGCCCTTTCGTAAAGGCTTACTTCTTATCAGATCCTGCATATTAGAACATATGTGAGATCCACATCCGGTATCCAGTACCCATGATGAAGAAGTATTTAAGTTTATCTCAATAACATATATACCTGAAGTGGAGATCTCTATCCCCTGCTTCTTCTTCCTCAGTTCCTCCAGGTAGAGAGGACAGTTTCTTTTCCATTGTCCAGGCTGGTGACAATGGTGACAACTGCCTTCTTTGGAGATCCCACCTTTAGCTTTGAGCACGGATGACTTTGACTTTTGCCCGGCTTTAGAACTTTTCTTAGCCTTGCCTTTGCCTTTTGACTTTCCCTTTGTCTTGCTAATCATTATCACAGACTTGGGCTTGTCTTTCTTCATCTGTGCTTCAGCTGTCCTCAACATGCCCAACAATTCTCACAACGGCTTGTCAAAATTGTTCATGTTGTAGTTCATGACAAAATGATTATATGATTCAGGCAACGATTGTAGAATCACATCAGTGGCCAACTCTTGACCTAGGGGAAATCCCAGCTTGGATAGGCTTTCCACGTACCCAATCAAGGTGAGTATATGGGTGCCAACTGAGTCTCCCTCTTTCATCTTGCTTTTGAACAATGCCTTTGAGACATCATATCTCTCCTGTCTTGCTTGATGTTGATACATGTTCTTGAGATGTGTTACCATCTCCATGACATTCATGTTCTCATGTTGTTCTTGCAACTCATTTCATGTTCTCATGTTGTTCATTGAGCACAACATTAGGCACTTGACATCCACGGCATCATCAAGGTGCTTCTTGTAAGCATCCTTTTCAGCCTTAGGCGCATTTCCGGCGGGCTCCTCTGGCTCTGGTGTTTCAAGGACATTGAGCTTACGCTCATGTGTGAGAACAATTCTCAACGTCCTAAACCAGTTTTGAAAGTTGGTTCCGGTAAGTTTGTCCTTCTCAAGGACCGATCGCAACGAAAACGTGTGAGTGTTGTTTGCCATTTGATTGCTACAAAAGAAAAAAATTGCATTTAGTCCAAAACATTTTGACTTGTAAAGATTTGATAAACGAGATTAATTAGGCCTTTAATTAATTACGCTCCCACTATTTTATTCAAATTGATAGCCCTCACTATCAACTCGGAAGATTGCAACGCACAACCTTCTAGTGAGCCAAGACCCAAAATAATTGGATCAATGCCCAGCCAACGCTGGCGTCAAAGACCAAATACTAAGGTAGGCAACTTTTGCCAATTGCATCATATGCAACTCTTGGATAGATGATCATGCACAACTCCTTGCCATGATGCATCTGTGTGCCTCTAGGTACTTGATCCTATCAAGGTTCCCTAGTTAAGTCCAACCCATAATCCAACACGATGAGTGTGCACCCTGCGGAGGCAGACCCACACACCCACCATCACACTTCCACGAGATAGACAGTGTACCACGCGGAGGCGTGCCCACACATAGTCGATCAAGCTTTTCATGTGTGTTGCTTTATGGAAGGCAACTAAAACTTAATATTATTAATTGAGGGATTTAATTTATACATATATATATATATATATATATATATATATATATATATCCAAACACCACATACTTATAGTACGTATCATATACTACTATATCCACAACCACAAACGATAGACATGCAATCACAAATACATCGGTTATGGCCATACTATTGTAATCCTTTGGAGCAACAAAGGATTACGGTCCACCTATGGTCTTATGCATCTCATGCAACACCTGTGAAAACAACCTGTAAGCCTGTAATGATCAACATTACAATGAACAACTTCATGGATGCTTCGTGAGGTTGGACCTTCAAGTTGCTTCTTGGAATGGGATCTTCTTGTTGCTTCTCCTTGGACACTCCGTGGAGTTGGATCTTCAGGTTGCTTCTTGGAATGAGATCTTCATGGTGCTTCTCCATGGACACTCCTTGGAGTTGGATCGTCAAGTGGCCTCCTTACATCTAGTTTACAAAGACTAAAACTAATCCTATCTCTATTACATCATATGAGTACAAATATAACAGGAAAGAATTAATTACACTTTGAAATAAGAGATGAGGCTCGGCATGCAAGCCGAATACTTTATACAAAGGATCCATATGTAACCATTATACATCCATAGAATTCACAAACAAACATATCCACAAGATCGACATCCACATTCATTCACAACATTCACAAAGGGGGATACTAGGCCATAACCGTGCATGCACTCACCACATAAAACAGATTTTGAAGGCGACGTGTATGCTATCATAGGTATATCTACATATACGTATATACATATTAAAATTGCAGTATTTTTAATGCGGGACATTCCCCATTAAATGAAGTTTGACTCCCACACAGACAATGCGGGGTACACAGGGGCAGCGCCCCTGTACGGGGATCCCCTCACGGGGTCTCAGGGGCAGAGCCCCTGAAAGGTCTACGGAATTTTACTTCCGTGCACTTAGGAAAATCACTATTTTCCATAGTCGACCCCGTCCAAAACGTCAAAAACAATAGCCTGCAGCGTATGTGGAATTAGGTTTAGATTTGCACATTAACAGGTTTAATTCGCATCGTATGCAACATAAAATAGTATACAGCGATTCGATCATATCGAAACGAATCCAAATACGCCGTAGATCAACCTGGCTCTGATACCACTGTTGGGTTTTGTGGAGAAAACATGCGCGGCAGAAGCGATAAATCCACGCAACCCGTAACAGGATCTCGTCGATAACAGTGTATTCGGAAATAGGTTTGCGGGATATACCTTATCGCGGAGCAAGTCCGGCAATGTCCCGCTGCACGACGGTGCAACGCTGCTTGTCAAACACGGACGGATCTTCTCTCCCGTTTGCTGTTGCAGGTTGATCCGGTGATGCTTCTTTGCGGCAGTGACGTACGTTGCTCGCAGCACGTACAGGTGGTCGTTGACGTCCTCCGAACGCATGCGTCAAGGCGTCTGCGTCTCTACTTCGTCCACGCGGATGGACGGAACTCCACGTCGCGCTTCTCAAGCCGGCGGGAAGGAGCGTGTCTCTGCGGCGGCGTGCTAGCGGCACGTTGCTCTCCTTTCTCTCCTAACGACGGCGACGGCTAGGTTTACGTGCGTGAGTGTAACCTAAAAGCATCTCTCTATATCTTATATAGATATCGGTTGTCTATCCTCCTTTAAATAGGATAAGAAGAGAAGTAGGGTTTCCTAAACCCATCGGTAAACAGAAATGTTGCGTTAATTAAAATGCTCGTGGATTAATTAGAATATTTTGGAATTCATTAATTAACCAAATAATCGCATTAATTGATTAATTAATATCCGACTCCATGCAATCGCTTGGGATGGCTCTACGGGCATACATATACCAACACAAATTACCCATATAGAGGGGCTAACTTGCAAATTGCACAGGTTAAGATGTTCCTCTGATGATGAGACATCATATGAGTGAATATGTTGAGGTATGATGGATTTCCCAAGCTTGGGCATCAAGATGCAGCTTGTGGAGCAATTCTTGTGCTTAAAACCCTAATTTTGGAGTAAAGTGCAATTTACCCAAAATATGGGGTGCAACTTGTAAAATACCCCTTCTAGAATATCTTTCATGACTCTTGACATCATTTAGAGAAAGAATGATGAAAGGGGCGCTTCAATTGAATAATCAGATAAGAAGAATGACCTTTGTAGTAAAATCACCTAGTATGAGTAAGGAGACCCTTCATATATGTACCTTAGGTCGCATGTTGGCTTTCCTTACCCTTAGATCTTGAGTTTTGATGAGATTTGCTTAAGTTATGATGGTTTGGACGTGCCTTAGAAGGAAGGAGGGACCTAGATGAGAAATTCATAAACTAGAGGTCCTTATGGTGAAAACTAACCTAAGCTGTATAAGCATCTTCCTTTGCAAACCAAGTAAATGTATTCTCTTCTCTTCTTCACTTCTCATCTTACTCAACCGACCAAGGCAAAGCTCTGGAGCTCAAGGAGATGACCAACTTGTTCTAAGGTGAGAAGAGACCATCTTCTAGCTTGGATTTATGGAGGAATTCCTTGTATAAGGTTGGTTTTATGGTTAAACTCACTTAGGTTTCTTGTTCTAGCCGACCATCCCCATCCTTTTCTTGGAGAATCATCTTTGGCCGACTTATGGAGCTCAAGACACCATTAAAGGCTTGAATCTTGGAAGCTTGGACCTCTAGGAACAACGTTTGAGGCGGGTTTTATAACTCTAAACTTCTTGCTTTATTATGCATATCTATGTTCTTGCAATTTATACTTAGTTCTTCTTCTTCCCCATTCTTCCTTGCACTTTTGCAAGCAATACGTGGATTAACCGACCTGAATAGAGGTTGAAGATGATGGGCGTGAATTCCTAGGCAACTTTATCAAATGACCTTGGACCCTTTGGTCTAAACAGTTTGCAAACCGTTTGAAATCAAACGGTCTCAAACTGTTTGATCTCATGCGGTCTTGCAAGACCGTTTAGAATCAAACGGTCTCAAGACCATTTGATAGGGTTGACCAAGGGAAGTTCGTTTGGTGGTCTGTTGGAAACATGTTGAGTTTAATATCTACAAAGAATCATAACCTAATTCCAAACCAATCACAAGTTGAAGGCACTTCAACCCCCTAAACCCTAATCGGGTTGAATTGCTAATTTCAAGGATAGATTTTGGTGAACTTTGGGTTGAAGGACCCAAACGGTCTCAAGACCATTTGGGGGTTCATCCAAACGGTCTAAAGACTGTTTTGTGACAACCCAAGACCATTTGGAGGTCTATGGTTAAGGTGATTTGATGGTTTGGGGGTCCAATCACAATAGGTTGATGAATTGATAAAAATGCTGATTTTAGACCTAATTAGGGTTCAATCCTTATCCAATCGACTTAGTTTTTGATAAATATTTGGGCAAACGGTCTCAAGACCATTTGGAGGATGTCCAAACGATCTCAAGACCGTTTGGGCCAAGTTTGAGTCCAATTGGAGGTCAATTGATGGGTTCAACCTCAATTTGATTCACATTGTTGAAAATTGATAATTATCCGATTGAAAACCCTAATTGAGTTGGATTCAACCCTAATTGGCTTTCAATTGAGGGTCAATTTGGTGTCCAATTGATTAAAGCTAATCCTATTTGACTCAATTTACAAGTGGTTAACAAGGACATGGCCAATTGAAGGCTTCAACATAGGAAATCCCAATCGATCATAACCTTTGATTTCACTTTCGAGGTCCATGCGGTTTTAGCCCATTTGGACCAAACGGTCTCAAGACCGTTTGGATCCAAACGGTCTCAAGACCGTTTGAGGCCAAACAGTCTCAAGACCGTTTGGGGCTAAACGGTCTCAAGACCGTTTGAGGCCAAACAGTCTCAAGACCGTTTGGGGCTAAACGGTCTCAAGACCGTTTGGTCTCAAACGATCTCAAGGTCGTTTGGACCAATCGATCTCAAGATCGTTTATGATCAAACAGTTTCAAGTCGCATAGCTTCAAACGGTTTGGAGGTCAACTTTCTCAAACGGTCAATGCACCCATGTGGTCTTGGTGACCCATGCGGTCTTGGTGATCCATGTGGTCTTGAAGGTCAAACTATCCAAATGGTCCCCCAAATGGTCTCAAGACCGTTTGGAGGTTGAAGGTTGAAACCGTTTGGAGACTTTTAGGGCTGATTATGCTTAATCGTTTGAAGGTGTAATTGGTTCAATGGTGGTCTAATCTAAACCCTAATGGTACCCTAAGACATTAAGGGACTAAGTGACTAATGGATTGACCCATGATGGTGAACAATGGTGTACTTTACCAAAATGCCCTTGAAGGGTTCAATCAAATGATACTTTGTTTTAATCAAACCCTAATCACATGATAGTGGTGATTTGGCTTATGATAGTCAATGAGGACTTGACCCAACCTAATCTAGAGTGATGTAATCACCATCTATTAGTAAGAGGAGAGAGAAAGTATCATTTATGGTTGAAACTCAAGTAAAGTACCTTCAATACATATGAATGTGCATGATTAAGGTATGATCCACTTAGGTGAGATCATGGAAACCCTAATTATGATAATTGATGAATCTTAAACTAATTTAAACACATCAATGGTGATGTTTCTCATACATGTTGATGTTATGGGTCCAAATCACCATGAAGTGAATAGTAAACCCTAATTCTAGGGTGATAACATGTAATGTGAATAGTAAACCCTAATTGATGAAAATCAGGGAACCTATCTCTTGTAAGAGTATGAAGGTACAACTCTTGAAATGAATTGTTTACTATTATTAGTTGAATTAACCATGCAGGTTCTTATGTGAGGATGATCATATCCAGGTATGGATTATGATACCATATTCATTGAAGGCATTTTATTAGCTTATAAATAGTAACATATCCTGTTGCCTAGTAAGTGGCATCTAATGAGAATTGATAGGCTGTAAGAGCCATGAGTATCATCAAGGTCATGCTAATCAGATGACTTGTGATAAGATGAAATGATTAAGAGATGATAATTGATGTGAATTAGTCTTATTACATTTAGTATTCTACTTTCATAGCTATTATGCTAATGATTAATGTTTGAGAACATGTATGATGTTAAAAGAATACTGAAATGTACTTAATTAATCAAGTATAATCATACCATGTAGAGCCCTGATCATAGATCCATCATTGTTAGAAGTTAAATGATGGTGAAACAAGTTTTCCTAAGGGAACTCCTGGATCACATACTTTTGAGTATGTGGGGGAATATGGATGTGTATATCCTTACATCCTAGTGTAGGAATTGATGTAGATGTATCTTAGTCCATCAACCCTTCACTATGTGTTTATACCAGGGTGATGTAACACTATTCTCCCGAGGAAATCTTTTATACTGCATCGATGAGAGATAAACAAGAAATCTTTCGATGACGAAGAGAGTATAGAATTCCACTGTGACTCTAATAGTGAAGTACCAGAATACCCTGGTGAGCTATAGTAGCAGAGACACTAGATGTCCTGCATGTATATCCTCACTCTGACTGAGGAAGATGAGGTCATAAGAATCCGGCTCTTTTGATGACCTAGGTATGATACCGATGTGACTTAACAGTGATCGGTTGGAGTATGAGTGGTATACCTCATCTCCGCAGGGCATAATGATGTTTGTAAAACATAATCAACCGCGTAGTATATCTTCTTAGGTTAAACTATGCGACACATGAATGATGTTACACTACATAGTACATGTGTTCTTCATATTTCCTAAATGTTGTTGTTCTACTTAATGTCAATCTGTTGTTGATTGTCTTAAAAGCTTTTATTTCTTATGTTTTTCTTCGATTGCTATATAAAGCTTCTAGTGGAGAGTTATAACTCTCACTGAGACAATTATTTAAAATTGTCTCACCCCGTAGACTTCAACTTTTTAGGTGGTCGTCAAGGACGGAGGAACCAGCCTATAGGTGACCAATACCAATAGCAGCAGCACTAGGGGCAGTAGTGAATCTCAGGTGGAGATACTGACTGCTGAGTCATGTAGTTAGATAGTCCTATGCCGTCTATGTACTCTCAGGTCCTTGGAGTTAGTGGTCTGATATTTTGGTTTTGACTCTTGAGATTTTGTATCTGGTTGTGTATGATCACTCAAGAAGTGATTTAACAGAGATGTAAATTGTTTATCTTGTTTCTATACAAGAAGTTTTATGACTTCAAGGTCTTGCCTCAAAAAGTTTTAATTTTCGGTGATTTTGTATTCCGCTGCTAATCGAATGCTTCCGCTGAGTTTATATCGTGGTTTTGGAGATCGGAGCCCACAGATACCCTGTGATATTGTGAAAACGATTTATATCTTGTGATAGTATGATGTCTTAATGACCCTTGGGCATGGTTGAGCCCGGAATGAGGTGTAATCCTCTTGTGTTGATAAGGGTTGATACCCTATGATATTGTGCAAATGATTTATATATTGTGATAGTATGATGACTAGTGTGGTCTCATGAATGGCAAGTGAATAGCACCATGTGATGGTGAGATGAGAAATTATATTCCACACATTTTATATCTTTTAAAAGTTGTGATATTTATATGCTTGCTAGAAGTGAGTTAGGGTTTGTATGTCCACTTATTTGATGCAGCCTTAATTCACCTAATTGCCATAACTAATCAAGTGCAACTCTAATCATGTAGTTCACTGTATTGTAGAGCCATCTTCAGTTTCCAAACTTGTTGGATGATAAAACAAGTATTCCTAAGGGAAACTCAGAGTGCATATTTTTGAGTATGTGGGGGTGGCAAGTTGAGGATATATCCTTGTCATCCATAGTGTAGGTTGAGGAGGATGGCTATGGTCGTTCCTCATACATTTGATGTGATTGAAGATAACTGTGGTTGTACCTCAGATTAGAGGGTTTTGTATACCCTAGTTTCTAGTGTCGTGACCTGTACCAAGGGCGGACTAGTGGTTAGAAGCTTGACTATATGTCACTATGGTGGTAGCTTTGACTGATATGTCCCTGTGTTTCTTCTAGTACTAACTGAGAGGAAGTGATCTTAGGATACTGGCACTCATAAATCTTGTACAAAACTGAATAGACCTTCACAGGGGTCAGTTGGACTTTGGATGGTACGATTCAAATTCCCTAGGGTATAATAAAATATGTAATATAGCCATGTAACATATCTATTCAGGGTTATACACAATGCTTCATATTGGATGATAACCCTTGTTTACTTTCTTTTCATTGAGATCATGTATAGTACAATAAGAGATAATAGATATGCTTATGTTGTAGTTATGCTCATGTTATAAACATGCTTATGTTGTCAAATATACTCACACTGATGGTTAACATGTTGCTACTAGCTATGTTTAATATTGGTATCCATGCCTATGTAATTAGAAATGCTTAAACTGCTAATCTTGCCTATGTAGTTCATTGTGTTATGATGTTAGTTCTACTAGATCTATTCCCTTTATTTGAGATGCCAATATTGATAACCATGTTATGTTACTAGACATATTCATGATGTCAGGGATGCTTATGCCACTAGATTTCTTGTGCTGCTAGCAAGGAATATGATGATAGTCAGATTAATGATAATGATTGTTATTTGATGCAATTTGATGATATTTGAGTAGATATCTATCCAAAGAAATGGATTTATTTGTTATCTATATATGCATTGATGATCACATTTTTTTCTAAGATTAATTACTGAATCTTTTTAACATACTTGAACTGTTCAATCTATTCAATTGATTATTAAATACTCCAACTGCTTAGTTATCTACTATTTAAAATGTTGTAATCAATAAGCATTATTGAAGGTTATATTTCTTGCTGGGAGTGACGAAAACAAACATGTGGCAGCAAAGAGGAGCTATAGTAATGAATCTTTGAGAAAGTTTATTAGATGTCTAGTGTGTCCTAGAGTCATTCCTGTACTCTCAGGTCTGGGCAGGAAAAGTTTGTATATGGTGTTTCAAATGAATCAGAATTGTGTTAGCATGTTAATGTTTGTCGTGTGGCATATACAAATATTGTTCTATTGTATAGATATGTTGTAGCTAAGGCAATAGAACAATTTGTATCAAATTCTTGGCATAGTATGGATACAAGAAAGATATTGGGCTCTTATGCAAATATTTCTGAGCGGGTGTTGATGTTGAAATAAGTTATAATTTACCCATATTTTTGGGTATGTGGTTAATTGGTGATTGATTATGTTTTATGTTTTGAGTAATCTCATTTAGTGTAACGGGTTCTCACATAAATGAACTACCTTTTCCCATGAAGAATGATAAACCAATTTTCTTTTGTAGGATCGTCGATATGGAATACTTGTTTTGGGTGTGGTGCCATGATGAAGGGTTCATCCTTCTAGCATGTCCACTCAAAATTTACTATTGTGAAACTGAGTTCGTCAACTACAACTCCTTTTTTGTTATCAACCCATTTACACCTAAATAATTGAACTCTAAACTCTGCGTAGTCAGTTTCCCATATGTCTTCAATGATATCATAATAAGATAGATTTCCTTCATGTGGACTCTTATACTTAGCACTAGAAAAATAGAATGAAGACACCTGAAGGGTGACCCCACTATTTTGGACGTCACTTTTATCATCTTGATATTTTGTGTAGTATGAAAATCCATTTATGTCAAACCCTTCTAAGATGTAACATGGGTCTTTGGCTTATATGCAAGCCATTTGATAGTTTCTGTATCATTATTTGGTGTTTATAGTTGATTGAATTCTTTCTTTTCAAACCACCTAATAAATTTCCGATTATGCTCTCTAGCAAGCCACATTGAACTGGCTTGGGGATAACTTGTCTTGAGATCATTGGTGTGTTTGGTGATATAAATATCCACATCGTCAATGTTGTGTAAAATATTTAAGTATGCGTGTTCCCACTGCTCACGACTGATATTTATCTGTCATTCTTCCAATATACATTTGTTGAATAAACATTAGAATTCACAATATTAGTAGGAATTTTGTTGGAACTCAAAAAGTCATTGTAAAAGATTATAACATCTTTAGAAATATATCCCTCAATGATACTCCCTTTGGGGTGACAAGATTTCTAAACATCACCTTTAAAAATACTCATGTATCGCTCAAAATGATACATCCAATGTAGGAAAACTGGATCCAATATTTCACTTCCCTAGTCAAATGGACAACTAGATGTACCATGATATCAAAAATTGAAGGGGAAAAATATTGCTCAAGTTGACATAGGGTAATGACCACTTCTCTTTGCAACTTATCTAGAATGTCAGAATCAATTACTTTGCTACATAGAGTGTTTTAGAAGAAGAAAAGCCTAGTGATTGTAATCCTTACACACTTAAGAAGGATAGATCGAATAGCCTTAGGAAATAAATGTTGCATTAGAGTGTGACAATTATGAGACTTAAGACATATCAAATTAAGATCCTTCATTGATACAAATATGTAGATACTGATTGACTATCCCTGTGGTACCTTAACATTATGCAAGCACTCACAAAAGTTCTCTTCTCCTTCATTGACAAGGTATAACAAGTAGGTGGCAAATATGTGCGGGGACCTTTGGTAACTTCTATTACTAATTATTTCTTTATACCCATTTCACATAGGTCCATTTTGGATTTGATGTCATCTTTAGTTTAACTATCTATATTCAATAGAGTGTCGATAATGCTATCATAAACATTTTTCTCAACATGCATGACATCGAATCGATGTTGAACTATCAAAGAACTCCAACAAGAAAGATTCCAAAATATCAACCTCTTTTTGAACAAAGATTTTTCACATGTGTAATTAGTACATGGTCTCTTACCAAAATGATTTACAATGTTCTTTGCTCTTGAATAAACATCCTCCCCTGACATAGGTTAGGGGCCCTCCATTCCTTAGTTGAGCCATTGAATATTTTGTGCAGATTTTGGTAAGGATGCACCTTTGGAAGGATGACTAAGATATACAGTCTTACCACCATATTTTAGTCTAATAGAATATGTATTTTCCTCACATATAGGACATGCCTTGGTTCCTTTATTGTTGTACCCAGACAATTTCCCATAAGTAGGAAAGTCGTTGATAGTGTAAAACAACATAACACATAAATTAAACATCTCCCCACACAAAACATCATAATTCATCACACCTTCTCCCCATAGTTTCTATAGGTCATCAATCAGAGGTTCAATGTAAACATCAATATCATTGCCATGTTGTTTGGGGCCCAATATCAACAATGACAACATGGCATGTTCCTTCTTCGCACACAACCATGGAGGAAGATTGTATACAAAAATCATGATAGGCCAAGTGCTATGTTGGATGTTTAATGTTCCATATGGACTCATCCTATCAGTACAAAGTCTAACTCTTAAATTATTGGTTTCTTCACCAATTTCAGGATACGATAAATCAATCTTCTTCCATTCTGGGAATCAAACACATGCCATAGCATACCAACATTGATTTTCTTACCTATTCATGTCAAGATACGTTTTTTGTATCAAAGGTAATTGAAGAAAAGCATTGAAATTGGGGTATTATAGAAAGATATCACATCAACTTTTAAGGAGACTCAATTTTTATTCTTACTGGATGTCATCTTATTGTACCTTGACACCCCATATTTTGGAAATTCTTCTAGATCGATATAATCCTTTTAAAACAATGCACATTCATTTAGGCATGCATGTATGTTTCTATCCTTCATTATCATTGGACACAACATATTTTTCATTCCGTTTGTTCAAATTGGAAGCTCGTTGCCTTTATGGATAATTTCATTCAACAAATACAACAAAAAAAGTGAAGCCTTTATCACTCCATCTAATATTATCCTTCAGAGTATACAATCTTAACACAATGCTCAACATTGTAAACTTAGTACGAGCTAAGTATTATAGTTTCTCAACATTGTGCACAATATTTTTAAATAAGGGATATGGATCTATTAAATTTAAAAATTGGTTTGTTCTCATATACATCATCAACCATTTTATCTTAGAAACAACTACCAGTAGTGACATATGTTGATCTCATACTAGGAATCTCTCCATGCCATTACCATTCTATATAACCCTATTCAATCCCATTGCACATGAACTGATCTTTTATCATGTCAACATTGTCAACTTTTAGGTTGTTACTACAAATTCCTACATGGGAATAAAACCTATCTCTAGGTTGTTTTCTATGTTCGTCTTCAACTCTTACAAACACATGAAATCATTAATAAACTCTGGAGTGCAGCCATTTGGCTTAGACATCCATGATCGATCCATTTTTGTGACCATATGGGAGACAAGTAGCTCATCAAGTTGTATATGGTAAGTTAATTTCATGAAAAAAAATGTTTAAATTGGGCCCTAATTATCTAGTAGCATTTTCACTCATCAATGTCTACCACCTATCCCATTCTTGAGCACTTCATCTTACTAGTAAGTGTATGATGTGTGTTCAATTTCAATAAATGTTGACAACATTTTCTCGCAGTTCTCTAAGTACACCGATGTAGATGGGAAAATAGCCACCTACATATGTACCTAGAGAACAAAATGGGAAATGCTGTCGAAATTTATTGAAATTGAACAGACATTATACAATTACATCCTAAGTGAGATGAAGTGATCAAGAACAATCTCAAATCAGGGACTACCCACGGTTTACTCCAAATGAGTATATCTTGGACGGGTTTCTAGGCCAACAACATGGTTTAGAAATTAGGGCTTAATATCTAGGGTTTATAGACCAACATTCACATATTAGGGTTTAAAAATCATTGGTTTATGTATTATATTTTCACAAATTAGGGTTTAGTCATTGAGGTCTTACATATTTAACATAATATCTCAAACTAGGCCATGCATTATTATTATCATGTTACATCATACTTCTTATATTAGGGATAATAATATTATGGTTTCACGATCTTAGATAGAGAAATCATAAAATTTGAGTAATCTTAGTCAACATAAGCATCAACATTGTCATAACTAATCATGTAGGGTCATTATCATACATGGTTGTCATAATTAGAGTATAAGCTAGATCAAGTAATATTTGGTGTCAATATAGTTTGTTAAGATACCAAATTGAATTCATAAAGTAGCATAGGTCATCTGTAGAGAAAGGTTCATGCAATATTAGAGTTCTAGTTACTAAATGTGCATTAGGTAATAATTCAGGTCAAGATTAGGCATTTATTGTAATTCATTGTGAGTCCTACAATATGATTCAAGGTCATACCTCTACTTTCAGCTAGAGGGATTATGGTAGAGGTGAGGACGAGGATTGTAGGACTAGCAATGATGGTGTCAGCAACAAAGTAGCAAGTAGCAGTAGCAGCAAAGAAGCAAGCAGTTGCAATAGAGAAGTAGTAAGAGGTGGCAGCAATGAGGAAACAAGCGGTGATGTTGGCAACAAAGAAACATCAACTAGAGGAGGCAGACCAGCAACTGTGACATTGCAGGTGAAGCAACATATGCAGAATGGAGGAGGAGAAATAGCAACAAGCGCATGTCCTATGACAACTGGTAGAGGAGGAGTACCTACAGAGGGGGAGGACCAACTGGAGGAGGAGGAGGACCTGAGGCGGCCATCGATCAGTGTAGTTCCATGAAGAGAAATGGAAAAGCTTGTAGGAAACCTAGTATTGCAAGAGGGAGAGCGTTTATCATATAGCATTAGAGAGGGAAAGAGAGGAAAGGGTTTCAGGGTTAATTAACAGGTACATTAGGCGTCAGTTATTCATGACACCAAAGATGTAAAAGTGTAATCATTGGTTGCCTTATAAAGCTACCATCAAAGGACAACTTTCCCATTGGTTTGGTACAATCAAATTACATCGAACACTTTATCCCAGATGCAACCCAGTGATACATACTTTGTCAGTTACGGTTAAGCCAACAGACGGGAAAACACATTGGGGATGGGAAAATTCTTGTGGGGCACACGTCACCAATCCTTTCTCATCAGTTGATGTAGAAACAACCAATAACAAATGCCAATTATTTTCCCCAAGACAGATGGCACGTGTACCTCTTTATCCCATAAGATATTTAAAAAACAACCAATGATGTAGGGTTTTTGGAGGAAAATGAAATGCTCATAATTTTTTTTTGCAAAATTCTATTTTCAAAGATGATACATAGTGTCATTTGCTTTGAGAAGTGATCGATGAAAAAAAAAGTGCAGCCCGTGTTCTCTCAACTAGTCAAACCATGGTGGTTTTCTTTATAGAATTGACACTAAAGATAAAACCTTCATTTTTGTTGAAAAAACAACTGACACTTTGTCATATTTGTAGTAGTGATTATTTTCTACAATCAAACTCTCACAACCATATTTTTACTTGCTTGTTCTTGCGATTGGATTTGGATCTCAACCACCCTTTTACCATGTCTCGAGATCCATATCTTACTATAATAAAAGTTGATATGTTGTTTGCAACAAGTTAACAATAGGTTTAGAAGGTTAAACTCTAGGACTTTTCCTAGTGATTTGTTTTGTGTGCAATGACACACATCAAATTTGGAAGAGTCAGAATACCACTAGGGTTTTGGAGATGTTGATGTGGAGGGGTTGCAAGAGAGATCGTGTTCCTATAATACATACATTATGTAGGGGAGACATGATTATAGTATCATAAATTTTCACCAAACCAATTGGTAGTAACTCCCGTTTTAGTAAGTACTCCATTAATTCATAAACTATAAAGGGGAACCCTGAATGTTTTAGAATTTTACCATGATTTAATTGTATTCGTTTATGTCTTTGATCTTTCTAACTTAATATTTCTCATAGTGTAAACAAACATTCGTACCTCTATTTATAGATCTAGAAAAATGAGTACATATATACTTAATTTTTTTTCATATTTAGCACATTTATTAAAATTGATTCCAAGACATTATGTAAAAGAAAGAAAAATTATAGAAATAGGATTTTTATCAAAATATTGTGGCGTAAATGATTTAAATTGTATTAATTGATGCCAAAATGTATCATAGGACTAAATTGAAGGACTAATTGTAAATATTTCTCATGTGACAAAGATGAACCTATTTAAATAAGAAGCTCAAAAGGAGACTAATTTCTATCAATGGACAAGAGAATTTATCAAATAGATAAATAAGCCTTGGGATGAAGGAATGAGTTCAAGTTTGGAGAAATGATGAATTATAGCTCAAAATAGATTTAACACCCAAAATCTAGTGTGTTATAGGTCAACCCGTCATGGGATCAGGGTAGAATATGAGGCGTTGTAGGTATGTGGCCTCCTTTGATAACTTGGTAGTATAATGACTACCTCCTTGACCTCATCATCATCATCTTCACGAGCTTAATCATAGATGTCCTCCCTTTGGCCTGTCTCACTCACATTGTTATTTGACCATCGTTGATGATCACTGTCGATGATGTTGAAGATGGTGTTTGGAAGTTCCCTTATACTAAATTTTGAGATTGCATGGATGCTACCTCCAATACGATCAAGAAGCTTGGCATAATGAAAATGCCCAAAGTCCATACTCCCCTTCGAATCCACCAACTTTAGACTAGAGAGGTCAAGATTGTAGTGGATGGCAAGTGTTGTGATGAGACTACCAAAATGGATGGCACCTTCCTAATTTTTCTTTTGTCCATCTAGTGTGCATGCTCAAGGAAAAATGCTCCCAATTTAAACTTCTCTTTTCCTAATGAAAGGAATTCCTAATGTGTGAATATGTTTGTGTCTTGGACCTTCTCTTTGTGTAAGTGAACCTAGCAAACAAAGTGTTTATCATGAGTCAGTGAAGAATGTGGGAGAAGGGCTAGTTCATGTTTGTGAGATAAGAGTGATGCATCTTTACCTTTTCATGAGTTGAGGCTTCCTTGAGCTTAATCCATGCAAAGGAGTAACCAAAATCATAAGGGCATTCTCTCATCCCATGATGCACCCTACCAAATATGGCATTGAATGTATGCAAGGTAAGGTGGTGGGTGGTGTTGAAGAGCCTAAACTTGACCCAACTATCTTCCCACTCATTGTCTAGGGTGTGTTATGTCATGAAGTACACCTCTATGGATGGTAAAAACTCCAACATAATTTGTGTATACATTGGCCATTCCCCCAGGAAGGGGTCAGTGGATGCCATACCATTCCTTGCGCACACCTTGTGCAAGTTGTCAGTGAAGCCAAGTTGCTTGATGAAGGTTGAGTCACTATAGAGGTTTGCCTCAAAGTCATGCTTTGTGTGATTGACATGTATCTTCTTCTAGTCATTGGTTTCTAGTGTCGATAGTCAAGTCTTGGCAAGGAGGTGGAAAGAAGTTACTATTGAAGAGGATGCTTCTAGTTGGGGCCTCTCTCACTATTGTGATCAAAAGAGAGCGGATGGGAGCTTGATGAAGCGCTTTACTGTTGTAGAAGCTATTTTGGAAGCTCTACAAAAGAGTGTTGAATGGATGCTTGAGTTGTGAGAAATACAAATGAAATTATCTTCCTTATATAAGAGGGGAGGAAGTCATCAATAAGGAGGCAATTCCATTGACTTTAGTTGGTGGTACCAACATGCACTCCTATATGTGTTCTCTCTCAATAATGGTCATTGATACTGATATTTTTGAACAAAGAGAGTACCAACCTGCAAATCTATTATGCCAGTGGTACTGCCTTGAGTTGGTGTAACTGTTTCTTAGAATATACGGTTGGGTGTCTTGGTCATTGTAGGATTCTTAAACATGTGTTTATTGTATGTGAGTCCACTAATGTTGTCCTTTGTTTGTCTTGGGGTACCACTAAATTTGGTACCAATGACCTTTCTTTTGTCAAAAATGTGCACACATCAATTAATCTGAGTCGGTGCCACACAATGGATGGTCTGTGGCATTATGAGATTGTGATCACCCAATTACTGATGGTTTAGTTCTACAAACAAGTATAGGTAGTACCATCTTCTCCCTATTGTTGCACACTGAATACACTCATGATGCACCATCATCTTATATCAAAATAAACTAAGCCAAAAAGGTAATAATACATCACTACTGAAAGAAAATGAAGTATGGGTTTCCTCCCACAATGTACCTATTTTTTATATCCTAGGCTTGATTTATTTTACCTCTATCCTAGATTATCACAATTTGGTGCTCAATTGTAATTTGGTAGTCAAAATTCCACTATGTCATTTTTTATCCCTAGAGTCAAGTATCCATTCCTCATGGTTATGATTGCATCAATAGTAGATTAAGATAATCATCCCATGTATAGCCCAATGCTTCATTTCTTATTATGTCCATCACCATGAAGTCATATGGGAATATAAATTTATTAACTTTGACCAACATCTTCAAAAATACCAAGAGGTATGACTGTGGTCATCTTCCAATTGTAATGTCAAATGGTCTTGGTGGGTTTCCTTAGTCCCAACATTGTAAATGTGGCAAGGATCATTAAAGTGATGCTTAACCCAAAATAATATAGTGCTTCTCCAAATTTTAGGCTCCCAATAGAACATCAGATGTTGAAATATCTTACATCCTTCTTCTTTGTAGGAAGGTGTCTCTAGATAAACACACTAACAACCTCATCAACAAAAAATAGTTTGAGTCTTATATGTGCCTATTATTGTTAATTATCTTCTTTCAAAATTTTTATAAGAGGAAATTTTCTCAAGAACCCACACCAACAGATGGTTGATTTGGAGTTTGCAAAATATTCAAGAAGTCTTTGTGTTGATCTTCTTTGTTATTTGACTTTGGGTTGTCTATACAGTTAACCTCATGTATATAGGGATAGGAGGTAGCAAGATGGGATGCTTATGTGGAGGAATATATGATTGCTTGGGCCTTTCTTCCCAAGATTAATTGGTATCATTCATCAATTCAATAGAAACAAACTCAAAAGGAACTTTATTGATTATTTCCATTCCACTACAAAATAGTACTTTCACATATTCTTGATGTACATGCACATTTTATTGAGCTTGGGAGTGATTGGTACTTCTTTGTAGCTATTTGTATGCTCATTGATGAGTAAATCTCTCCTCTCTTCCTCCATTTCTTCTTATATCCCCTTCATCCAAGTATCAAAGTCCAAGGGTTACAATTCAAATGAATGAATTCTTCATTGAAAATTTAGGTTAGGAATGTAATTTGTAGTGCATGCTTTGTCAACATTCATGGAAGACCCATTTTTCCTAGAAAAATAGAAACTTTCATGGCCTAGCGATGCTTGTGTGTCATCTTGGTGTTATTTGGAAACCTTGTCGGAAAGGTTTATTAAATTTTGCCACATCGGATGCTATTTGTGCCAATTGAGTTTCCAAACTCCTAAGTTGAGTTCCCATATTTTGCTTCTCTCTATCATATTTCTCAAGGTACTATCTAGTTTTATTAATACATTTTTCCAAGATGTCATTAAATCATCATGTTATTTTGGGCCATGTTGTTGGTGATGTTATTCTTGCGATAGGTTGGGCTGACAATTATTGGGATGTTCCTAGGAAAATTTCATATTGTTTCGCCAAGAATACTACATACATGCAATCTTCTTCCTCTCCGAATGAGAATGTATTTTGAATTTCAAGTTTTCTTTCCAATTCAACCACTTTATTTTTTACCTCTAGAATTTTGTGTGATTGTTTGACACTTTTGGTAGAGGTGGAGAGTTTACACTCTTCACCCCATGACTAATTTCTATCCATATTTCTCAAGATCTCATGTAATTTATTAAATTTCTTGTTAAAAAGTCATGAACCAACTCTGTCAAGCATAGTTTGTTCTCTAACGTGGAAGCCATAATAAAAAGTTTTGGCTTTCCCATATAAATCAATCCCATGGTGTGATATTTTCCTTGACATGTTTTGAAATCTTTCCCAAGCCTCTGAATAACATTCCTTAGAATGTTGTTTAAACCTATATATTTTATTGATTAGATTATTAATCATTTAAGGGGAAAATGTTTTCCAAAGGACATATATACCATTGCATCCCATGACCCTTAGCTTTAGAGGGTAACTTAAAAACCATGTTTTAGCCCTATATATTAATGAATTTAGGATTAGTATTAGATAGATGACTATTGCATGGATGTAGTCTATTTTAATCATGTCACAGCTTCCCCAAAGTCATTTGTGTCTACATGGTTTTTTCATTATTGTACCCACAAAGAGCTTGTAACTTTATTTGTTCAACAAGATCAGGATCAATCTTAAAACTCCCCACATTAATTGCTTACTTTTAATGGGACTCAATTGTGTCATAATAGGTGAGACCTTGATCTTTTGACATATTATTTATTCATCATCTAGGATGTCCACCTCTAGATTATTCAACAACATTTTTCTCTTATGTTTGAAAGGTGTGAAGAGGCATACTTAGTTTTGAATTCAGAAAAATGTCCTTTTATGGTAAGAGAAGGAATTTTTTTGGGACATAGAGTTAGCCATAGAGTAACACAAGTGGATGAAACAAAATTGAGTTCATCACAAAATTGTGAATCACAATAAAACTTAACTAAAACAAAAAGATTTTGAATACATTTTCAATTGGTAATAACAAGTAAGAAAAGAAAATAAGTGGACCACAGTGGCCGGTTTCAGAACTTGTAGTGCTAGTTTTTTCAAGTCCCTAAGAGTGGCGCCAAAATTTTTGACACTATTTAAGTGTGTGTGTGAACTGCAAGTGTACATGCCAAAGTAGTAAAGGGACTCAAAGAGACCAATGTAAGATGATTGACCTGTGTTTTGGGCTAAAACTAATTGCTTTGGCTTGAATTAGAGCTTAGAACCTTTCTCTAATCCTTTGAGGTGTTTTTAGAGCTTGTGGAGAGCTAAGTCTCTAGTTTGAGCTTGATTGGATGATGTTTATGCTTTGTGTACTTAGTTTGGGAAAAATTGAAATTTGCCCAATTGAGAGGGTTATCTTGAAATTTTCCACCTCAAGAGTGTTCGTTCTCTCCTTGTCTTAATGAGAGAGAATATGATGCCTTGGGGTGCCTTGGTTGAGCCTTGGATGAGTGGTGAAATCCCTAGTGGTGATTAGGCTTTCTAGGGTTTGCTTGGTTTCGACCCATGTGTGCTTTGTTGGTTGTATCGACCCTTGTCTCTATGTGGGTGCTTTGGGTGTGTCTCAACCAATACACCCTTCTTGGGTGTGTCTTGTCTCGACCATGGAGGTTTTTAGGTTGTTTGGGTTGAGATAGTTTGTTCTTTGTGGAGTGTCTCGACCTAGTGTGCCTGGTGGCCTTTTTGTCTCGACCAGGGTGATGCTTGGCTTTTGTTTCGACCTCCTTTGGAGTGTGTCGACTGAAACCATGTGTTAGGTACCCAAGAGGTCAAGACCCAACATAGGTTGTATCACCATCTCATGCATGCAAGGTTTAAGTGGTTGCATGTTAGTTTCTTGCGTGGACAAGTGTCCCTTTGGTGCCTTTAGGATTTGACACATCACCCCTCGCCCTACCTCCCTCCTCTATTTCTATATAACCCCTTTTCTCTCCATGAAAGTGATATTTTTCGGCCATTCTTCTTCTCCATTACCTTGTGCTCGTCCTTAGGGCTTGGTGGAGCAAAGAATGTGTGGTTCTTGGTGCTTTGGAGGTGGTTCAACCTTGCATGTGGTGCCTTGAAGCTTAATCTCCTTCCTTGTGGTGGTTTCTTTCCTTGGTAAGTAGTTTTACCATATTGATCCCATTTTTCTTTGGAACCCCTATCTTCCTTTTCCTCTCTTCTTGGTCATAGACTAGGTTTTCACCCTAGTGGTCACTTTGAGAGAAAATCCTCTGCACAAAGGCCTTAGACTGTGGTTTCACCATGGTGGTAACTAGTGGGAGGATGTTTTCTTATCTTTTATCCTTACTTCTTTAGTTCTTCATGGGGTCCTTCTTTCTCTTTTCTTGATCTATCTTTTGACCAAGGTGTTCTTCTTTTTTGAGGAGACCTTGTTGCCTAAGTAGTGATCTTGTTGGAGCTTCATTCCCTATGCATGGAGCTTGTGCTTTGGAGTTTAATTCTCTTCAAATAAGGTGTATTATATAGCCCTCTACCCTCTCTAATATTGTAATTTACTTTATATGCATGTTGTTGTTTCTCTCTCTAAAATGTACCCTTAATATGGTAGTACATGTGTATCATGCTTTAGAACTTGAATGGTAGTAGTTTCTATGCATGCTTTACTTGGAATCTGAAACCCTAATTTTTATGTGCACTTTTTTAAGTGTTTTTGAGAGGATGATATTGCATACATCCTGAGCTTTAGTTTTAACACCATGGTTCAAGTTCACTCATCACATTTTTCCTAGGAGTTTTGGATGTCTTCACCCATGTGTTGTGGTTCATCTTTCTCTCTCTTAAGTGGTTTTTCTTGATGATCATCATAGATCTTGTTCTAGTTTTTGATGATCTTGGAACCATGAGTTTTTGACCTTAGTGATGTTTGGATTCCTACTTTTTGACCTTGTTATGTTCAAGACATACACCCTTGTTTGTCCTTGTTTCGATACATGTCCTTGCTCATGTTTTGAACGTATTGTTTTCTTGGTTTGGGGTCACGACATTGCATTTGGATGTGGTCGAGATGCCAGATCTGACGATGATCAAGATGTGCTATCATTGGGTCAAGACGCATGCCTTTGGTCATGGTCGGGATGTTGTTTTATGCCTGGTTAAAACACTATGGTGTGCTTGGGTTTTTGCGGTCGAAGAGCTATTTTTCTTTGGTCGAGATGCCCAATTTTGATTTTGGTCATGACGCCATGTTGTCTGGTCACAACGCCATGTTTTTGTGAGGTCGAGACATCTATTGTTTGGTTGGTCAAGACCCCATGCTTGCATGGTGGTTGATACACTTGTGTTGGGTATGGTCGCGACACACATGTGGTGGTTGGTTGTGACACATGCATAACATGATGTGATGGTACCATGCACACAATGTTGATACCTAATATAGGTAGGGTAGTGGTTCACTCAAGATAATAATGATGGGCTAACCCTAATATGATCCAAGAAAATGGAAGGTTGTCTACCTAGGGTTTGGCGATGGAATACATCTATAAAACCCTAATCGGCCATGTATGGATCCCTAACCCTAATGTTGGGTCATGTGATGTGTTTGCTTCTTTATCTTGAAGTGGTTATCTTATTATGGTGATTTCTCTCTCCTATTTATAAGACCCTATCCTCGCATGTGACATGAACTTGAATATCATAATTATGTATACTACAGTGGTGATCATATGACACATGGTAATGACAATAAGTCTTGATGAGACATGACAAGATCATACTAATGTGATGGGTCCTATGACCTGGTGATTATCGGCCAAGGAGCCATAGGAGGAGTCTCATATCAGTTTTTGGACTCTTGGAAAATCCCATGATGTGCAAAGCACCTCAAGTAGGTGAAGTGTATCAGTTTACAACTTCCTTATAAAAGTTGTATTGGGTTGTGAATAAAGAGGTGATTTAGTTGATATATCTTATTCAAAGGGATAAGTAATGGACAAAATTTCATCTCTATATTATCCTCAAGTGTTTTGAATGACAAGATAAATGTTAATTCATGCATGTACACATGTCAACCATGCATGTACATGGGGCACCTAGTAGCTCAAATTGATGACACCTCATTTATACACTTTTTCATGAACCTCAAGTATATATACCCCTCCTTTCACCCCTTAGTGAACCTTTTTCGAATCCTACCACCTCCTTACTCTTAGATATCATGCATAGGGTCCTTGTATCATGCAGGAGTGATGTGGTATCGTGCATAGGGCCTTGGGTATCATCCATAGCAAGTTCATATCCATAACGTCCCTGAATTCTGCTGTCTCGAGACTTAGAAGGCACGAGAAGACAAATCTGAAAATGTTAGCTAATTGTTTCAGAGAGCGATGTGGAAGCATAACACACATACATGAACATATACATATAACAAACACCATGAAACATTCTCAACATTCAACATATTTATATTAATTATAACATGAACTATTACAGATTACATTTACACATTGAATAGAAAATTTTACATAAGTATATGAACATGTATGCTAATCAGGATCTACACAATAGGTAAACATGTACAACTTGCTCACTCACATCTTTTATCCCATGCTAGCTCTGAACCTAAAACATACGTGAAACAACGAATCAACACAATGTATTGTGTACATGGGTATAAAGATACATATATTTATGGTTTTCATAATTTGAAAAGATTTTCAAAAGAAAGAAGGAAAATCATAGAAATCAATTATTTAATAAGTGAAATACAACAAATTTTGTTCATTTTTCTAGATGAGTTGCATTACTAATGTGGAATAGTACCAAAACATATATATTGGTCCCATCCCTGTGTACCAAGTACTCTAGGGAAACTCCCCGTACACCTTGTGCTCTAGGGAGGTGTACTAGTCAACACTAATCCATTCCCTCGTAAGGGGGATAATGAACACCTTAAATAACTAAAAAACATCTACTCATCATTTATGTTTTAAGGTGATAAAACATCGAGTACTATATAGTGTTACTACATCCAATATTTGCAAATAGAAGAGAGCATACATACATATCATGATTACAATCAAGAAAATCATAGTCATATACATAAATAAAAACCCACGAACCTGGGTTTAGAGATTTCTTATACATCCAAGTTCATCTCGATAATCTGGTCAATACCTAATTTAAAGAAATTAATCATCATTAATACAAGGTTTACCATTATTAATGGTATCTAGGTCCAAATTAGGGGTTTGGTCAAATCTAGGTTCAAACTTCTTAGAACTTGTGTCTGATATTTTTATACTGATATGTAAGTCATACTAAGGGTCTGATACAATTTTCATATTTTCCTAATGCTTTATCTATTTTTTAAAATTATTATGAGACAAAAAGTGTCGTATAAGTCATTACTGGAGAAAGACCTACTATTTTGGCAATATAGTTCTGATCATGTTCAAAATATTATCTCTACATGATATTAGGGTCTAGAATAAAATTTCTCTGAATTTATGTCAATAAATATCATTTATTACATTTAATATATCCTAACAAAGGTGTCATCTTATAAATTAAAAACTAGAAATAATACTGCTTCAAAGGTCTGATATAAAGGTTTCATCATAAATAGGGCATTTTTCTGAATCCAGGGGTATTTTTGGGGGATTTATAGGACACTAGAGCTATTTTTAATGATATTTCCAAGCTCTAGTTTAATTCTGATTAATTAAAAGGATTTTACTTGGAGGGGTCCCACAGCCTGAGGTGTCAGCCTCTAGTTGGTCCACGTTGGCTGGACACCTCCTCAAGTCATGCCCAGTTCAGCCCATCAGATAACCCAAGTGCGACCAGTCTAAATGCAGTGGAGTCGGCTCAACGGAAGTCCAGCCTCACGAGTCTAACCCTGGTCCCCGATCCTCTCCCTCATTATCTCTCGTAACAGCATTGCCGCCTATGCGATTGACTCTGGTGAGTACTGGTAGGGCTACATGGTCTCACGTAGTCTAGAATCGAGGCAGATATATTCTTCCATCTGATCCCCATCTTGCCTGGACATGCAGACGATTTCATCATCATCGTCGCTCGCCAAGGTGAATGATGTGTCTTCTCTGAACTGGGTGAGAAGACGTCGCCATCGTGGGCCTTATCTTCAGAGAGCAATGAGTCAAGGTCAGGGATGCCTCCTCTCCTATTTCTCCCTCTTCACTTTCTCATTTTCTAGTCAAGACTCAATTCACAGCCTCCTCTGCAAGACTGGCTTCGTATATGATGGACTGACGAGAACGTACCTCACTGTCTGCTCTGAGGGTATGGACCTCTCTATCTCACAGCACTTGTAGATGGATCATACAAATTCCCTGACTCAGAGATAGTAGGGATACTTGCTGACCTTTCCCTAGGGTTGGCAACTCTGGCTGGTGGTGGTGAGCTCCACCGGTGGTGGCCTCCACAACCCCCACGCTACAAACGATGAAGATGGAGTTGTCGGCCAGGCTAGGTGGATGAGGATCTGTCCCTCGCTCTTCCTTGCCCACTCCAGATTCATAGCAAGGCTGAGGGTCCAAAGATGTTGACCTCACCGCACATGGCCATCAGAGAAGGAAGAAAGCCCAACGAGGATTCCTCATGATGGCACAGAACCTCTGTGGTTTGATCACAGAGGATCCCACCGCTGCCTCGGTCCATCGACATGGGGTCTTCACCGCCTCTAGACAAGCTGTGAGGTCTCATCGAGCTCCAGGTCCATTGAATATGCTCACCCCACTGCAGGGGATGATGGACATATGAGGTACGATGGAGAAGAAGGGATATAGTCTCTCATTAACTGCGTCAAGTGAACTGTCGACGAGTTCATATTGTTGTGTAGAATCTGGGTTCATCAAGGCAATTTCCTCAACCTGCTCCCACCTTCGTCAGATCAGATGGACACCTAAAAAATGATATGTTCCTCTAAAACTAGAGTTAGGGATGACCTACAACCGGTTTAGCTTCCCTTGATATATGGATGTAAAGATGTCACACAGCTAGACTTCAAAGTTGCACCCAACAACCTCCCCACAGAAAAGATGGGGGCTATTAATAAAGAGCCACACATAAATTTCAAGTTTAGATCATATACTAAATCTTAAGTTAGAATTTAATAAACATTGCCCATATTAACCTCTATTTAGAAGTGGGATCAAATAAAGTCTATTTCACCATTCAGTTCATATACTTCAAAGTGACACATACACAGTGGTATTGAGCTCAAAGTATATATCGCTTAATATGTAGAATCATCAATGCGATCTCAACTTACTCAAATTGACCATATCAAACCTCAAGATTCCATTGTTAAGTCCTTTCACTCCTACTATGACCTCAAATACAAGATTAGGTATCAAACCCCCCAAAAAAAACTAAAACTAGTATGGGTCATCACCATGTACAAAAATGTCATTGGATAGCTATTATTGAGCCTCCATTGGCATTATATTCATACTTTAGGGTCAAAGAATTCATCATTGGATAAAAGTCACCCCGACTAGGGATTAACCAGCCGAGATTATCCTTGGACCTCAAATATCATATTGGGTATCAAAATCCTAAAATCTGGGTTATCACATTCACCCCACCTTATATGGAATTTCGTCCTCAAAATTCAACTAATCTCATTCTTCAGCTGATATCAAGGAGTTGTGGATGCCTCTAGGCCACCACTTCTAAGTGCTAAGAGTATCATTATTCGATCATGTGAGGATATTTAAGCATGTAAGGTGTACCCACCCCACCTTATATAGGTTGAAGCATCATTTTTTTTATAAGGACTTGTAGCATCCCTTAGTGTCTTAGTCATCACATGACATTCTTATATTTTAGGTTCTACATCCTCATTGTATCTTAAGGATGAGGGTTTTATTCATACATGTGAAGTGAATAAGGTATCCTTATAGTTTCATATATCACCCTACTAATCATATGGCGTTTTTGAGGTTTCATGCCATTATCTATTGGGATTATCAGAGTTAACATCTCCAATGTGGTTTATGATCAACATCATGCTAGGATTTTATCCTTAGAGAAGGGCTTGATTTTTCATATTTACGTATTAGGATTTCACCCTATTGTGTGAGAGTTATCCTCAAACTTATATGGATATATTGAGAAGGATTGAGGTTAGGCACTATATTGTCATGCAGTATATGATCCAAAGGGACCTTTGTGTTAAGATCATGCTTTCGTAACATTTATCTTTCATATATGATAGAAGGGGAATGAAAATATACTAGGCCGATCTTATCATGATTTCAATCTTGGGTACTACATGTATGATATAGGGGGGGAAATATAGAATAGGTCAAGCTTATTTGAGTGACTCCTCATATATAAATCATCTATATAGCTCAAGTGAGGCTTCTATCATCGTATATTAAGAAGGAAAAGAAGAAGGGAGAACATGTATTTTGAGTATCTTTTACACAGAATCATACTCTCATAACTAGAGTTCATATATATTACCTCACTTACAACTAATGATGAGATTTACAAAATATGTCACTCAATCTAGGACCAAACTCAGCCAAAGGATTGGCTTTATCATATGGGTCATCTACCCATCCTTTTCTTTTTTTTTCCCAATTATAACATATAGATTTGAATCATGCATAAGTACTCAACTCAACACTGAAGAGTAATCTAGTGTAGGACACATTTTTTTAAACACATATCTCATATATTGGAGGCTAGGTCATATGACCTTCTCCCTGTGGGTCTTACTCTCTCTAGAGTTCACCACATATCTCATCCTACCTCTAGACATCCTCCTTGTATAAGAGCTTGATGCTCATGCATACTCATCTATATCTTAACTTAGCTTATCTTAAGTAGGAAAAGGGAATGTACTTTCATCATCACGACTTAGCATAGATCCTCCAAGAGTGGATTCATCTCAAATACAACTCAATTCTTAATAAGGAAACTTATACCATCATAGATCAAAGTAAGATAAGATTCTATATGCTTATTTCCTTTGTCTTTCTTTTGTCTATCTATCTATCACATAACCTTATGCGGCTCTAGACATCTAATCTAGATCTATTCTGTCTTCTAGACTGATGTCACTCCCTTTCACTTAGATTGCATGAACACCCACTAATCTCCTGTGTGAGGGACACATTTTTTCTATTTACATATATCTAATAAAATATTATATACTTTTACTATGAGAAAAGGCGTCAGAGAAAACTGTCGAGGTGCGATCCGATTGGGAAACAAAACCAAACTAGCAAACTTGAGTGTCCCACACACAGTAGATAGTCCAGTGCCATGTAACCTAGTAAAATGGTGAGAACATGGTGTAGATTAGTGTATCTACCCAATACATATGAGATCTATATGGAAAGGGTATCTCACACTTGTCTAAACCTAGTTCTCGAACATCTAGGTTCTAACTTAGAGGCTAAGTCAAACCTTATTCCTATAGAACAACTTACTAAGTTTCTAGGGTTTAATGTGGAAGGTGAAATTTAGTTTTTATGTTTCATGGTGAGCAAGTTTTTAGGTGTAGCTATTGTTCATGCTCTAATACCAACTGTAACGTCCCCTGATTTTGTCGTCTCGAGACTTAGAAGGCCCAAGAAGACAAATCTGAAAACGTTAGCTAATTATTTCAGAGGGCGATGCGGAAGCATAACACACATACATGAACATACACATATAACATACACCATGCAACATTCTCAACATTCAACATATTTATATTAATTATAACATGAACTATTACAGATTACATTTACACATTGAATAGAAAATTTTACATAAGTTTATGAACATGTATGCTAATCATGATCTACACAATAGGTAAACATGTACAACTTGCTCGCTCATATCTTTTATCCCATGCTAGCTTTGAACCTAAAACATATGTGAAACAACGAATCAGCACAATGTGTTGTGTACATGGGTAGAAAGATACATATATTTATGGTTTTCATAATTTGAAAAGATTTGCAAAAGAAAGAAGGAAAATCATAGAAATCAATTCTTTAATAAGTGAAATACAACAATTTTGTTCATTTTTCTAGATGAGTTGCATTACTAAGGTGGACTAGTACCAAAACATATATATTGGGCCCATCCCTATGTACCAAGTAATCTAGGGAAACTCCTCGTACACCTTGTGCTCTAGGGAGGTGTACTACTCAACATTAATCCATTCCCTCGTAAGGGGGATAATGAACACCTTAAATAACTAAAAAACATCTACTTATCATTTATGTTTTAAGGTGATAAAACATCGAGTACTATATAGTGTTACTACATCCAATATTTGCAAATAGAAGAGAGCATACATACATATCATGATTGCAATCAAGAAAACCATAGTCAAATACTTAAATAAAAACCAACATACCTGAGTTCATAGATTTCTTATATATCCATGGTCATCTAGATAATCTGGTCAACACCTGATTTAAAGAAATTAATCATCATTAATACAAGGTTTACCATTATTAATGGTATTTAGGTCCAAATTAGGGTTTTGGTCAAATCTAGGTTCAAACTTTCTAGAATTTGTATCTGATATTTTTATACTGATCAGTAAGTCATACTAAGGGTCTGATACTATTTTCATATTTTCCTGATGCTTTATCTATTTTCTAAAGTTATTATGAGACAAAAAGCATCATATAAGTCATTACTCGAGAAAAACCTAATATTTTGGCAATATAGTTCTGATTAGGTTCAAAATATTGTCTCTACATGATATTAGGGTCTGGAATAAAATTTCTCTGAATTTATGTCAATAAATATCATTTATTACATTTAATATATCCTAACAAAGGCATTGTCTTGTAAATTAAAAACTAGCAATAATACTGCTTCAAAGGTCTAATCTAAAGGTTTCATCATAAATAGGGCATTTTTCTGAATCCAGGGGTATTTTTGGGGGATTTATAGGACACTGGAGCTATTTTTAATGATATTTCCAAACTCTGGTCTAATTCTGAGAAATTTAAAGGATTTTACCTTGAGGGGTCCCACAGCCTGAGGTGTTAGCCTCTAGTTGGTCCATGTTGGCCAGCCACCTCCTGAAGTCACACCCGGTTCAACCCATCAGATAACCCAAGTGCGACCGATCTAATAGCAGTGGAGCCAGCTCAACGGAAGTTTGGCCTCGGGAGTCTAACCCTGGTCCCCGATCGTCTCCCTCGTTGTCTCTCGTGACAGTGTCGCCGCCTATGCGATTGACTCCGGTGAGCACTGGCAGGGCTACATGGTCTCACATAGTCTGAAATCGAGGCAGAGATATTCTTCCATCTGATCCCCATCCTGCCTGGACATGTAGATGATTTCATCATCGTCGCCGCTCACCAAGGTGATTGTTGTGTCTGCTCTGATCTGGGCGAGAAGACGTCGCCGTCGTGGGCCTTCTCTCCAGCGAGCAATGAGTTGAGGTCAGGGCTGCCTCCTCTCCTATTTCTCCCTCTTCTCTTTCTCATTTTCTAGTCAAGACTCTGCTCGCGCCCTCCTCCATAAGACTGGCTTTGTATATGCTGGACTGACGAGAATAGACCTCACTGTCTGCTCTAAGGGTAGGACCTCTCTATCTCGCAGCACTTGCAGAGGGATCACATGAATTCCCTGACTCAGAGATAGTAGGGATACTTGCTGACCTTTCCCTGGGGTTGGCAGCTCTGGCCGGTGGTGGTGAGCTCTGCTGGTGATGGCCTCTACAACCCCCACGTTGCGAAGGACGGACAAAGGTGGAGTTGTCGGCCAGGCTGGGTGGATGAGGATCTGGCCCTCGCTCTTCCTTACCCACTCGAGATTCACAGCAAGGCTGAGGGTCCAGAGTTGTTGACCTCGCCGCCCATGGCCGCCAGAGAAGGAAGAAAGCTCAGTGAGGATTCCTCGTGATGGCACAGAACCTCTATGGTTTGATCACGGAGGATCCCACTGCTACCTTCGTCCATCGACATGGGGTCTTCGCCGCCTCTAGACGAGCCTTGAGGTCTCATCGAGCTCCAGGTCTGTTGAATATGCTCACCCTGCCACAGGGGATGATTCACACATGAAGTATGATGGTGAAGAAGGGATATAGTCTCTCATTAACTGCGTCAAGTGAACTACCAACGAGTTCGGATTGTTGCGTAGAATATGGGTTTATCAAGGCAATTTCCTCAACCTACTCCCACCTTCGTCAGATCAAATGGACACCTCAAAAATGATATGTTCCTCTAAAACTAGAATTAGGGATGACCTACAACCGGTTTCGTTTCCCTTGATATATAGATGTCAAGATGTCACACAGCCAGACTTCAAAGTTGCGCCCAACAACCTCCCCACAGAAAAGATGGGGCTATTAATAAAGAGCCACACATAAATTTCAAGCCTAGATCATATACTAAACCTTAAGTTAGAATTGAATAAACATTGCCCATATTAACCTCTATTTGGAAGTGGGATCAAATAATGTTTGTTTCACCATTCAGTTCATATACTTCAAAGTGACACATACACAGTGGTATTGAGCTCAAAGTATATATCGCTTAATATGTAGAATCATCAATGCAATCTCAACTTACTCAAATTGACCATATCAAACCTCAAGATTCCATTATAAAGTCCTTTCACTCCTACTATGAACTCAAATACAATATTAGGTATCAAACCCCTAAAAAAAGACTAAAACTAGTATGGGTCATCACCATGTACAAAAATGTCATTGGATAGCTATTATTGAGCCTCCATTGGCATTAAATTCGTACTTTAGGGTCAAAGAATTCAACATTGGATAAAAGTCACCCTGACTTGGGATTAACTAGCCAAGATTATCCTTGGACCTCAAATATCATATTGGGTATCAAAATCCTGAAATCTGGGTTACCACAATATCAGCCAAGCAGGGTGATATCGCCCTAGTGAGGTGATATCGGCCATAGTGGAGTGTTTTGATCACAAGTAAGGAGGATATCGACCAAAAGTGGTGGCATATCATGCATGAGTGGTGGCATATCGTACATGAGTAGTAGGGTATCGTACAAAGGTGCTAAGGAGCAAGAAGGAGCTCATACTTAACCCTAAGGTGAGGCCATGATCATCTTCAACCTTGGATTGAAGCATGAATCTAGGGTTATGATCTTCCTTTCTTTTCTTCTATTCACAAATTGCTTATCCATGGTGATTCTTTGCATATAGAGGAGTTGTGATGTTCATCTCCAACCTTGGCAACGTGAAGCTTTGGATCTTGGAGCTTTGAAGTTGTTCTTGAGGCTGGTTATATAACTTGAACTCTATCAAGTTATTATTCATCACCTAAATTTCTATACTTAATGATCCACTTTTAATTACGAAATTTTATGAAATAGTTGATGACATTATGAGTTCGAGTAGTTTCTTAGAACTATTTCCATGAACTATAATAGTTAGAAAGAAGGTCTAGAGCTTCAAGTAGATCGTATCACCTTAGAAAGTGATATCGGGTTCAAGCACACAAGAAAGCACCTTTAACCCGATATGGTTATGCACCTACTTCTCTAAAACAATATGGATATGATTGTATACTTTCTTGCACGATATGGTGGTGTAGTATACACCTCTTACATGATATGAGGTCAAACATACACCTCAAAAATGATATTGGGTTAAACACACACCTCTTTTCCCTATATGGTGTGAAGCATACAGACACACACCTCTTTGCCCGATATGGTGTGAATCATACACACACACATTTTTGCCTGATATGGTGTGAAGCATACACACACACCTCTTTGCCCGATATGGTGTGAAGTACACACACACCTCAAAAGTGATATGGAAGCACACATACACCTCAAAAGTGATATGGAAGCACACATACACCTCAAACTCGATATGGGAGCACACACACACCTCAAAAGTGATATAGAAGCAACATACACCTCAAACCTGATATGGAAGCACACATACACCTCAAGAGTGATATGGAAGCACACATACACCTAAAACCCAATATGGAAGCATAAATACACCTCAAGGTTGTTATGGTAAGCACACATACACCTCTAGGTGATATGGGTAGCAAGTATACACCTTTAAACTGATATTGGGTTAAGCGTATACCTTTTTGGACGATATGGTGTTGAGCACCTATCTCTAAAATGAGATGGAGGGTAACCCAATACACTAGATGAAAAGAGTGGCAAGGTGGTTAGTACCATAGTACATGTGATGGCCAATACACTAAAAGTATGGTGTGGACAATATCTTCAAGTGAGGTGAGGATGTTACACCCATGAAGGGTGAAGTTGATACGCCATATGAATGGTAAGGTTGATACCTTAATGGGTAAGGGTATGAGGGATATGATGATGCCTAGATCGATATACACCAAATCCAAAATATGTGTTCAACTTGACATACATGATTCAACCCTATACACCTTGTAAAGGTCAGGGAAAGAAACTCTTAGGAGTGATGAGTGTAACACAAAGTAATGGTGTGGCTAATACCTTGATAGGTGAAACACCTAAAGTGATTGATAATGGGAAATCCTATATCAACAATGTCTTAACCTGAGATGAGTCCATATCACTTGATGATGGTTGAGAAATTCAAGTGTGTGACTTATGGCCAATACACTACACGATAAATGTGATGAGTTAGTGATAAAGTATTAGGATGGGAAATACCCTAATACAAGATAAGTTGATGAACTTAAGCAAGTGAAAAGTGATGAGGGAAGTGATACACCAAGGCATGATAAATATCATATCCAACACCTCAAGGTTGATACACCTTGATGAACCTCAAATCCAATATACTTGGTTGAGTACACATGAAGTGTGTCATGTTAATTGCTACATTGAGAGGTAATGAGTTTAATGCACTTTGATAAATGTTGGCTAACATGCCTTGAGAAAGGGTTAAGACAAGTTAATAAAGTATGATGTAATCAAGATCCTAGTGAGGATGAGAGAGAAACTTATACTTTGCATTGATAATCATTTACAAATAAATAATGAGAATAGATAATTATGATTGCATACTTATAATATCTATATGTTCTCCTAGATGTGTGGAGCAATGAATTAGGGTTTGAATTAATAATGTGAGTTTGAAACCCTAATCGGTTGTACGGGGAAAACATAACCCTAATAATGGGAAAGTTGCATTTGTCTTATTACATAAACCTTGTGAGGCATGTTAAATACTTGTATAACAAGTATAATGATTAATGGCTTTGTGAGCCATGTGAATAAGTTGTTGCCTAGTGATAGGTGACATGATGTGTAATGGCGTTGTGAGCCATGTGACAAATTTGTTGCCTAGTGAGAGGTGACAAGATGTGCAATGGCCTTGTGAGCCATGTGAATACTTGTACAACAAGTAAAATGAATACCTTAGTCTGAGGATCTAGAGGTAATTGTTACCTAATAAGTGGTAACAGTGTTCAATGATGATCTAAGGGTTTGAATACCAGATCTAGTAATCATGATGATGATAATGTTGAGGGATGAGAATTCCCAGTAATTTGATAAGGGATTGAAATCCTAAATGACATATGTGTTCTAAAGATTTGAAAAGTACTTGATAGATGAATTACACTTTTCTTTGTAGCATCTGTTATAATAATTCATGTTTGAAACTTGATTGATGCTAAAAGACATTGTAATGTACCTAATTAATCAAGTGGAATTTCATCATGTAGTGCCCTGACCATAGATCCATCAGTGTTAGAATTTGTTGAATGGTGAAACGGGTTGCTCCGCGACATAACCCGGAGGGCATATTTTTAATATGCGGGAGTGATGGGTGTGAATATCCTTATGCCCTAATGGGGGATTGATGTCACTACTACAGAAGTGCCTTTTAGTGTCGGTTGTTTAACCCCCTTTGGCGTCGGATTCGGAACGACGCCTATGTGGGCGCCGCTAAAAGGGTGGACACTTCAGCGTCGGTTAAAAAACCGACGCCTATTTAATATAAAGGCGTCGGTGTTTTATAAAACACCGACGCCAAAAGGGTTCCCGCCACAGAAAACGGCGTCATCTAGGACGCTTTCTGCGTCGGTTATATACTAAACAACCGACGCAGAAAAGTGTCCTAGATGACTCCCATTTCCTGTAGCGCGAACACTTTTGGCGTCGGTGTTTTATAAAACACCGACGCTGTAAGTCTGTGCTGACGGTTATCGGTAAATAACCGACGCCTATATCTTTTTTTTTTTTATAAATCTGTTTGCAGGCCTGCTGTGGCTGGTCAGCAGGATGAGAACCTGCAGTTCAGTTTTCTGAACTGCAGGTTTACGACATCCATTGATATCAGCCTACAAACAGGCCACAAACCTGCAAAATTAACATAAAAAGATTCACACAAGTAGATACATTCAGACATCAATTCAATTGTCACGTTCACACATATAGAATCATTCAAATACATGTTTTAACATTCAGAAACATTCATTTACAAAGTATCATTCATCATCACTATCAACATCCCAATTATATCTTACAGTTGCCACTGTTTGTACAGCTATTGCCCATTCTTCTCTTACTTCATTTAATGATTCCCTCGTATATGGAGCATGTACATTTTTTAAGCGTTTGCCTATAGTGTGGTCAGTTTTAAACACCTGCAAAGAGAATGATGTATATATATAAGTAATAATATAAAAATAAGATTGATATATTTCATACTAACTAATGAGACTATATATAATACCTCATGTATGGTATCGATGTCCAATGCGGCATGTTTGATAATCATCTGCATAAATCGCATCACATAGTATGCGCATGCCCAGCCATTGTCTTGTGTAGCGCACTATAAATTGAAACATACAAATTAATACAACTAAGCACAATTCACATCAATAATATATACATTGGAGTCGGGGAGTCGGGAACTTACTTTTACGTTCTCCCAAGACAATGGTTGGTTCTTTTTCCTTGGGACCTTTCCTCCAGCATTTTTGAATGCATCTAAACCCCTACATGTTAATATAACACACTAAGTTGCATAAGTAAATAGTAATGTAATAAAAGATGTTAACGGATATAAAAAATGAAATATTTCTCACCAGAATAATGCCATTCTCATTACGTGTCCAATTTTAGTGTTTAATGTACTTCCTGCGGGATCTAGATAATAAACAGTGAACGTCCCGGGGACAATAACTAGTAACTCCCAATGTCTACCACTAGAGGTAAAAAGTTAACAATTAATAACTCAAAATGCAAAATAATAATGGAATTTTCTTAAGTCCAAATTATAAATAAAGCAAACTTACTTGACATTGAATGGAGCTATTATTATCGTCTTCATTTGATGACCAAAAATTGTAAAAGCATCTATACAGTATTGTTGAACACTATCAGGGTCTTTAGCTACCATACTAATCAATGATGGAATCAAAAATCCCACATGATCATATGCAAATTGTTTGCAATGATCTTCGATTAAGTAGCTGCAAAACATATAGACGTATGCATTAATATATAAGAAACTAGATCACTGGATCTTACACAAGGTATATGGATGTATAAACAAGATCTCACCTTATCCATGTCTCTATCATTGATGTATTCAACCATTCATACATAAACAGCTCAATAATATCTTGTATAAATAAAGAGCTGTCGTATGATTGACCTGCATAATCTGCATCTAAAGAAACAATTATAGGGCAAAGTATATTATGTGCCCGTAGCCAACATGCCATTCCCCTACAAGCAGGACCTAACGGGTATTGTAGGTCAGTTGGAACCCAAGTTGGTAATGCGGGAATTGGAGGTGGAGGCCTAGGTGCTCCTGGTGTCTTCTTTTTAACCTGTATATATAATTTCAGATCAGTTGACATCATATATACACATTAACAGTCTAAATCAATGTAAATTTATCTTACAATTTCAGTCGTGTAGAGGACATCTGCTTTGGGCCACAATATGACCCCGCTTTCTGCGTCACCAAGTGTATCAATATCTGGGTGGGCATATGGCAACGCAACTTCCCTCCAATCGGGTAATACATGTATCGGGCTCACACGAATGTAGCCCTGCGGCATTGGACTCCCATGAAACGTTGCCCCAGGAAGGGACTGGTAAGCTTGCGCCTCTGCAACAACATAGTTTTCCATTCTTAAGCGGCATGGCTTCAATGCCTACAAATTTACGTAAAGAATGTTATACATATATACATATCATCTTGAAAACATATCATCTTGAAAAGACTAGCTACAATGTCATAAACAATACTTACAGCAGACGTGTTAGGCGATGGGTCTCCAGGATTACTTGCAGTCTGTGCACCAGGAGAAGAGTGGGTCGGCATAGGCTGATTGGAAGCCTGAGATGTCTGCCACCGCAGCAATTCTTCCTTGACCTTCTCAGCAACCACATCGTTGAGCTTCTTAGCAACTATATCCTCGACTCTCTTATTCTCCTATACATGGATAAAACAAATATTAGCTTTTTATTAATGAATTTCCTTTTGCAGTAACATTATAAAAATAGAATATATATGTTACCTCTTCTTGAGAAAGTCCCGCTCTGGGTTTGCGCTGGGATGGCCCAAAGAATGCTTTGATGCCCACACCAGCGCCGGCACCTCTAACACGTCCAGGATGCTCTGGGTTACCCAGAGCAACTGTCAATTCATCCCTTGTGCCCTGAGGGATGAACGTGCCTTGTTTTCTCTGCTCGTGCAGCTCCCGCTAATCACCATAAAAAAAAATTGGTAAGTTAACACCACAAATAATCAATATTCAAATGATTGCTCTAAGAGTTGTATTTTACCATTTTTGCAGCCGCCTCAGCAGTTTCGGGCTTCTTTATTTCACCCTTCTTGTTTTTCCTGCCAGCTATCCAGATATCATGGCGAGGGAAGGGTGTGGCTGCAGACTCCTGAGTAGTCGCAGACTCCTGAGTAGCCGCAGGCTCCGCCTGTAGTCTTTGGCGAACGCTTGCATAGCCTTTTGGACCCATAGTATGGTCATGTACATTCAGTGCACGCCTTGCTTTTTGTGCGTCACTGAGGGCCTAGTTAGTATGCACATTTATAATTACGTTAGTAGCACTAAATCTTAATCTTGAATAGGTGAATACAATGTATATTAATTAAAATGGGAGTGACGCCTAATACCTTGAATTCTTCAGATTTTCTTGAAGCAACAAAATTGTCCCAATCTTCTTTGTCCAAGAAGTTCCATTGTTCAAGGGCTGACTTCTTCTTCTTATCACCCTGTCTTATGTATTCTCTGTTCAGATTTGTCCTGTAATTCCTAAGCATCTTTCCAGCGCGTTGCATCACACTTTTACGATGCAACATCTCATCCAATGCAAACAGATTCTGTAAAATAGAAATGTTATTAACTAGTACCAAAAATATAATTGCAAATAATAGAATTTGTAATCTACAAAATAGAATTGCAAATAATAATAACTCACGCATAAATCTTTCCATATCAAGTCTTTCTTCGCCTGAGGAACTTTATGCCAATTATCATATTTAACACCACAATGGCTTCGAGTGACAACCCCAAGATAGTTTATAAAATTATTGCGGTTCACTCCAATTGCATTCCCTCCATTATCAAACTCCACAACCAATTTGGATCCACTGCCACTCAGCGCAAGTAACTTTTTCAACAGAGTGATACCCCTTTTCTTGTTAAGTTTTTGTTGCTGCGCATCAAGTTGCTCAATTGCTTCAGTGGGTAGCTGTGCATCATCAACCTAAAATTTGACAAAAATAAACACACCGAATTAAGCCAATATAGAAATACAGGATATATGACATAACTAGAAGATAATGAATTTTATAGAAATACGGGATATGTTTTTAGAACTTACGTTGGTATCCTCGTCATGCTCGTCATGGACAACATGCTCATCATGGACTTCATTCTCATCATGGACATCATTCTCATCATGGTGAGCCATCTGAAAATTTCATTAAAAAGGAAAACATTTAGCATTTGTATCAACTAGAATAAGGAAAACATTTAGCATTTGTATAAACATACACATTCTTATATATAATAAATTCACATTCTTATATATAATAAACATTCACATTCTAGGCCAACAAACACATTTCATGTCATTCTTATATATAATAAATGTGTACCACCTATCCCATCCTTGAACACCTAATCTCACTAGTAAGTGTATAATGTGTATTGGGTTTTCAAGAAAATTTCGGCAGCATTTCCCCGCTGTTCTCTAAGTACATATGTACTTAGAGAACAAACGGGGAAATGCTACCAAAATTTTCTCGAAAACCCAATACACATTATACACTTACATCCTAAGTGAGATTAGGTGTTCAAGAACAGTCCCAAACCGGGGACTATCCAAGATTTACTCCTAATGAGTAAATTTTGGATGGGTTTCTAGGCCAACAAACACAATAATAGATATCTACAATGAAGCCGGACTCCATACAAACAGTATATAATTTAGTGATTGTTCATTCTAATTTATATCAATGTACAAGTAATATAAAAAACAATGATTGTTCACATTCTAGGCCAACAAACACATTTCATGTCATTCTTATATATAATAAATGTGTACCACCTATCCCATCCTTGAACACCTAATCTCACTAGTAAGTGTATAATGTGTATTGGGTTTTCAAGAAAATTTCGGCAGCATTTCCCCGCTGTTCTCTAAGTACATATGTACTTAGAGAACAAACGGGGAAATGCTACCAAAATTTTCTTGAAAACCCAATACACATTATACACTTACATCCTAAGTGAGATTAGGTGTTCAAGAACAGTCCCAAACCGGGGACTATCCAAGATTTACTCCTAATGAGTAAATTTTGGACGGGTTTCTAGGCCAACAAACACAATAATAGATATCTACAATGAAGCCGGACTCCATACAAACAGTATATAATTTAGTGATTGTTCATTCTAATTTATATCAATGTACAAGTAATATAAAAAACAATGATTGTTCACATTCTAGGCCAAAAAACACATTTCATGTCATTCTTATATATAATAAATGTGTACCACCTATCCCATCCTTGAACACCTAATCTCACTAGTAAGTGTATAATGTGTATTGGGTTTTCAAGAAAATTTCGGCAGCATTTCCCCGCTGTTCTCTAAGTACATATGTACTTAGAGAACAAACGGGGAAATGCTACTGAAATTTTCTCGAAAACCCAATACACATTATACACTTACATCCTAAGTGAGATTAGGTGTTCAAGAACAGTCCCAAACCGGGGACTATCCAAGATTTACTCCTAATGAGCCAATCTTGGACGGGTTTCTAGGCCAACAAATACATGTGTTGTCATTCTTATATATAATAAATGTCTATAAAGTACAGGCAACATGGTTAATCCTAATCAATAGAGCATTATTAAATAATAAATCAAGAAATCAATAGTTTCAAACAAAAGGTCTAGGAATCTTTACTAGACATTATATGTATCCCTAATCATCATATTTAACATACTACATTATTATGAACATCCAGATCAGATTAAGATCATACTATGTTATAACCATTGGTTTAATAACCCTATTTCTACATGTACATGTTTATCAACTTTAAAACCCTATAATTCATGAAATCATTCTAATTCAATTTAATATGTTGGGATCACATAATTATATAATGACATCAGAATATATAGAAGAATCATAATTAACATGATTAACAACATGCTCATCAAACTAGGGTTTTCTTGAATATCATCTAATATTTGTGTACTAGACATTATATTTATCCCTAATCATCATATTTAACATACCATTATTATGAACATCCAGATTAGATTAACTCTAATCAAATACATTACATGCATTTTTATCACAACAATTTGATCGATGCATAAAAAAGCAGAGCAGCTAGCAGCGGGAAGACCAACCTTGTCAGAGGGAAGAAGGCAGAGGCTCCGGTGGCTCTGGCTGGAGAAGTAGCTAGCAGCGACGGCGGTGGAGGAGCAGCTAGCAGCTCCGGTGGCTCTGGCGGTGGTTGCGGCGGCGCGACGACCGTGGAAAAGCACCAGGCGGCGCCGAAGAGTCAGGCGTGGCGGCGGCCTCAGGCGCTTGGAGCAGCAGGGGCAGGCAGCAGGGGCGGGCAGTAGGGGCGGCGGAGAAGGGGGCGCGGAGAAGGAGGAGTGGTGGTGGAAAAGGGGGCGCCGGAGAAGAAATAGCCGGAGAAATGGCACTGGAGAAGAAATCGCCGGAGAGAAATCGCCGGCAGCACAGAAATAGGGTAATTGCTCGCAATGAAACAGAAGAAAGGGGAAGAGTCGGGCGATCGCGGAGTATAAGTTCCCATATAGCGTCGGTTGTTTGCATCCACCGACGCCTAAACATCTTTAGCGTCGGTTGTTTGCAACAACCGACGTCCAATTGGACGATATTTTCATGAAATTGTTTGGCGGGAACAACCTTCCGCGTCGGTTATAACAGGATAACCGACGCTGAAAGTGACACTTTTTGCGCAAATTTTCATCGCACATAGGCGTCGGTGTATACCTACATGACCGACGCTGACAATGACACTATTTTTTTTTGATCTAAATTTGGATTTCGCGGCCGACTTTCAGCGTCAGTTTGTTATAAACCACCGACGCTGAATACAAAGCGGTACCCGTGTCTGGCTGGTCTTTGAATATAGACGTCGGTTTGCTTAAAAAACCGATGCCTAACATATAAGGCGTCGGTTTTCCTTAATAACCGACGCCCAGAAAAGTGACATTGAATGCTATTTCTGTAGTAGTGTGTGTAGATAAACATGAAATCTCTCAATCCTCCATTATATATGCCAGGATGGATGTATCATGAATCTCCCGATGATGATGAATGTCGGGGATGGATAATTGAGATCTCCCCAAAGAGAGTGCAGTTGAGGCTGTATCTCTATACCAAAGTTGCTAGTATACCCTGGAAAGCTATTTAGTAGTGACACGAGATGTCCTGCATGTGTTCTCGCACTGATCGAGACGGGTGAGGTCATGGCAGCCAACTCTCCGATTGACCATGTATGGTACTGATGCTTTACATAGCCGTGATCAGTTGGAGTATGAGAGGTATACCTCATCTCCTCAGGGCATAAGTGTGATTGAAAAATGTAATCAGTCGTGTAGCATATCTGCTTAAGGATCGAATATGGAAAAAATTGATTGATGCGCACTTCTGTTATACATCTTAGTTGATAATGATATTTATGTTTCTTTACATTCCTTGCAAAGCAGATAGATGATTGATAATTCTACCATGGGTAGATGCAATGTTCTCCTTGAGAAAGGAGATTACTTCATTCTATTCATATAGTGGTTTATCCTACCTATTAATATAAAAAGAACCTCTGATCAGTTTATAAATGCTTAATCTATGATAATAATATGGTCAGTGGAGAGTTATATCTCTCGATGGGACAATTGTTTCACCCCGTGGGATCCACATTTTTTTAGGTAGACATGCACGAGGTGGCGAAGATCTTTCTACAGAGGAGGAACAATAGCTGAGGCAGTAGTGACAGCTCAGGTTGAGTGTATTGTTTGTCGTGTCTAGTAGATAGAAGTCCTATGTGTTGTCTTTGTACTCTCAAGTCCTTGGAGTTGGTTCGTACTAGTTTCATGAATGATATGAGATTTTGGCTTGAATTCCTCAAAGTTTTATGTTGCTCTAGTATGTGGTTTGATAGAACAACTATTATATGATGTCCTCGAGATGAGATGGAACAATGTTGTAGAATGTAAATTATGATATGTATGAGTTTTGGATCTTTCAGTAAAAGTTTTTTGGACAAGGATCTCCTTGCAAAATGGTTTTAATTTTTAGTGATTTTTTGTTAATCTGTTGTTTATATTTAATTCTGCTTAATTGTAACAATTTGTTTGTCAGTTTGATGATGGTCATTTCAAGTTTTGGTATTAGAGCTTAAGGTTCGCTGATTCTATAGAGACATAGGACTAATGTGTTTATTTTGTTCTAGTGTCCTCCAGTACACCCTATAGTGACTTCTGTTTATGCAGAATAAAGGGTGAAGTTTAAAAATGATTGAAGAACACAAGGAACATGTTGCTGAGAGCAATGTTGTTGCACCAAGAGAGGGTGCAAGGGATCAGGAAAGAGAAGAACAAGTGCCTGAGAATTCCCATTTTGACCCAATCAGGATAGAGAATCATGTTTTTATGCTCTTGTTGGGCTGGTTAGGACAACAGTGATACATATAGTAGACTAGATACTAGCATTACAACCTAGGTTACCAGTCCTTAATGCAGAAACTTTGGGTTCTAAAAGGGTTCCTGAATGACATAGTCATGTTGAAACAGTGGAAAATGTGGGAATGATTAACATATGGCAAGAAAATAGACTCTTCCATAAGTATAGATAGATAGTACATCTGTGATCATAATACCCAAGGAGGGGCGATAAGTTGAGAATTAAGGAAATATCACTACAATTCTAGAGACATTTGCCTAGTTGTTCTAAAAAGCCAAAGTTTTTGGTGCCACCAGTGCAATAAACGCCTAGTGCACCAGGGTAGTAATCACTATATAAAGGAAAAGGTCCTAACTTTCCACATGTAAGAACTTCTTGCTTAGCTTCTACATCCGTAATAAGACCGATAAGACCATGGTATGAGGGCAAGACATGTTATAGGTAAGGACATGTTGAGCATACTAAACTCTTTTCTTTGAAAAGAAGGGAGGAAATGACTCAACAACCGAGGTAGACTCAACAGGGCTTACGAAAGTTACATCCCAATAACGTAAAAAGGCAAGAGTAACAACATGAAACAACTAGACTCTATGTCTTGAGTCAACCTAGAGCGGTAGATGACCACGAGGAGTAATAGTCATATAGAGCTTTTTCATTTTGATATGCCTTCTCTTGATGTTATCTAATAATCTTAAGAAGTATTGCTATTATTGATTTCCTTATTGATTGCCCTATGGGAACACATTGGAGAAATGATGAGGACTAGAATTTATATTTCTCTTATCTATGTGAAAGAGGATGAGGTGTAGAGGTGATGCCTAGCAAAAATCTAGGGATGCAAAATCCTATGTTTTTTACTACATGAAAGTAAGGAATATGATAGTAAAGGAAGTGCATACTACCTAATCTTAGTACTTGTATACCCTGGCCAGGTATTCAACTATTGAAGATAAGGTACGTATGGAACTCTTAGATTGTTATCTTTCTTATTACCCTGATCAAGTAATCATTTTGAGACAATATAGTCAGCATAACGAAACTAGAAAAATGGCATGGATATTTTTATCACATCCTAAATGCAATAAAATAGAATATGAGATGATCTCAGATCAATCTGTGTGTATGAGGAAGTAAAAAGTATAATCCTCATGATAAAAGAATGAGAACAAGGGAGATGATCCATGTCTGATAAAGCATGTGTGAATAGTAAAGATATTTCCCATGATGTGGAAATGGGAAATGTAATAAAATTACAAAATGTTCATGAACATGTTAGACAATAACAAAGAACAGAGTGATGACATGTAATCAATCTTATAATTCCTATGTTGATGGCAAGGAAACTAGGATGAAATAAGAGTAAATGACTCATGAATAGTTGAAAATTCATGTAATAATTAGAGGAGATGATAATCTCTTCTCTTTGATAAACAACCCTGGGTAATGATGGGGTGATAAGAGGAATATGTTTCTTTGTGTTCTTTCCTTTCAAGGACATGGCAATCAAGTGAGTCTTATGACACTTGATGTGCATGAGTTAAAAGTGTTCAATTGATGGAAACTTAGAAAAGTATCAGTTTGTCTTGGACTTTGATTCCAAGATAAAGATATGTGTAACAAGTAATGTCCCAAGATGAAAGAAAGGTCCTTCTATATGTGTGTCTTTGGAAATAACAATAGAGAGATGGAAATGATGAGGATGTGATGTGTTTTCAACACATGTGACAGATACCAAGGTAAGGAGTTTTGGTAAAGTATTGGGTAGTATGGGAAAGTAAAAACATGACTCCTAATCAACTAATTTATGTTGGTTACCTGGAATGGCCAACTGTGAAATCAGTCTAGTTACATACTATAGTATGGACATCATATGTTAGGGGTTTATGCTCTGCATAAACATGACATCGATAAGGATGTACTAATCGAAGGAACAATTGTAGAATAATTTTGAGAAAAATCTTATTAAACTAAAAATAATTCTTTAGAATATCTCTATTTAGATATGTTGAGGTAGCCTATACACAACATGTAGAGATACCTATGAGATAAGTTCTTCTTTAATAAGTGACATTTCTTTATGACAAGAGAATGTACAACTAATGAGATAGTTGGTACAAGTAGTAAGAAAGTTTAGTGTTGTGTCAGTAGATTAGATGGCACAACAGATATATAACAAAACCTATAGTCCCAAGTGGGTGACAGAACGTAACTCTAGTCTTTCCTTGGAAGAGAAATGCTAAACTGAATAAGGAGTATGGAAAACTCCCCAGAATCAAGAATCTTGTCACATAAAATAATAAGTTGAGAAAGGTGACAAATCAATGAGGTTTGACACCTGAGTTAAATAAGGTATGTATAATGTTTCTCTGACTAAGAAAAGTGTTACCTGACATAGAGTTGACTCTACAGTCAATAATGAAAAGGAAAATGGAGTATGTGTCATGTATGACAGATTCTATGATAATCATGTGTGGAAGAACTTTGTGTTGATCAAAGTTATATGGCATCTCCATGACATTAAGATGTTTAGTGGAGACTTGATGATATAATGAATGAATAATATTTGTCTCCCTTTACCTGGGATTTCGGGGACGAAATCCTTGATAGAGGTTTATAACTTGTAATGACCCTGACATGGGTTATGAGTTAACCCTATTTTTTTTGGCTAAGTAAATAGCTTAGAACTTTAATATAATCCTATAAGGTGTTTTTTATCATGTGACACACGTATGTTCCAAGTTTGGTCCTGATTGAATGTTGTTTGAGCAATGTTCCTTTATTTTGGACCAGAGTGCAATTTACCCAAGTTGAGGGGTTATATTGCAATATGTCACATGTTGAACATGACCTATCTGTTTTTGCATCATAAGAGAAAGATATGGATATGATTTTAAGCAATGCATTATCAAAATGATATGGATATGATGAATATCATAGGCAACCTTATAGTAAGCAATGCATTATCCCAAGATGAGTCCATTTCATTGGGATTTTGAGTTAAAATGATATGGATATGATTTTATATGGTGATGCTAATTGGTGGCTTTTGGAAAGCCTAAATGCCAAGTTTGAACTTGTTTGAATAATGTTAGTACCTTATGCACCAATTTTGGTACAAATTGTAATTTACCCAAAATATAGGGTTGATATGCAAATTACCACCTCTAGAGTGTCCCTACTTCCTCCTAGTATCATGTATAGGAGAGATAAAGAAGGAGACACCATGTTTGAATCTATTGTGAGTGATGGTGATCTTGGTGATGAAATGACCAAGAAAAAGGGTTGAATATGAAACCCTAACTTGAGTTGTATCAAGTTGAAAAGCTTATATATGAGTGCCTATTGGCCAAGGAGCCATAGGAGGAGTCTCATATCGGTTTTTGGACTCTTGGAAAATCCCATGACGTGAAAATCACCTCATGTAGGTGAATTTTATCGGTTTACAACTTCCTTAGAAAAGTCGTATTAGGTTGTGAATAAAGTGGTTATTTAGTTGATATATCTTATTCAAAGGGATAAGTAATGGACGAAATTTCATATCTATATTATCCTCAAGTGTTTTGCATGACATGATAAATGTTAATGCATGCATGTACACGTGACAACCATGCATGGACACGTGGCACCTAGTAGCTCAAATTGATGACACCTCATTTATACACTTTTTCATGAACCTCAAGTATATATACCACTCCTTTCACCCCTTAGTGAACTTTTTTCGAATCCTACCACCTCCTTGCTCTTAGATATCGTGCATAGGGTCCTTGTATCGTGCATGAGTGAAGTGGTATCATGCATAGCGCCTTGGGTATCATCCATATCAAGTTCATATCGGCCAAGTTGGGTGATATCGACCTAGTGAGGTGATATCGGCCATAGTGGAGTGTTTTGATCACAAGTGAGGGGGCTATTGACCACAAGTGGTGGCATATCATGCATGAGTGGTGGCATATTGTGCATGAGTAGTAGGGTATCGTGAAAAGGTTCTAAGGAGCAAGAAGGATCTCATACTTAACCCTAAGGTGTGGCCATGATCATCGTCAACCTTGGATTGAAGCATGAATCTAGGGTTATGATCTTCCTTTCTTTTCTTCTTCTTCACCAATTGCTTTTCCATGGTGATTCTTTGCATATATAGGAGTTGTGAAGTTCATATTCAACCTTGTGAACCTGAAGCATTGGATCTTGGAGCTTTGAAGTTGTTCTTGAGGCGGGTTATATAACTTGAACTCTATCATTTTATTATTCATCACCTAAATTGCTATACTTAATGATCTACCTTTAATTCCGAAATTTTCTGAAATAGTTGATGACATTATGAGTTCTAGTAGTTTCTTAGACTTGTTTTCATGAACTATAATAGTTAGAAAGAAGGTCTAGAGCTTGAAGAATATGGTATCACCTTATAAAGTGATATCGGGTTCAAGCACACAAGAAAGCACCTCTAACTCGATATGGTGATGCACCTACTTCACTAAAATGATATGGATATGATTTTATACTTTCCTGGATGATATGAGGTCAAGCATACACCTCAAAAATGATATTGGGTTAAGCACAAACCTCTTTGCCCGATATGGTGTGAAGCATACACACACACACACACCTCTTTTCCCGATATGGTGTGAAGTACACACACACCTCAAAAGTGATATGGAAGAACACATACACCTCAAACTCTATATGGGAGCACACACACCTCAAAAGTGATATGGAAGCACACATACACATCAAACCCAATATGGAAGCACACATACACCTCAAGAGTGATATGGAAGCACACATACACCTCAAACCCCATATGGAAGCATACATAAACCTCAAGGCTGATATGGAAAGCACGCATACACCTCTAGGTGATATAGGTAGCAAGTATACACCTTTAAACTGATATTGGGTTAAACATACACCTTTTTGGACGATATGGTGTTGAGAACCTATCTCTAAAATGAGATGGAGGGTAACCCAATACACTAGATGATAAGAGTGGCAAGGTAATTAGTACCCTAGTACATGTAATGGCCAATACACTAAAAGTATGGCGTGGCCAATATTTTCAAGTGAGGTGAGGATGTTACAACCATGAAGGGTGAAGTTGATACACCATATGAATGGGAAGGTTGATACCTTAATGGGTAATGGTCTGAGGGATATGATGATGCCTAGATCGATATACACCTAATCCAATACATGTGTTCAACTTGACATACATGATTCAACCCTATACACCTTGTAAAGGTCAGGGAAAGACACTTTTAGGAGTGATGAGTGTAACACCAAGTAATGGTGTGGCTAATACCTTGATAGGTGAAACACCTAAAGTGATTGATAATGGTCAATCCTATATCAACAATGTCTTAACCTGAGATGAGTCCATATCACTTGATGATAGTTGAGTAACTCAAGTATGTGACTTATGGTCAATGCACTACATTATAAATGTGATGGGTTATTCATAAAGTATTAGGATGGTAAATACCCTAATACAAGATAAGTTGATGAACTTAAGAAAGTTAAAAGTGATGAGGGAAGTGATACACCAAGTAATGATAAATATCATATCCAGCACCTCAAGGTTGATACATCTTGATGCACCTCAAGTCCAATATACTTTGATGAGTAATACATGAAGTGTGTCATGTTAATTGCTACATTGAGAGGTAATGAGTTTAATGCACTTTAATAAATGTTGGCTAACATGCCTTGAGAAATGGTTAAGCCAAGTTAATAAAGTATGATGTAATCAAGATCCTAGTGAGGATGAGAGAGAAACTCATACTTTGTATTGATAATCATTTAAAAATAAATGATGAGAAAAGATTAGTATGATTGCAAACTTATAATATACATATATGTGCTCCTAGATGTGTGGAGCAATGAATTAGGGTTTGAATTAATAATGTGAGTTTGAAACCCTAATCAGTTGTAAGGGGAAAACCTAACCCTAATAATGGGAAGGTTGCATTTCTCTTATTACATAAGCCTTGTGAGGCATGTTAAATACTTGTATAACAAGTATAATGATTGATGGCTTTATGAGCCATGTGAATAAGTTGTTGCCTAGTGAGAGGTGACAAGATGTGTAATGGCCTTGTGAGCCATGTGAATAAGTTGTTGCCTAGTGAGAGGTGACAAGATGTGCAATGGCCTTGTGAGCCACATGAATACTTTTACAACAAGTAATATGAATACCTTGGTCTAAGGACCTAGAGGTAATTGTTACCTAATAAGTGGTAACAGTGTTTAATGATGATCCAAGGGTTTGAATACCCAGATCTAGTAATCATGATTATGATAATGTTGAGGGATGAGAATTCCCAATAATGAGATAAGGGATTGAAATCCTAAATGACATGTGTTCTAAAGATTTGAAAAGTATTGGATAGATGAATTACACTTTTCTTTGTAGCATCTGTTATAAAAAATTCATATTTGAAACTTGATCGATGCTAAAAGATATTGTAATGTACCTAATTAATCAAGTGGAATTTCATCATGTAGTGCTCTAACCATAGATCCATCAGCATCAGTATTTGTTGAATGGTGAAACAGGTTGCTCTGTGGCATAACCCGGAGGGCATATTTTTTAATATGCAGGGGTGATGGGCGTGAATATACTTATGCCCTAATGGGTGATTGATGTGTAGATAAATATGAAATCTCTCAATCCTCCATTATATATGTCGGGATGGATGTATCACGAATCTCTCGATGATGATGAATGCCAGGGATGGATAATTGATATTTCCCCAAAGATAGTGCAGTTGACGTTGTAGCTCTATAGTTGTGGCATCCAACTCACAAAACAAGATTAATTAATGTGGAAGTGTATCATTTGCAGCAGATTACTGAAAATCATTAAAAATTAATACCTTTTTCAAAGAGGTCCATCATAGGAAAACTCTTTCAACGAGAACCAATGTATTACATTTACATCCAGGTTCATAAGTACATATCTTGTATCATCTTTCCTCGAGACATACAACATCGACTGCCTTAAAAGCTAAAGACAGACAACATAAGAATCTTGAGGCATCAAGCCAAAATCTCAAACGATTCGTTAAAAGCACTAACTATTAACTTCGAGGACCTAAGAGTACAGAGACGACACATAGGAATTCTATCAACATGACATGACAGGCAGTAGTACACTCAACCTGAGTTGTCACTGTTGTCCCTGTTGCTGCTGAAGTTCTTCCTCTGCAAGATGTTCTCACTCTCCTCTGTGCTTGTCCACCTAAAAAAAGTTGGATCCCACGGGGGTGAGACAATTGTAATTGCCATAGTGGGAGATATAACTCTCCACCAAAAACATTATTATTATAGTTTAATAATATAAAATTGGGCAGAGGATAAGTAGTTTAAAACATTCTCATCTTAAAGCATTGTAACCATTTATGGTAGCACAATAGATCAGCTATTCTCTTAATAAGGAAAATGAAGAACATGTATATCATTTATCCATCATATTATACCATCATGTCAAACTTCTCTGGTGACATTCATTTTCTTAATATGTCACCCATGAAACATTCTTGTTTCATCTGTTGGTCTTAGCCAATCTGCTAAACAGATATGGAATTATATTTGCCATGTACTCATATATCATCAACACAGGCATTGGGTTATTACCAATCCTATGTCATCATTACAGGCATTGGGTTATTACCAATCCTATGTAAATCATTACAGGCATTGAGCCTCTTCCAGGTATAGGACTCTTCCAAACCTAATTACACCACCAGGCATTGGACACTACTAATCCTGATTTCACAGCCAGGCATTGGACTCTAACCAATCCTGATTACACAACCAGGCATTGGACTTTAACCAATCCTGATTTCACAGCCAGGCATTAGACTCTAACCAATCCTAATTACACAGTCGGACATTGGACTCTAACCAATCCTGACTTCACAGCCAGGCATTGGACTTTAACCAACCCTAATTACACAGCCAGGCATTGGATTTTAACCAATCATGATTACATAGCCAGGCATTGGACTCTAACCAATCCTGATTACACTGCCAGACATTGGACTTTAACCAATCCTAATTACACATCCACGGATTGGACTTTAACCAACCCTAATTACACATCCAAGCATTGGACTTTAACCAACCCTGATTACACCGCCAGGCATTGGACTTTAACCAACCTTGATTACAGGCTTCATGCCTCTGCCAGGTATTGCACTTTAACCAAACCTGATTATACCGCCAGGCATTGGACACTAACCAATCCTGATTACATGGATCATGGAATATAAATTCCTTTGACCCATCATTAATCATCACATCCTTCTCTAGGTTTTGAACCCTGAGGTTAGCCTTCATAGCTTTTCACATTCTTTATTGAATGCAATTGTTCCTTTTATTAAGTTTATTAAAACATTATCATTTCTTACAATAAACTTTTATAATTATCTTGGTGCCTCTCACTAGACCACAATTTTTCTCATGGCTCATAAGGCCCATAAAGCATATTGTCACCTCTCACTAGGCAACATCTAACCATATGGCTCACAAGGCCATTAAACATCTTGTTACCTATCACTAGGCAACATCTAACCACATGGCTCACAAGGCCATTCCACATCTTGAGTATTCAATCATGTTTATTACTCTTATCATTTATCATTAAATGATTATCAATAAAAGGTATGAGTTCATTTCTCATCCTTATCATAGTATGATTACATCATACTCATTAGTTTGGCTCAACCCCATTCTCAAGGTATATTAACTTATACTTATCAAAGTATATCAAACTTATTACATTTCATTGTAATAATTTACATAACACACTTTATGTGTTTCTTGTCCAAGTATATTGAATTTGAGATGCATCAAGGTATATCAACCCTGGAATGCTAAAAGTGATATCTGTGAATCTTGATGTATCACTTTCCTCATCACTTCCATTTACTTGGGTTATTAACTTATCTTTTATTAAGGTATTTCCCATCTTAATACTTCCATCCACTAACCTATCACTTTTACCATGAAGTGAATAGGTCACACACAAGAATGGTCCAACTATCTTCAATGAAATGGACTCATCTTGGGATAATGCATTGCTTACTATAAGGTTGCCTATAATCAACCATTTTAGATATTTCACATTTATAAGGCTTCATCCACTATTTTATTATTAGGATTCTGGTTTCTTATCATTTTATTCAAGATTTAGGGCTTCATGTATTATATCTCAAAATTAGAGTTTCGCATACCTTCACCCTATATTAGGGCTCCTCATCATATCATTTGCATAGGATATGGCATCACCCTCAATTAGGGCTTCTCATGGAATCACCCTCAATTAGGGTTTCTCATCGAATCATCCTCGATTAGGGTTTCTGAGGAAATCACCCTCAATTAGGGTTTCTCATGGAATCACCCTCAATTAGGGTTTCTCAGGGAATCACCCTCAATTAGAGTTTCTCAGGGAATCACCCTCAATTAGGGTTTCTCATGGAATCACCCTCAATTAGACTTTCACATGGAATCACTCTCAATTAGGGTTACATCCCTACCCTAGATTAGTGTTACACATAGCATTGCCCTAGATTAGGGTTAGGGCTCATTTAACCTTCTTAATTAGGGTTCATGGTCTCTTTATTAAGAATCATACCCCATATACACATTCATATATGTTGAAAGTGTTGGGACTTAACCTCAACATGATTATCATTCATGTAAGAAGTCCTCTCTCTCTCTCATCCTTTATAAGATGACATTTGCATCAATCTTGATTGGATTAGGTCAACTCAACTTGATTGAAGGCTTGACACCATGTATCATATCATTAATTCCTTAATCATTAAGGATTAATCATTCGCAAGGTATTAATGACCCTATATTATTAAGGGTACAATCACTATAATCACCTTTTGTTCACATCATATAATGTTCAATTATACAATTGATCATTAAACACCTTAGGTGTCTATGCGGTTAGGGGTTAATTACTTACAAACGGTCTTGGTCACTTAGACCCCAAACGGTCTTGACCAACCAGACCCCAAGCTGTCTTGCATGGATAACCTTCAAATGGTCTAAGTCTAACAATTGAAACCGTTTAGCAAAGTAGGTACTTGAAACCATTTGCTAAAGTAGATACTTGAAACTATTTGCTAAAGTAGATGTTTTAAATTGTTTAAGTCTCAATCAGTTTGGGATCGTTTGGTCCCAAACGGTCTTGAGACCGTTTGGACTCAAACGGTTCTGGGACCGTTTTGTCCAAACCTCCTCAAAACCGATTGGACCAAGAATTGTCTCAACCACTAAAATTGATTTAGGGTTTCCATGGTTAACTCCCTCATCAATTGAAACCATATAATTACTCATCAATTGAACCTAAGAATAATGCCTCAATTGAGATAATAAATCATCCTTCAATTGCTTAAACCTTCAATTGGTCATCCATTAGGGTTTTGAACCCTTTTGAATTAGGGTTGAAATCGATGAACCTTCAATATTAGACATTGTGGAACTAATTGCTTTAAAATCATTGGTCCATCATTCAATTTGGGCATGACCTGACATAAAACGGTCTTGAGGTCTTTTGGATGACCTCGAAACGGTCTTGAGACCATTTGCCCAATCCATCATCAAAATTGGTGAAGTTCAATTAGGGTTTGCATCATTGGATTGCTCATCAATCTAGTTATTGATTGCATTACAACTTGATATCTTTGCATCTTCAACTACTCAACCATACTCAACCCTAGACCTTCAAATGGTCTTGGGTGACTTCCAAATGGTCTTGAGACTGTTTGGGTGATCTCCAAATGGTCTTGAGACCGTTTGGGTTAATCAACCCAAAGAATTACATTAATCAATTGCAAAATCAGCACTTAATCCGATTAGGGTTTCCAATTAGATAATTGTCTATTCATTGATTTAATCTATTGGAACCATTTGATCCTTATCCAACATGTTCTAGGGTTCTGACCTCAAACGGTCAACCCATTCAAACGGTCAACCTTCTTAAATGGTTTGGGATTCCAAACCCCAAACGGTTTGCAAATGGTGAAACTGATTGGACCCAAAAGTTGAAACAGTTTGCACAAAATATTTATGGAGGTGTGTGCTTATGATGACGTCATCATCATCAATCTCTAAACCCACAAATATTTTTGTGATTTCCATGGTGATTGCATCAATCAACCAAATAAAATTTCGAGAATAAGAAAGGATCAACAATTTGATAAGGCATCAGATGCAATAACAATATTAAGGGTTCAAGTTATAAAACCCGCATCCAATTGAGCTTGAAAGATACAAGCTCATTTACAAAATGGTGGATGCAACTCCTTTCACCATCCCAAGGTTCATCCTCAAGCTTTGAGTGAAAAGGAATGGCTAGGATAGAAGATTGCATGGAGAAAAGAAGAAATTCATCATTTATTTTCAATTTCCACCATGAAATCATGGTGAAAGAAGGTCAATAAGCTTACCAACAGGTTGGGGGTCGTCCTCCTATTGTTCCAAGATCCCTTGGTCGTTTATGCAAGCAAGAAGTGAAAGGGGTTTCGAAATTACCCATCAAAGCTATGGATAAGGGAGCATATATGCATTTTATTAAAAATACATTTTAGGAGAGAGAAAGTAGGGATTATTTCCTCCATTTCCTTGCCACTTTCCCCCTTACCTTCCTTGGTCATGAATATATCTTCTTTGCCTCTTATTCCTCTCAATTATCCATGATTTAAAGAAAAGCAAATTAAGCACCTTAAATCATATTATACTAATATCCACAAGTGAGTGGATATTTCTTTTTCTTATAATAAGGTGAGTGAGTTATCCACTTCCTTTGGATATGTTCGTGCCTTTTCAAGGCACATGGTCGTCCATTATATTGAAAACTCATCCCTCACCTTTTGGTTAAAGGGGCCTTTAATTAATATATTTATTTTTGCATTAAATTGAAGTAACGTTCCAATTATGTTTAAATCTTGATTATTTTAATATCAAGATTCTCTCTCCTCCAAAGAGATACAAATGAGACGACCCTCTCATTTTATTTGCTCTACATGATGCCAAGAAACATTAGGGACTATTTTGAAGTGGTAATTTGCATATTGAACCCTAGGTTTTGGGTAAATTGCACATTACACCAAAACTAGATTTTAATGCACAAACATTGCATTATCAGCTCTTTCTTGGTACTCAGGCTACCACAAGCCATACCTCTCAATCATCTTCATTCCCATGATGCTTCAACATATGAGGAACATCTTATCATGTAACATTTGCAATTTAACCCCTCAACTTGGGTAATTTGCACTTTAGTCCAAAATAGACAAAACATTGTTTCAACATTGTTCAAAAAGGACTAAAATTGACACATAAGTTCCTCTTGAGCCTAAATTAATTTTCAAAAGATAAAATCAAACATATAATTATCTTTATTAAGCAAAACACCTAAGGTTAAGGCATAACCTAGGTCAGGGATGTTACAAATTATAAACCCCTAACAAGGATTTCGTCCCTGAAATCCCAGATAAGGAAAGACATATATTATTCATATATCATCTCATTAGGTCTTATACCATCTCAATGTCATATTTATGAAAGGCATAAACCCCTAACATATGATGTCCATGCTATTTTATAGTCAAACTGATTTCTTGGCTGACCATTCCAGGTAGCCAACATAAACCATCAGATAATTCTTAGATACTAGCATCTCTTACCTTGGTATCTACCACATGTGTTGAAAACACATCACATATTTATCTTCCTTTCAACTTGGTACATTACTTGTCACATGTATCTTCACCTTGGAACCAAAGTCCACGAACAAGTGATACTTTTCTAAGTATCCATCTCATGAACATCAAATGTCCTAAGATTCACTTGATTGCCATGTCCCTCAAAGAAAAGAAAATAAGGAATCATATTCTTCTTTTGTTTATAAGTTGATTTATAATTAAATCAAATTCCTTCGTATATCATTTAGAATGTGGTAGAAATATCCATGCCACAACTCCTTCTTCATTAGGTTTATTTAGATTGTTTCGGAATGATTACTTGATCAGAGTAATCAAAAAGATAACAATCTAGGTATGTCATACTTACCTTGCCTTCGGTAAATGAATACCTGGCCAGGGTACTCAAGAGCTGAATTTAGGTAGTATGCTTTTGTTTTATTTTATGTTTTCATTTCTATAAATTTGATATACTTAATGTCTCAGATTTTTCTCTGAGTTCCTCTTTCATTTCTTCCCTTCCTTAATAAAGAAAGAGAAATTTTAAAACATATACGAGAATATTTAAACTAAACACAAGTTTTCATTTTATTTATCTCTTCCTCATTTTCTCAAAGGATTTTACAGATGAACTATACAACAACTATCCTTCTTATAGTAGAGAGTGCAAGATAATTCAAAATAGAAAGTTCTATCTTGATATGTCTACTTATTACAAGTTATCCAGTGTCTTATCTATTGAGTCACCTCATCACTTTCTATTTGGACATTGCCACCTCAGATGTCCTCTCTGTCCACATCTATAGCAAGCTCAAAGCTTTTTAGGTGACTACTTCTCAGGTGCACTATATTGTACTAGAGTCGGTACTACTGAAATCTTGGATTGTTTAGTACCACTAATTCCTTGTTCATGTGATTGTTTAGACTTCCTTTTAAGGTCTGTCTCATATTTCTTTGTCATAGACCCTTCTATCCTTCGAATTGACTCCACAAATGTGGCAAACCTCTCTCTACTTTCTAGGGCAGATGCCGGAATAGACATCTTAGAATTCAATCCTTTCTCAAAATGTCAAATATTTTCCTCCTCAGTAGCATCCATCTTAGGACAAAATCATAAAAGTTCCATGAACTTAACCTCATATTCACTTATTGACATGGCTCCCTGTCGAATCTTCTCAAACTGTGAGATCTTTTCATCTAAATAAGTCCTTGGAAAATACTTATTGACGAATTCTCAATGAAATTCATCCCATTCAACTTCTTCATCATTCCTTTCTATTTCTTCTATAGCCCACCAATGTCCAGCACTACCCTTCAAAAGGTACACAACATGTTTAACTTTGTCAACATCTGGGATACTAAGGATCTTAAAAGCCTTTTCTAAATCAGCATCTGCTGGGTCAAATGTTCCAGCATATTCTATGGCTCCTACATGATGTAGTAATTCAAAAGTCTTACCAGACCCATATCCTTATTGGGAGTTGGTGCCCTAGGTGCAGGTGTTAACATCCGGTCTTCCATATACCTCAGTGTGGTCATGAGTTTCCCAAAAAGATTATGATCATCTGGGTTTCCTCTCATAACTTTATCAACATGGGGATTTTTAGGCACTGGTTCCTCCCTTATCTAGTCCCTTGTACCCCCCACTGGTGCAGCAACATTGCTCTCAGCAATGTGTTCCTCGTGTTCTCCAGACATCTTGGAGTTATATATCTTCTTCTGCATAAGCAGAAGGCGCTATAAGATACACTGAGGTACACTTAGAACAGACTCGATACCTTAGTCCTATGTCTCTATAGACTCAGCGAACCGAGAGATCTGATACCACTAAATTATGGCATCCAACTCACAACACAAGATTAATTAATGTGGAAGCGTATCATTTGCAGCGGATTACTGAAAATCACTAAAATTTAAAACCTTTTTCAAAGAGATCCAATCATAGGAAAACTCTTTCAACGAGAACCAATTTATTACATTTACATCCAGGTTCATAAGTAAATATCTTGTATCATCTCTCCTCGAGATTTACAACATTGACTGCCTTAAAAGCTAAACACAGACAGCATAAGAATCTAGAGGCATCAAGCCAAAATCTCAAATGATTCGTTAAAATCACTAATTATTACCTCTGAGGACCTGAGAGTACATAGATGACACATAAGACGTCTATCTACATGACACGACATACAATACACTCAACTTGAGTTGTCACTGTTATCCCTGCTACTGGTGAAGTTCTTCCTCTGCAAGATGTTCTCACTCTCCTATGTGTTTGTCCACCTAAAAAAAGTTGGATCCCACGGGGATGAGACAATTCTAATTGCCCCAGCGGGAGATATAACTCTCTGCCAAAAACATTATTATTACAGTTTAATAATTTAAAACTAGGTAGAGGATAAGAAGTTTAAAACATTCTCATCTTAAAGCATTGTAACCCTTTATGGTAGCACAATAGATCATCTATTCTCTTAATAAGGAATAGGAAGAACATGTAAATCATTTATCCATCATATTATACCATCATGTCAAACTTCTCTGGTGACATTCATTTTCTTAATGTGTCACCCATGAAACATTCTTGTTTCTTTTGTTGGTCTTATCCAATCTGCTAAACAGATATGGAATTATATTTACCATGTACTCATATATCATCAACACAGGAATTGGGTTATTACCAATCCTATGTCATCATTACAGGCATTGGGTTTATACCAATCCTATGTCAACATTACAAGCATTGAGCCTCTGCCAGGTATTGGACTCTTCCAAACCTGATTACACCGCCAGGCATTGGACACTACCAGTCCTAATTTCACAGTCAGGCATTGGACTCTAACCAATCCTGATTACACAACCAGGCATTGGACTTTAACCAATCCTGATTTCACAGCCAGGCATTGGACTCTAACCAATCCTGATTACACAGCCAGGCATTGGACTCTAACCAATCCTGATTTCACAGCTAGGCATTGGACTTTAACCAACCCTGATTACACAGCCAGGCATTGGATTTTAAATAATCCTGATTACACAGCCAGACATTGGACTCTAACCAATCCTGATTACATCGCCATGCATTGGACTATAACCAATCCTGATTACACAGCCAGGCATTGGACTTTAACCAACCCTGATTACACCGCCAGGCATTGGACTTTAACCCACCCTGATTACAGGCTTCATGCCTTTTCTAGATATTTGACTCTAACCAATCCTAATTACATGGATCATGGAATATAAAGTCCTTTGACCCATCATTAATCATCAAATCCTTCTCTAGGTTTTGAACCCTGAGGTTAGCCTTCATAGCTTTTCACATTATTTACTAAATGCAATTGTTCCTTTTATTAAGTTTATTAAAACATTATCATTTCTTACAATAAACTTTTATAATTATCTGGGTGCCTCTCACTAGACCACAATTGTTCTCATGGCTCATAAGGCCCATAAAGCATCTTGTCACCTCTCACTAGGCAACATCTAACCATATGGCTCACAAGGCCATTAAACATCTTGTTACCTATCACTAGGCAACGTCTAACCACATGGCTCACAAGGCCATTCCACATCTTGAGTATTCAATCATGTTTATTACTCTTATCATTTATCATTAAATGATTATCAATACAAGGTATGAGTTCATTTCTCATCCTTATCATGGTATGATTACATCATACTCATTAGTTTGGCTCAACCCCATTTTCAAGGTATATTAACCTATACTTATCAAAGTATATCAAACTTATTACATTTCATTGTAATAATTTGCAAAACACACTTTACGTGTTTCTTGTCCAAGTATATTGAATTTGAGATGCATCAAGGTATATCAACCCTGGAATGCTAAAAGTGATATCTGTCATATCTTGATGTATCACTTTCCTCATCACTTCCATTTACTTGGGTTATTAACTTATCTTGTTTTAAGGTATTTCCCATCTTAATACTTCCATCCACCAACCTATCACTAATACCATGAAGTACATAGGTCACACACAAGAATGGTCCAACTATCTTCAATGATATGGACTCATCCTGGGAGAAGGCATTGCCTACTATAAGGTTGCCTATAATCAACGATTTGAGATATTTCACCTTTATAAGGCTTTATCCACTATTTTGTTATTAGGATTCTGGTTTGTTATCATTTTGTTCAAGATTTAGGGCTTCATGTATTATATCTCAAAATTAGAGTTTTGCATACCTTCACCATGTATTAGGGCTCCTCATCATATCATTTGCATAGGATATGGAATCACCCTCAATTAGGGCTTCACATGGAATCACCCTCAATTAGGGTTTCTCATCGAATCACCCTCAATTAGGGTTTCTTAGGGAATCACCCTCAATTAGGGTTTCTCATGGAATCACCCTCAATTAGGGTTTCTCAGGGAATCACCCTCAATTAGGGTTTCTCAGGGAATCACCCTCAATTAGGGTTTCTCATGGAATCACCCTCAATTAGGGTTTCACATGGCATCACTCTCAATTAAGGTTACATCCCTACCCAAGATTAGGGTTACACCTAGCATTGCCCTAGATTAGGGTTAGGGCTCATTAACCTTCTTAATTAGGGTTCATGGTCTCTTTATCAAGAATCATACCCCAATTACACATTCATATATGTTGAAAGTGTTGGGACTTAACCTCCACATGATTATCATTCATGTAATAAGTCCCCTCTCTCTCATCCTTTACAAGATGACATTTGCATCAATCTTGATTGGATTAGGTCAATTAAAATTGATTGAAGGCTTGACACCATGTATTATATCATTACTTCCTTAATCATTAAGGATTAATCATTCAGAAGGTATTAATCACCCTATCTTATTAAGGGTACAATCACTATAATCACATTTGGTTCACATCATATAATGTTCAATTATACAATTGATCTTTAAACACCTTAGGTGTCTATGCGGTTTGGGGTTAATTACTTCCAAACGGTCTTGGTCACTTAGACCCCAAACGGTCTTGAACAACCAGACCCCAAATTGTATTGCATGGATAACCTTCAAATGGTCTAAGTCTAACAATTGAAACTATTTAGCAAAGTAGGTACTTGAAACTGTTTGCTAAAGTAGATGCTTGAAACCGTTTGCTAAAGTAGATGTTTGAAACTGTTTGAGTCTCAATCAGTTTGGGATCGTTTTGTCAAGACCATTTGGTCCCAAATGGTCTTGAGACCATTTGGACTCAAACGGTTTGGAGACTGTTTGGTCCAAACCTCCTCAAAACTGATTGGACCAAGAATTATCTCAACCACTAAAATTGATTTAGGGTTTCCATGGTTAACTCCCTCATCAATCGAAACTATATAATTACTCATCAATTGAACCTAAGCATCATTCCTCAATTGAGATAATAAATCATCCTTCAATTGCTTAAACCTTCAATTGGTCATCAATTAGGGTTTTGAACCCTATTGAATTAGGGTTGAAATCGATGAACCTTTAATATTAGACATTGTGGAACTAATTACTTTCAAATCATTGGTCCATCATTCAATATGGGCATGACCTGACCTCAAACGGTCTTGAGGTCGTTTGGATGACCTCCAAATGGTCTTGAGACCATTTTCCCAATCCATCATTAAAATTGGTGATGTTCAATTAGGGTTTGCATCATTGGATTGCTCATCAATCTAGTTATTCATTGCATTACAACTGGATATCTTTGGATCTTCAACTACTCAACCATACTCAACCCTAGACCTTCAAACGGTCTTGGGTGACCTCCAAACGGTCTTGAGACCGTTTGGGTGATCTCCAAATGGTCTTGAGACCGTTTGGGTTAATCAACCCAAAGAATTACATTAATCAATTGCAACATCAACACTTAACCCGATTAGGGTTTCCAATTAGATAATTGTCTATTCATTGATTTAATCTATTGGAACCATTTGATCCTTATCCAACATGTTATAGGGTTCTTACCTCAAACAGTCAATCCATTCAAACGGTCAACCTTCGTAAACGGTTTGGGATTCCAAACCCCAAACGGTTTGCAAACCGTTTGGTCACCAAACGGTTTGGTGAAACCGATTGGACCCAAAAGTTGAAACCGTTTGCACAAGATATTTGGGGAGGTGTGTGCTTATGATGATGTCATCATCATCAAGCTCTAAACCCACGAATATTGCTGTGATTTCCATGGTGATTGCATCAATCAGCCAAATAAAATTTTGAGAATACGAAAGGATCAACAATTTGATAAGGAATCGAATGCAATAACAATATTAAGGGTTCAAGTTATAAAACCCACATCCAATTGAGCTTAAAAGCTCCAAGCTCATTTCCAAAATGGTGTATGCAACTCCTTTCACCATCCCAAGGTTCGTCCTCAAGCTTTGAGTGAAAAGGAATGGCTAGGATAGAAGATTGCATGGAGAAAAGAAGAAATTCATCATTTATTTTCAATTTCCACCATGAAATCATGGTGAAAGAAGGTCAATAAGCTTACCAACAGGTTTGGGGTCGTCCTCCTGTTGCTCCAAGCTCCCTTGGTCGTTTATGCAAGCAAGAAGTGAAAGGGGTTTCAAAATTACCCATCGAAGCTATGGATAAGGGAGCATATATGCATTTTATTAAAAATACATTTTAGGAGAGAGAATGTAGGGATTATTTCCTCCATTTCCTTGCCACTTTCCCCCTTCCCTTCCTTGGTCATGAATATATCTTCTTTGCCTCTTATTCCACTCAATTATCCATGATTTAAAGAAAAGCAAATTAAGCACCTTAAATCATATTATACTAATATCCACAAGTGAGTGGATATTTCTTTTTCTTATAATAAGGTGAGTGAGTTATCCACTTCCTTTCGATATGTTCGTGCCTTTGCAAGGCACATGGTCTTCCATTCTCTTGCAAACTCATCCCTCACATTTTGGTTAAAGGGGCCTTTAATTAATATATTTATTTTTGCATTAAATTGAAGTAAAGTTCCAATTATGTTTAAATCTTGATTATTTTAATATCAAGATTCTCTCTCCCCCAAAAAGATACAAATGAGATTCCCCTTTCATTTTATTTTCTCTACATGCATCCAAGAAACATTAGGGACTATTTTGAAGTGGTAATTTGCATATTGAACCCTAGGTTTTGGGTAAAGTGCACATTACACCCAAACTAGGTTTTAATGCACAAACATTGCTTTATCAACTATTTCTTGGTACTCAGACTACCACAAGCCATACCTCTGCATCATATTCATTCTCATGATGCTTCAATATATGAGGAACATCTTATTATGTAACATTTGCAATTTAAACCCTCAACTTGGGTAATTTGCACTTTAGTCCAAAATAGACAAAACATTGTTTCAACATTGTTCAAAAAGGACTAAAATTGAAACATAAGTTCTTCTTGAGCCTTAATTATTTTTCAAAAGATAAAATCAAACATATATTTATCTTTATTAAGCAAAAAACCTAGGGTTAAGGCATAACCTAGTTCAGGGATGTTACAATAGCGACTTTGCCAGTATACCATGGAAAGCTATATAGTAGTGACATGAGATGTCCTGCCTCTGGTCTCGCACTCACCGAGAAGGGTGAGGTCATGGCAGCCGACTCTCCCATTGACCTTTTATGGTACCAATGAAATGTAGCCATGGTTTGTTGGATTATTAGTGGTATACCTCATCTCCTTAGGGTATAAGTGTGATTAAAAAATGTAATCAGTCATGTGGCATATCTGCTTAAGGATCAAATATGGAAATCATTGATTGATGCGCACTTAGTTATACATCTTAGTTGATAGATGATATTTATGTTTCTTTACATTCCTTGCAAAGCAGATAGATGATTGATAACTCTACCATGGGTAGATGCAATGTTCTCCTTGAGAAAGGAGATTACTTCAATCTATTCATACAGTGATTTATCTTGCCTATTAATATAAAAAGAACCTTTGCTCGGTTTATAAATGCTTAATATATGTTAATAATATGGTCAGAAGAGAGTTATATCTCTCGCTGGGACAATTGTCTCACCCCGTGGGATCCACATTTTTTTTAGGTGGACATGCACGAGGTACTGAAGATCGTTCTGCAGAGGAGGAACAACAGCTGAGGCAGCAGTGACAGCTCAAGTTGAGTGTATTGTCTGTCGTGACTTGTGGATAGAAGTCCTATGTGTCGTCTTTATACTCTCACATCCTTGGAGTTGGTTCGTACTAGTTTAATGAATGATCTAAGATTTTGGATTGAATTCCTCAAGGTTTTATGTTGTTCCAATATGTGTTTTGATAGAACAACTATTATATGATGTCCTCAAGTTGAGATGGAACAATGTTGTACAATGTAAATTATGATATGTATGAGTTTTGGATCTTTCAGTAAAAGTTTTCTAGACAAGGATCTCCTTGCAAAATTGTTTTAATTTTTAGTGATTTTTTGTTAATCCGATGTTTATGTTTAATTATGCTTAATTGTAACAATTTGTTTGTTGGTTTGATGATGGTCATTTCATACAAGTTCCTTAGAAAAGTTGTATTGGATTGTGAATAAAGTGGTGATTCGGTTGATATATCTTAGCCAAAGAGATAAGTAATGGACGAAATTTCATCTCTATATTATCCTCAAGTGTTTTGCATATAAAGATAAATATAAATGCATGCATGTACACCTGTCAACCATGCATGGACACATGGCACCTAGTAGCTTAAATTGATGACACCTCATTTATACACTTTTTCATGAACCTCAAGTATATATACCCTTCTTTTCACCCAGTAGTGAAATTTTTCGAATATTACCACCCCCTTTCCCTAAGGTATCGTGCATAGGGTCTTGGTATCATGCAAGGGTGAAATGGTATCATGCATAGGCTTTGGTATCACCCATAGAAAGGTGATATCAGCCTAGCAAGGTGATATCGGCCATAGTGGAGTTGTTTTGGTCACAAGTGAAGTGGATATCAGCCACAAGTGATGGCATATCATGCATGAGTAGTGAGGTATCGTGAAAGGTGCTAAGGAGAAAGAAGGAGCTCAAGTATTAACCCTAAGGTGAGGCCATGATCATCTTCAACCTTGGATTGAAGCATGAATCTAGGGTTATGATCTTCCTTTCTTTTCTTCTTCTTCACCAATTGCTTTTCCATGGTGATTCTTTGCATTTATAGAAGTTGTGAAGTTCATCTTCAACCTTGGGAACCTGAAGCATTGGATCTTGGAGCTTTGAAGTTGTTCTTGAGGCGGGTTATATAACTTGAACACTATCATGTTATTATTCATCACCTAAATTGCTATACTTAATGATCTACCATTAATTCTAAAATTTTCTGAAATAGTTGATGACATTATGAGTTCTAGTAGTTTCTTAGACCTGTTTCCATGAACTATAATAGTTAGAAAGAAGGTCTAGAGCTTGAAGAATATGGTATCACCTTATAAAGTGATATCGGGTTCAAGCACACAAGCAAGCACCTCTAACCCAATATGGTGATGCACCTACTTCACTAAAATAATATGGATATGATTTTATACTTTCTTGCATGATATGAGGTCAAGCATACACCTCAAAAATGATAATGGGTTAAGCACAAACCTCTTTGCCCGATATAGTGTGAAGCATACACACACACATACCTCTTTGCCCGATATGGTGTGAAGCATACACACACACACCTCTTTGCCCGATATGGTGTGAAGCATACACACACACATCTCTTTGCCCGATATGGTGTGAAGTACACACGCACCTCAAAAGTGATATGGAAGCACACAAACACCTCAAACTCGATATGGGAGCACACACACACCTCAAAACTGATATGGAAGCACACATACACCTCAAACCCAATATGGAAACACACATACACCTCGAGTGATATGGAAGCACACATAGACCTCAAACTCCAAATGGAAGCATACATAAACCTCAAGGCAGATATGGTAAGCACACATACACCTCTAGGTGATACGGGTAGCAAGTATACACCTTTAAACTGATATTGGGTTAAACATACACCTTTTTGGACGATATGGTGTTGAGCACCTATCTCTAAAATGAGATGGAGGGTAACCCAATACACTAGATGACAAGAGTGGCAAGGTAATTAGTACCCTAGTACATGTAATGACCAATACACTAAAAGTATGGTGTGGCCAATATTTTCAAGTGAGGTGAGGATGTTACAACCATGAAGGGTGAAGTTGATACACCATATGAATGGGAAGGTTGATACCTTAATGGGTAAGGGTCTAAGGGATATGATGATGCCTAGATTGATATACACCTAATCCAATACATGTGTTCAACTTGACATACATGATTCAACCCTATACACCTTGTAAAGGTTAGGGAAAGACACTTTTAGGAGTGATGAGTGTAACACCAAGTAATGGTGTGGCTAATACCTTGATAGGTGAAACACCTAAAGTGATTGATAATGGTCAATCCTATATCAACAATGTCTTAACCTGAGATGAGTCCATATCACTTGATGATAGTTGAGTAATTCAAGTGTGTGACTTATGGTCAATGCACTACATGATAAATGTGATGAGTTAGTTATAAAGTATTAGGATGGTAAATACCCTAATACAAGATAAGTTGATGAACTTAAGAAAGTTAAAAGTGATGAGGGGAGTGATACACCAAGGCATGATAAATATCATATCCAACACCTCAAGGTTGATACAGCTTGATGCACCTCAAATCCAATATACTTGGATGAGTAATACATGAAGTGTGTCATGTTAATTGCTACATTGAGAGGTAATGAGTTTAATGCACTTTGATAAATGTTGGCTAACATGCCTTGAGAAAGGGTTAAGCCAAGTTAATAAAGTATGATGTAATCAAGATCCTAGTGAGGATGAGAGAGATACGCATACTTTGTATTGATAATCATTTAAAAATAAATAATGAGAACAGATTAGTATGATTGCATACTTATAATATCTATATGTGCTCCTAGATGTGTGGAGCAATGAATTAGGGTTTGAATCAATAATGTGAGTTTGAAACACTAATTGGTTGTAAGGGGAAAACCTAACCCTAATAATGGGAAGGTTGCATTTCTATTATTACATAAGCCTGGCGAGGCATGTTAAATACTTGTATAAAAAGTATAATGATTGATGGCTTTGTGAGACATGTGAATAAGTTATTGCCTAGTGAGAGGTGACAAGATGTGTAATGGCCTTGTGAGCCATGTGAATAAGTTGTAGCCTAGTGAGAGGTGACAAGATGTGCAATGGCCTTGTGAGCCACATGAATACTTTTACAACAAGTAATATGAATACCTTGGTCTAAGGACCTAGAGGTAATTGTTACCTAATAAGTGGTAACAGTGTTTAATGATGATCCAAGGGTTTGAATACCCAGATCTAGTAATCATGATTATGATAATGTTGAGGGATGAGAATTCCCAGTAATGAGATAAGGGATTGAAATCCTAAATGACATGTGTTCTAAAGATTTGAAAAGTACTTGATAGATGAATTACACTTTTCTTTGTAGCATCTGTTATAATAATTCATATTTGAAACTTGATCGATTCTAAAAGACATTGTAATGTACCTAATTAATCAAGTGGAATTTCATCATGTAGTGCTCTAACCATAGATCCATCAGCGTCAGAATTTGTTGAATGACAAAACGGGCAGCTCCGCGACATAACCCGGAGGGCATATTTTTTAATATGCGGGGGTGATGGGTGTGAATATACTTACGCCCTAATGGTGGATTGATGTGTAGATAAACATGAAATCTCTCAATCCTCCATTATATATGTCGGGATGGATGTATCACGAATCTCCCGATGATGATGAATGCCAGGGATGGATAATTGAGATCTCCCCAAAGATAGTGCAGTTGATGTTGTAGCTCTATAGTTGTGGCATCCAACTCACAAAACAAGATTAATTAATGTGGAAGCGTATCATTTGCAGTGGATTACTGAAAATCACTAAAAATTAAAACCTTTTTCAAAGAGATCCAATCATAGGAAAACTCTTTCAACGAGAACTAATGCATTACATTTACATCCATGTTCATAAGTACATATCTTGTATCATCTCTCCTCGAGATTTACAACATCGACTGCCTTAAAAGCTAAACACAGACAACATAAGAATCTTAAGGCATCAAGCTAAAATCTCAAATGATTCATTAAAAGCACTAACTATTAACTCCGAGGACCTGAGAGTACATAGACGACACATAGGACTTCTATCTACATGACATGACAAACAATACACTCAACATGAGCTGTCACTGTTGTCCCAGCTACTGCTGAAGTTCTTTCTCTTCAAGATGTTCTCACTCTCCTCCGTCCTTGTCCACCTAAAAAAAGTTGGATCCCACGGGGGTGAGACAATTGTAATTGCCCCAGTGGGAGATATAACTCTCTGCCAAAAACATTATTATTATAGTTTAATAATATAAAAATGGGTAGAGGATAAGTAGTTTAAAATATTCTCATCTTAAAGCACTGTATCCATTTATGGTAGAAAAATAGATCAGCTATTCTCTTAATAAGGAAAAGGAAGAACATGTATATCATTTATCCATCATATTATACCATCATGTCAAACTTCTCTGGTGACATTCATTTTCTTAATATGTCACCCATGAAACATTCTTGTTTCATATGTTGGTCTTAGCCAATCTTCTAAACAGATATGGAATTATATTTACCATGTACTCATATATCATCAACACAGGCATTGGGTTATTACCAATCCTATGTCATCATTACAGGCATTGGGTTATTACCAATCCTATGTCATCATTACATGCATTGAGCCTCTGCCAGGTATTGGACTCTTCCAAACCTAATTACACTGCCAGGCATTAGACACTACCAATCCTGATTTCACAACCAGGCATTGGACTCTAACCAATCCTGATTACACAACCATGCACTGGACTTTAACAAATCCTGATTTCACAGCAAGGCATTGGACTCTAACCAATCCTAATTACACAGTCAGGCATTGGACTCTAACCAATCCTAATTTCATATCCAGGCATTGGACTTTAACCAACCCTTATTACACAGCCAGGCATTGGATTTTAACCAATCCTGATTACACAGCCAGGCATTGGACTCTAACCAATCCTGATTACACCGCCAGACATTGGAGTTTAACCAATCCTAATTACACAGCCATGGATTAGACTTTAACCAACCCTGATTACACAGCCAGGCATTGGACTTTAACCAACCCTGATTACACCGCCAGGCATTGGACTTTAACCAACCCTGATTACAGGCTTCATGCCTCTGCCAGTTATTAGACTTTAACCAAACCTGATTATACTGCCAGGCATTGGACTCTAACCAATCCTGATTACATGGATCATGGAATATAAATTCCTTTGACCCATCATTAATCATCACATCCTTCTCTAGGTTTTGAACCCTGAGGTTAGCCTTCATAGCTTTTCACATTCTTTACTGAATGCAATTGTTCCTTTTATTAAGTTTATTAAAACATTATCATTTCTTAAAATAAACTTTTATAATTATCTTGGTGCCTCTCACTAGACCACAATTGTTCTCATGGATCATAAGTCCCATAAAGCATCTTATCACCTCTCACTAGGCAATATCTAACCATATGGCTCACAAGGCCATTAAACATCTTGTTACCTATCACTAGGCAACATCTAACCACATGGCTCACAAGGCCATTCCACATCTTGAGTATTCAATCATGTTTATTACTCTTATCATTTATCATTAAATGATTATCAATACAAGGTATGAGTTCATTTCTCATCCTTATCATGGTATGATTACATCATACTCATTAGTTTGGCTCAACCCCATTCTCAAGGTATATTAACCTATACTTATCAAAGTATATCAAACTTATTACATTTCATTGTAATAATTTACATAACACACTTTATGTGTTTCTTGTCCAAGTATATTGAATTTGAGATGCATCAAGGTATATCAACCCTGGAATGCTAAAAGTGATATATGTCATATCTTGATGTATCACTTTCCTCATCACTTCCATTTACTTGGGTTATTAACTTATCTTGTATTAAGGTATTTCCCATCTTAGTACTTCTATTCACTAACCTATAACTTTTACCATGAACTGCATAGGTCACACACAAGAATGGTCCAACTATCTTCAATGATATGGACTCATCTCAGGATAAGGCATTGCTTACTATAAGGTTGCCTATAATCAACCATTTTAGATATTTCACCTTTATAAGGCTTTATCCACTATTTTATTATTATGATTCTGGTTTCTTATCATTTTGTTCAAGATTTATGGTTTCATGTATTATAGCTCAAAATTAGAGTTTCGCATACCTTCACCCTGTATTAGGGATCCTCATCATACCATTTGCATAGGATATAACATCACCCTCAATTAGGGCTTCTCATGGAATCACCCTCAATTAGGGTTTCTCATCGAATCATCCTCAATTAGGGTTTCTCACGGAATCACCCTCAATTAGGGTTTCTCATGGAATCACCCTCAATTAGGGTTTCTCAGGGAATCACCCTCAATTTGGGTTTCTCAGGGAATCACCCTCAATTAGGGTTTCTCATGGAATCACCCTCAATTAGGGTTTCACATGGCATCACTCTCAATTATGGTTACATCCCTACCCTAGTTTAGGGTTATACCTAGCATTGCCCTAGATTAGCGTTAGGGCTCATTAACCTTCTTAATTAGGGTTCATGGTCTCTTTATTAAGAATCATACCCCAATTGCAAATTCATATATGTTGAAAGTGTTGGGACTTAACCTCCACATGATTATCATTTATGTAAGAAGTCCTCTCTCTCTCTCATCCTTTACAAGATGACATTTGCATCAATCTTGATTGGATTAGGTCACCTCAAATTGATTGAAGGCTTGACACCATGTATTATATCATTAATTCCTTAGTCATTAAGGATTAATCATTCACAAGTTATTAATCACCCTATCTTATTAAGGGTACAATCATTATAATCACCTTTGGTTCACATCATATAATGTTCAATTATACAATTGATCTTTAAACACCTTAGGTGTCTATGCGGTTTGGGGTTAATTACTTCCAAACGGTCTTGGTCACTTAGACCCCAAACAGTCTTGACCAACCAGACCCCAAACGGTCTTGCATGGATAACCTTCAAACAGTCTAAATCTAACATTTGAAACCGTTTAGCAAAGTAGGTACTTGAAACTGTTTGCTAAAGTAGATACTTGAAACTATTTGCTAAAGTAGAAGTTTGAAACTGTTTGAGTCTCAATCGGTTTGGGATTGTTTGGTCCCAAACGGTCTTGAGACCATTTGGACTCAAACGGTTTTGAGACCGTTTTGTCCAAACCTCCTCAAAACCGATTGGACCAAGAATTGTCTCAACCACTAAAATTGATTTAGGGTTTCCATGGTTAACTCCCTCATCAATTGAAACCATATAATTACTCATCAATTGAACCTAAGAATCATGCATCAATTGATATAATAAATCATCCTTCAATTTCTTAAACCTTCAATTGGTCATCAATTAGGGTTTTGAACCCTATTTAATTAGGGTTGAAATCGATGAACCTTCAATATGAGACATTGTGGAACTAATTGATTTAAAATCATTGGTCCATCATTCAATTTGGGAATGACCTGATGTCAAACGGTCTTGAGGTCATTTGTATGACCTCCAAACGGTCTTGAGACCGTTTTCCCAATCCATCAACAAAATTGGTGAAGTTCAATTAGGGTTTGCATCATTGGATTTCTCATCAATCTAGTTATTGATTGCATTACAACTTGATATCTTTGGATCTTCAACTACTGATGTGATGATTTTGAGTCGCATTTATAGACCTATTTCATATGTGTTTTGTGCTCTAATTACTCATTTTTATGGATAATATTGCATAATTCACTTAATTTGGTCTTTGCCATCATATTATGTCAAATCCCCTTTGTTTTACTATTTTTGAGCATCATTTATCATCTTATTATAAATTGTGTGGATTTACTTGGTCTTGTTGTGAAATTTCAGGAAAAACAAGTATCTGCTTCCGTCGATACCATCGATGGAAGTCGATACCATCGACCAAGCCACAGGTTGTCAGCCGAGAAGAGCAATACAGAGTCGATACCATCGACACCTAAGTCGATGGCATCGAGATCACTTCATGTTGCTGGCGAAGATGCAGTCGATACCATCGACAAAAGTCGATGCCATCGACACAAGGAAAGCTACAGCGTCGCTAGAAGACAAAAAACCAACGCTACAGGAGTCGATACCATCGATACCCCAGTCGATGGTATCGAGATCATCACAGGCGCTCAGAATAAAAGAAAGGAAAGCTGCCGCTAATCTGCTGGGTCGATACCATCGACCCGCGTCGATGGTATCGACACCGGTAGATAGGCGTTGGATCTGTTTTGATCTCGATCGGACGGTTGTTGTTATTTGACGACCTAATTAGGGACTTATACCTAATGACGGCCGCCCACACGGGGAGGGGATCGAAGATCGCATTGCACGAGTGCCGAGAAAGGAGAGAAAGGAGAACGGAGGCCAGAAGCTCATCCCGGGTGATTCGGACGCTGCCGAAGACGAATTCCACCACCGACAGGAGGGGAAGCTCGTGTTCTATGCCAAGGATCTGCCGGTTCTTCTCCATTCAGGGGTTTTCCCATTTATTTCCCGTTTTTCTTATGAATTCCCCAATTTCTACCATGTATTCGTGTGAGATGAACATGAGAGGCTAAAACCCTCAATCTTTAGGACCGGGAGTAGCCCGGGAATACATTGTATGATATTTTTATATTGATAATTCATAGTTTCTCTCTCAAATCCGTGGTTTAGATTCGTTCTCTCCATTTCTATTGTTATGCTTGATCACCATAATAATAATTTAACACCCTTATTCACTTCGACAGAAGGATTAACGGTTGAAAAGAAATGAATTCTACATTAATCAATAAAACCCTTGACAAAGGAGTTGTAAAATTAATGGTGGGAACTGAGGGACCGTTTATAATGCACTTAGTTTAGGGGAATGATTACTACGACGGTGGAATCAACCTAAACCTAAGTAGTGAATTACACCACGACAGTGGGTAATTCTCATTTCAGGCCACTACCCGGATAGAGAGAGAAGTGTGAGGAATTATATGAAACCTAATACAATGTTGACCCGCGGTGAAACCGCCATCCTAAAGATATCCCTTTGAATTGATTAAATTAACCTTTAATCGATTATTTCCTTTGTTTGATTTGTTTTATTTTCTTTTAATTTCAACAACAAAACCCTACTTTGTTAATCGGTCTAGCTGATTGCGATTAGTTAGTAGAAGTCTCTAATAATTCACGTATCCCTGAGTTCGACTCGGGCCTCACAAGGCCTATATTACTCGACGTGTATACTTGCGTTTAAGCGTGTAATAAAATACACGTCAAGTTTTTGGCGCCGTTGCCGGGGATACGGCGAATTATTGGCACTTTGAGTGCTAAGAGCGGCCACTCTAGGCCACATTTTTTTTAAACAATTTCAAAAATTCCTTTATTTCTTTATAATTGTGTTGACTCGTTCAAAGCATTGTACTGAACCCCTATTTTCATATTTCAGGTACTTTGCATGGTGCACACACGTAGTCGAGACTACGTGAATCGCACACCTGAGGTTCCATCTTCTCGTTCAGAGGACGAGGACTACTACGAGCAGGAGCACCACAGTGATATAAATTCTGAATCTGAGCAAGAACAAGAAGAAGCAATGGCTGAAGCACAGACAATATGGGAGAAGATCAAGGCGTCTTCTTCCTCGGCATCAAAGGGGCCTATAAAGAAACAGGGGCTAAACATTCCAACCTACAAGATCGATCCAGCATTAATTAACCTGGTTAAATCAAACGCATTTCACGGATTGAAAAATGAAGATCCAGTGGCCCACATCAGCCAGTTCGTGGAGAACTGTGATATGGTGAAGATAGATCGATTTCCACAGGATGTGCTCTACCTCAAGTTATTCCCGAGTTCCTTGGCTGGAGTGGCAAGAGAGTGGCTTCATAACCTCGACGACGAGTTTTTTGAATCATGGGATCACATGGTAGAGGTTTTCTTCGAGAGGTTCTTCCCTCCTGAGAAGACCAATGATATGATCAGGAAGATTCACAATTTCACCCAACAGGCGGGTGAAACTTATTCTGAGACTTGGGAGCGATTCCAGGTCATGTTGAGGAGATGTCCACATCATGGATTGGACAAGGAAACCCAAGTGAAGATCTTCTACTTTGCTCTCTCCGAGCATGATAGAAGCAACCTGGACTCGGCTAGTTCCGGATTTTTCTTAAATAACACTGATACAAGATGCTGGGAAATACTGAAGAATATGGCACGGAAGCAATCTTGGGGAAAAAGAGAACGAGGCCCAGTTGAGCAAGCAAGAGTTGCCAGTGAGTCAAAGGCAATGAGAGAGCTGAACGAGAAGATGGATCTTCTCGCAAAGAAGTTGCTGCAGAAGGAAGACAATGAGTCCGAGGATGAGGCTCAGGTCAAGTATATGAGGCAACAGCAAGGGTACAGGAATAACGATTATTCATGGCGGAAGGATAAGAAATTTTCATGGAAGGATCCAAACAATTTTCTGCAGGATCCGGACGCCAAGCCTGCACCGGTCACGGAGGATAAGAGCACAGAGTTGCTCAATCAAGTCATCAAGCAAAATCAAGAGTTGATGAACACTTTTGGGCAACAAATCAAGCAATAGGGTGAATTTATGAACCAGTTTGGGCAGACGTTGCAGAGCCACGGGGCTCAAATGAGAACTATAGAGACTTCCATGGCGCAGATGGCAGCCGAGATTGCAAGATTGAAGAAGCCGGCACATCTGGGTTTTCCGGGGAACACCAATATTCCCGGGGGAAACCAACAGGCCAAGGCCATCTTATTGAGGAGCGGTAAGAAAGTGTTAAATCCAAGGGCGGATGACACAAGCACACCGTAGGACACAGTTGAAGAAGCAACAGTCAACGACCAGCCCGCACCTGTCATAGAGCAAACTGAGGACATAGCTGAAGATGGTAAGGAAGAACAAGCCACTGAGGAGGAATCATAGAAATTAACTCCCTATGTGCCACCTCACCAAAGGGCACATACCGTTCCGGTCCCCTATCCCAATAGTGCAAAAGCAAGAAAGGTGGATGCACAGTTTAAGAAATTTCTGGACAGCTTTAGGAAGTTATCAGTGAATATTCCTTTGTTAGAGGCGATTGAACAAATCCCGTCTTATGGGAAGTTTCTCAAAGATGTAATCACCAAGAAGAGAAAGATACCCGACACTGAGGTCATGGTATTGAAGGAGCAAGTGAGTGCTTTTATTATGGGCACTTTGCCGCCAAAGAGACAAGATCCCGTTTGTTTCAATATTTCTTGCTTTATCGGGAAGTTCAAATTTGGCGAGGCACTTTATGATTCCGGGGCAATCATCAATCTGATGCCCCTTTCTACGTTCAAGAAACTTGGATTGAAGGAGTCGAGGCCAAGTAACATGACCATCCAATTGGCCGATAATTCTGTGGTGAAACCGTATGGGATCTGTGAGGATGTCTTGGTAAAGGTAGACCGCTTTGTTTTTCCGACTGATTTCGTCATTATGGAAATGCAGGACGAGCACGGAAATGAGTTACTACTTGGTCGCCCATTCCAAGCTACAGCTGATATGATCTTGGAAATGGGGAGAGGTCGCTTGACCTTGGGCATTGCGGATGATCGCTTTGAGATGGTCATGCCCAATGGCTATGCATCTAATAAAGCAAAAGCACAGTGCAACATGGTTAAGCATGTGGAACAAAATATCTCACTTTGTCTTGGGAAGCCATTTTTGGATATGGCTCATGTGATGAGCAGGATAGATAATGGGACCTTAGCGGTGGACCTTATGGAGCAAACGAAAGTTGTCTCTTTATGTAAGGCTGTTGGGTTTCCAAATGATGAGAATGAGGACATTCCACCTTCATGGGAGGATGATGTGATTATTACTTCCGTCTTTGATGCATATCCGGAATTGCCTTTGGAAGCGTGCTTGCTAAATGTCACTTATGATTGGATGCGGAGTACTTCACTCAAGGAGTGCGCCAAGATGCTTCAAATGCTTCCATGTTTCTACACGAGGCACTATGAAGATTTGGGTACACTTCCCCCACCGCTACAATCATCTCTTATTTGCCCACCTGATCTGGAGTTGAAGCCATTGCCCCCGCATCTGAAGTACGTCTTTCTAGCTGAGGAGGACAAGTTACCAGTGATTGTTTCTGCATACTTGAGTGCGGATGAGGAGGAGCAACTACTGATAGTGCTCAAGAACCACCGTGGAGCTTTTGGGTGGTCTGTGGCGGACATCAAGGGGATCTCCCCTACACTTTGCCAATACAAGATTCGGCTCGAGGAGGGAGCCAAGCCAATCATACAGCCTCAAAGACGTCTAAATCCAAGCATGATGGAGGTTGTCAAGAAGGAAGTCATAAAGCTTCTTGCTGCAGGGATCATTTATGCCATATCCGATTTGACGTGGGTGAGTCCCACACAGGTAGTCCCTAAAAAGGGGGGAATCACTGTCACTACAAATCTTTTGAATGAACCTGTCACCACCCGATTGGTAACCGGGTGGCGTGTTTGCATTGACTACCGCCGATTGAATGCCGCAACTCTTAAAGATCATTTTCCATTGCCATTTATCGATCAGATTTTGGAACGTCTAGCTGGTCGGTCGCATTTTTGTTTTCTAGATGGCTATTCGGGGTACAACCAGATTTCTATTGATCCTTTGGATCAAGAGAAGTCTACGTTTACATGTCCCTATGGGACGTTTGCTTACCGTCGTATGCCGTTTGGTTTATGCAATGCGCCGGCGACTTTTCAACGCTGCATGCTCACCATATTCTCTGACATGGTAGAGTGGTGTCTTGAAGTTTTCATGGATGACTTCTCGGTGTATGGAGCATCTTTTGAGGAATGCCTTTATAACTTAGATAAGGTATTGCAGCGGTGCGAGGACACACACTTGGTCCTCAATTGGGAGAAATGTCACATGATGGTGACGGAAGGAATTGTGCTAGGACACAAGGTGTCTAGCAAGGGTCTTGAGGTAGACCCCGTAAAAATTGAGGTGATTTCTAAGCTACCCCCACCAAATTCTGTAAAAGGGGTGAGAAGCTTTTTAGGACACGCCGGGTTTTATCGGCGATTTATTAAGGATTTTTCAAAAATCGTAAAGCCATTATCGGAATTGTTGGAAAAAGACGCAGTTTTTGATTTCAATGAGAAATGTCTTCACGCATTCGAGGTTTTGAAGGAAAAGTTGATTTCAGCTCCGGTTGTTCAAACGCCGGATTGGACAAAGCCATTCGAGTTGATGTGTGATGCGTCCGATTATGCTGTGGGAGCTGTTTTGGGGCAAAGGGTAGATAACAAGCCTGCTGTGATTTTCTACGCCTCAAAAACGCTTAATGATGCTCAATTGAACTACACAACCACGGAAAAGGAGTTACTGGCCGTCGTGTTCGCCTTTGAAAAAATTCGGCAGTACTTAGTGGGTTCTAAGGTGGTTGTGTGGACTGATCACGCTGCAATAAAGTATTTGATGGAGAAGAAGGATGTGAAGCCTAGACTAATTAGGTGGATTTTGCTCCTACAAGAATTCGATATTGAAATCAAGGACAAGTCGGGAATTGAAAATGTGGTGGCTGACCACTTGTCTAGGTTAGAGAGGGTTGATGAACAAGGTTTACACATACCCATTACCGAGACCTTTCCTGATGAACAACTTTTAAAAATTGATTCTAAAGAACCATGGTTTGCGGAAATTGTGAATTATTTGGCTTGCGGGATCATCCCGGAGGATTGGTCCTATCAAGAGAAAAAGAAATTCTTTCATTCATTGAGATATTATTTTTGGGATGACCCGATTCTCTTGAAGCAGTGCAGGGATGGTATTCTTCGCAGGTGCGTGCCGGAGGTGGAGTATGAGAGTGTTCTCCACCACTGTCATGCGTCGCCTACAGGAGGACACCACGCTAGCTCACGGACAGCAGCCAAGGTGTTGGAGAGCGGCCTTTATTGGCCCACTTTGTTCCGGGATGCCTATGAGTTTGTTAGGTAATGTGACCCGTGCCAGCGCGCAGGTAACATCTCAAGGAGACAAGAAATGCCCCTGAATGTATTTCAGGAAGTTGAGGTATTTGATTTATGGGGCATTGACTTCATGGGACCCTTTGTATCCTCAAATTCAAATCTTTATATCTTACTTGCTGTAGATTATGTGTTGAAGTGGGTGGAGGAAATCCCCACAAGGACTAATGATTCGAATGTAGTGTGCAGGTTTGTCAAAGAGAACATTTACTGCAGGTTCGGGATTCCCCGAATGATCATAAGTGACGGAGGCACACATTTTTGAAATCAGAAATGTGCGACACTTTTAAAGAAATATGGGGTCAAGCACAACATCGGCACCCCATATCATCCACAGACGCAAGGACAAGTGGAGGTATCAAATAGAGAAATCAAGAAGATTTTAGAAAGGACCGTAGCATCCACAAGGAAGAATTGGAGTGTATTGCTACCAGACGCGCTTTAGGCTTATCGAACGGCGTACAAAACACCTATAGGCACCACGCCTTTTAGGCTGGCATATGGCCGGGCTTGCCACCTTCCGGTGGAATTGGAGCACAAGGCCCATTGGGTGCTAAGAAGGCTGAACTTTCGCTATGATGAGGCCGGGAGAAAAAGGATGTTTGAATTGAATGAATTGGATGAGCTACGCATGACGGCATATGATAATGCCCGCATCTACAAGGAGCGCACAAAGCTGATCCACGATCGCCATATTGAGATGCGCATGTTCAAGAAGGGAGACAGCGTTCTATTGTTCAACTCCCGTCTCAAACTGCATCCCGGGAAGCTAAAATCCCGGTGGAGTGGACCCTTCATTGTGGAGGAGGTGAAACCGCACGGAGCGATTCTCGTGCGTGATGGAGATGCCATGTTCTTGGTGAACGGGCAACGCTTGAAGTTGTATTTTGGTGAGAATTACAAGAGGAAAGTGAATGAGGTCAAACTCATTTCACATGTGCATGAATGAGATGAAGGGAAGACGTCTAGCCTAAGACGCTAAAGAAGGGCGCTTGTTGGGAGGTAACCCAACCATCGGTACATTAGGATAGTTTAATTTTAGTCATAGATTGCTTTTATTTCATTTAAATTTTAGTTTAAAAATGATACCTTGATCCGTTTGTTGAATGTGCAGGCACAGGCAGGGTCGATACCATCGACACCCTTGTCGATGGTATCGACATGGATTCAGGTTGACACCAGCAAAAATCGCACTGCGTCGATACTATCGACACCCCCGTCGATGGTATCGACATGGTCACAGACAGGTCGCAATAAAAGTGTCGATGGTATCGACACCCCAGTCGATACCATCGAGATCTCTGGAGATATTCAGACGAATTTTTCTCAGTCAACTCGATACCATCGACGGCCTCGTCGATGGTATCGACATCATCACAGGTGGAATGCAACACAACGGCGGTGTCGCAATAAAAGCAAGTCGATACCATCAACATCTGTCGATGGTATCGACAGACATGTCACCGATCCGCACACATACATCGACGACGATCGCAACAGCCACGTCAGCGATCCGGGTGCTGCGTCGATACCATCAATTTTCGTCGATGGTATCGACCCGTCAGCAATCCGGGTTTCTCGATCCAGCAAACGTCAGCCATCGATACTCGTGAGGGAGGTGGATACCCGCGAGATGTGTCGATACCATCGACCCGCGTCGATGGTATTGACGGGTCAACAGGGGCGCCGATCAAGCCTATTTAAGGGGACTTGCAACGTCATTTGACATCACACCTTCAGAGCAAGTATCCTCCTTTGCGCCGAGCACTCCTCCGAGCCCTCCAAGACTGAAGAGAAGCGTCATCGAGCGGAGAATTTCTTCTCCATCTTCACCGAGTTCTTTTCTTCTAATCCCATTTTCTCGCAACCATGGTGCACGCCGCCAGAGCGTCGTCCTCAAGCGCACACCCTATGGAGATCGAGGAGTTCGTTCCTCCCCCAACCGCTTCCATCCCTCATCCACGCCTAATTCATGCCAACATGGATGTGAGGAAGGTCTACGAGGAGATAATGAAGCGAAAGTTCGAGCCCACCCGGTATGTGGACCGGGGCATGATCCAGGAGTTGGGATTCGAGGCCAACTTGGCCTATGTGCTTCATGGACAAGCACGCCTCACCAACAGAAGCCTACGCCCTGACGAGCTGCAGTACCATGCGGATGGGCAGCCGTTTTTCGGCGAATGGCCCACCTACAAGGAACTGGTGGCGGAGTTCATGGCGTCTCTCAACGTCTGCGTCGTACCAAATGACGTGGTAGCATCGGACCAGGAATGGATCAAGGGAAGGGTGTCCTTCTGACTCTTCAACAACAACTACAATCTCACACTGGTCCAGTTCAATCAAATCTTCAACTGGATCCACTCTCCACATGATCACCGAAGGCTGGACTCCCACACCGACTATGCAAAGATCTTCTCCGAGCTAGTTACAGTGCTGGTGGGGAAGACCGTGAGCTACCACAATGCAGCGGTAGCAGATTTTGAGTACCCGTTCGTCCGGGTCTTGCATAGGATGTTGAGCTTGACATTCTTTGCTCGAAGTGATCTTGCTTTGAGCAAGTTTCAGGAGAGTGACTTGTTCTTCCTTTACGCACTCCTGAAGCGTCAACCATGCAACTGGGGGGCGTTCTGGCTACAGCACGTCTTGGCGGTGAAGAGGAGCACAAGGAAGGCTCCAATCCATTTTGGTGGTCTTGTTACCAAGTTGGCACTTTACTTGGGGCTGAACTTTCAGTCCATGACTCCGATCTCTACGAGGAGCAAGGTGAACGTGCAACACTTGCACCGTTCAAACCTCATTCTTCTCCGGGACGGGTTGGCGTACGCTCATTGTCACGTCAACCAAGCTTATCAGGAGAGCTCCCTACCGGACGACGTCTTCAACATAGAGGGCAAGCAGCACTTCCGGTGGCCAATCATAGCCATCGAGTCCTCCGAGGAAGAAGGCGGAGGTGCCGAGCAAGAAGGCGAGGCTGCAGAGGAAGAGGAGGCTTTCACACCTCTTCGAGCACGTGTGGCACCATGGAAGCGTCCTAGGATGCATCCGGGTGCATCTTCATCATCTCAGCCCCCGCCGCCATCACCACAGTACGAGCAGTCAACCGAGGATCCCTATTCCATGCAGGGGATGTACACCATGCTGCAGGACATCCAGCAGACTCAGCAGCAGCACATGGGTATGTATACCGGCATTCATGAGATTACGAGCCGGGTACTTGATAACCAACGGGCTATGTTCGAGAACGAGCGGCTCATCCTCGCCAACCAAGAGCAAATGCACACCCGGTTGCAGCGGATAGAGACGCAACAGGAGCCCTTCTTCGACCATTACTGGAGTCAAGACTACTTTGGAGGCTATCCACAGCCTCCGCCGTGGACCCAATATGATCCAAGCTTCCAGGGGGAGTACCCGTCTTGGGATCCTACGGCACCGCAATACCCACCACCGCCTCCGCAGGATTGATCAGGGTATCACTGTTCCACCCTTAAGTTGGTTTTTGACTATGAGGCCATAGTCGAATTCAAGCTTAGGGGGGTGGCTGGAACAGCTCTATCTTTTATCTTTTCTTTAGTTGTTTTTAGTTTTTGCTTTGTTATTTGTTCTTGCAATTTTAGTTTGTTTAGGATCCACATCTATCTAGTGTAATCGTGGATGTCTTAAAAATTGTCATCTCACTGTTTTCATGGGAAATTTAAGGGAATTTAAAAATGGCTGTGTCTTTTGGATAGCTTAACTTGGTTGTCCTTGGGAAACTTGTCCTATGAAAATGATTGATTATGTCAACTTTGAAGCAATATGTCACACCTACACCCCCATTGACTCATGAAAAGTGGATAGTAACGGTTGTTTGAGCCTAACCTAATCAAATGGTAATGAGACCTTAATTGGATATAAGAGAAAGAACCCTTTGAACTACTACACATGTCAGTAAGGAGGGACACATGATATTTTTCTAAGGTTCAGTAACTTAATCTTGTGATCATTCCACTTCATATTTTTCCATAATCTACCAAAGAATTGGAAGTAAAGTACAGTTTTAATTCCTTCTTGTGTGCATAGCATGTAGATAGGATTTGCATTGTTATTTTCATACTTTTGCATAAAATGGAAAAAAAATGTATAGTGATTCATGAACATTACCTTAGGTGCATGTCATGTAGTTGCACTCATAACTTTCATGATTTTCATGCTTAAGTACACCATGTACCTCAGTTTTTCCAAAGAAGTGATCTAAATTGTTCCATACCCTCGAAATAGTACAAAGATTTCCAATCATGAAGAAAATAGCCTAACACATGTATCGCTAAGCAATTACTGAATATGTGGGCTAAAAGAAAAAAAAAAGAATTTTTTTTTTGAAAATCTGAAAAAAAAGTGAAAAAAAGAAAAGAAAAAAAGAGAATTTAGAAGGAAATGGAATAAGAGGGAGAAAGGAACATGATATCACTTGCATAACAAGGAAATTGAGTACATGAGGTGGCTTAATTAGATTTCCATCTCATTTTGAGGTGGAAGGTTAGTGCATGCATCATTCCACCTAATTTTAAGCATTAGGGCATTTTCAATGTACATTTGCATCATTTAGGACATTTTGTTATATGCATTTTGAAACTGTGTAATACTTCCAAATTCTTCCATGAACCACCCATTCCATCCACCCATTGCTCGGATTGGTAGGCCACCGTGATTTTCTCCTCACTCATGTTTATCAGGAGAACTGCTTCCATGTAGATGATAGTTAGGGCGAGCAACGTAGTGTAGGCGATCACAAGATGCACCAATGCTGAATCGGCAAATTTTATTATGTTAACTGCCTTATGTGATAGTGTTCATCGGTTTGAAGGATAATTTCTTTTATTGATGATTATTGTCGCCTGTAGGGTAATTACTGTTCTGTGATTAGGAAAGGCCGGTTTGAGAACGTTCAGTGGGAGTCATGTGGAATGTGGGGTGATGTGTTGATTGTTAGTTGACATCTGCAATCCTATTCTAAGGATTAGTTGCTCGAGGGCGAGCAATGTTTAAGCTTAGGGGAGTTTGATGCGATGATTTTGAGTCGCATTTATAGACCTATTTCATATGTGTTTTGTGCTCTAATTACTCATTTTTATGGATAATATTGCATAATTCACTTAATTTGGTCTTTGCCATCATATTATGTCAAATCCCCTTTGTTTTACTATTTTTTAGCATCATTTATCATCTTATTATAAATTGTGTGGATTTACTTGGTCTTGTTGTGAAATTTTAGGAAAAACAAGTATCTGCTTCCGTCGATACCATCGACGGAAGTCGATACCATCGACCAAGCCACAGGTTGTCAGCCGAGAAGAGCAATACAGAGTCGATACCATCGACACCTAAGTCGATGGCATCGAGATCACTTCATGTTGCTGGCGAAGATGCAGTCGATACCATCGACAAAAGTCGATGCCATCGACACAAGGAGAGCTACAGCGTCGCTAGAAGACAAAAAACCGACGCTACAGGAGTCGATACCATCGACACCCCAGTCGATGGTATCGAGATCATCACAGGCGCTCAGAATAAAAGAAAGGAAAGCTGCCGCTAATCTGCTGGGTCGATACCATCGACCCGCGTCGATGGTATCGACGCCGGCAGATAGGCGTTGGATCTGTTTTGATCTCGATCGGACGGCTGTTGTTATTTGATGACCTAATTAGGGACTTATACCTAATGACGGCCGCCCACACGGGGAGGGGATCGAAGATCGCATTGCATGAGTGTCGAGAAAGGAGAGAAAGGAGAACGAAGGCCAGAAGCTCATCCCGGGTGATTCGGACGCTGCTGAAGACGAATTCCACCACCGAAAGGAGGGGAAGCTCGTGTTCTACGCCAAGGATCTGCCGGTTCTTCTCCGTTCAGGGGTTTTCCCATTTATTTCCCATTTTTCTTATGAATTCCCCAATTTCTACCATGTATTCGTGTGAGATGAACATGAGAGGCTAAAACCCTCAATCTTTAGGACCGGGAGTAGCCCGGGAATACATTGTATGATATGTTTATATTGATAATTCATAGTTTCTCTCTCAAATCCGTGGTTTAGATTCGTTCTCTCCATTTCTATTGTTATGCTTGATCACCATAATAATAATTTAACACCCTTAATCACTTCGACAGAAGGATTAACGGTTGAAAAGAAACGAATTCTACATTAATCAATAAAACCCTTGACAAAGGAGTTGTAAAATTAATGGTGGGAACTGAGGGACCGTTTATAATGCACTTAGTTTAGGGGAATGATTACTACGACGGTGGAATCAACCTAAACCTAAGTAGTGAATTACACCACGACAGTGGGTAATTCTCATTTCAGGCCACTACCCGGATAGAGACAGAAGTGTGAGGAATTATATGAAACCTAATACAATGTTAACCCGCGGTGAAACCGCCATCCTAAAGATATCCCTTTGAATTGATTAAATTAACCTTTAATCGATTGTTTCCTTTGTTTGATTTGTTTTATTTTCTTTTAATTTCAACAACAAAACCCTACTTTGTTAATCTGTCTAGCTGATTGCGATTAGTTAGTAGAAGTCTCCAATAATTCACGTATCTCTGAGTTCGACTCGGGCCTCACAAGGCCTATATTACTCGACGCGTATACTTGTGTTTAAGCGCGTAGTAAAATACACGTCAAATACTCAACCATACTCAACCCTAGACCTTCAAACGGTCTTGTGTGACCTCCAAACAGTCTTGAGACCATTTGGGTGATCTCCAAATGGTCTTGAGACCGTTTGGGTTAATCAACCCAAAGAATTACATTAATCAATTGCAAAATCAGCACTTAACCCGATTAGGGTTTCCAATTAGATAATTGTCTATTCATTGATTTAATCTATTGGAACCATTTGATCCTTATCCAACATGTTCTAGGGTTCTAACCTCAAATGTTCAACCCATTCAAACAGTCAACCTTCTTAAATGGTTTGGGATTCCAAACCCCAAATGGTTTGCAAACTGTTTGGTCACCAAACGGTTTGGTGAAACTGATTGGACCCAAAAGTTGAAACTATTTGCACAAGATATTTGGGGAGGTGTGTGCTTATGATGATCTCATCATCATCAAGATCTAAAACCACTAATATTTCTGTGATTTCCATGGTGATTGCATCAATCAACCAAATAAAATTTCGAGAATAAGAAAGGATCAACAATTTGATAAGGAATCAAATGCAATAACAATATTAAGGGTTCAAGTTATAAAACCCGCCTCTAGTTGAGATTAAAAGCTCCAAGATCACGTCAAAAATGGTGGATGCAACTCCTTTCACCATCCCAAGGTTCGTCCTCAAGCTTTGAGTGAAAAGGAATGGCTAGGATAGAAGATTGCATGGAGAAAAGAAGAAATTCATCATTTATTTTCGATTTCCACCATGAAATCATGGTGAAAGAAGGTCAATAAGCTTACCAACAGGTTGGGGGTCCTCCTCCTGTTGCTCCAAGCTCCCTTGGTCATTTATGCAAGCAAGAAGTGAAAGGGGTTTCGAAATTACCCATCTAAGCTATGGATAAGGGAGCATATATGCATTTTATTAAAAATACATTTTAGGAGAGAGAAAGTAGGGATTATTTCCTCCATTTCCTTGCCACTTTCCCCCTTCCCTTACTTGGTCATGAGGCTATCTTCTTTTACTCTTATTCCTCTCAATTATCCATGATTTAAAGAAAAGCAAATTAAGCACCTTAAATCATATTATACTAATATCCACAAGTGAGTGGATATTTCTTTTTCTTATAATAAGGTGAGTGAGTTATCCACTTCCTTTGGATATGTTCGTGCCTTTGCAAGGCACATGGTCGTATTCTCTTGCAAACTCATCCCCACCTTTTGGTTAAAGGGGGATTTAATTAATATATTTATTTTTGCATTAAATTGAAGTAAAGTTCCAATTATGTTTAAATCTTGATTATTTTAATATCAAGATTCTCACTCCTCCAAAGAGATACAAATGAGACACCCCTCTCATTTTATTTGCTCTACATGATGCCAAGAAACATTACGGACTATTTTGAAGTGGTAATTTTCATATTGAACCCTAGGTTTTGGGTAAATTGCACATTACACCAAAACTAGGCTTTAATGCACAAATATTGCTTTATCAGCTCTTTCTTGGTACCCAGGCTACCAAAAGCCGTAACTCTGCATCATCTTCATTCTCATGATTCTTCAACATATGATGAACATCTTATCATGTAACATTTGCAATTAAACCCCTCAACTTGGGTAATTTGCACTTTAGTCCAAAATAGACAAAACATTGTTTCAACATTGTTCAAAAAGGACTAAAATTGAAACATAAGTTCCTCTTGAGCCTTAATTAATTTTCAAAAGATAAAATAAAACATATAATTATCTTTATTAAGAAAAACACCTAGGGTTAAGGCATAACCTAGGTCAAGGATGTTACAAATTATAAACCACTAACAAGGATTTCGTCCCTGAAATCCCAGATAAGGAAAGATAGATATTATTCATATACCATCTCATCAGGTCTCATAACATCTCAATGTCATGTTTATGCAAGGCATAAACCCCTAACATATGATGTCCATGATATTTTATAGTCAAACTGATTTCTTGGTTGACCATTCCAGGGAGCCAACATAAACCATTTGATATTTCTTAGATACTAGCATCTCTTACCTTGGTATCTGCCACATGTGTTGAAACCACATCACATATTTATCTTCCTTTCAACTTGGTACATTACTTGTCACATATATTTTCACCTTGGAACCAAAGTCCAAGAAAAATTGATACTTTTCTAAGTATCCATCTCATGAACATCAAGTGTCCTAAGATTCACTTTATTGCCATGTCCCTAAAAGGAAAGAAAACAAGGAATCATATTCTTCTTTTGTTTATAAGTTGATTTATAATTAAATCAAATTCCTTCGTATATCATTTAGAATGTGGTAGAAATATCCATGCCACATATCCTTCTTCATTAGGTTTATTTGGATTGTTTTAGAATGATTACTTGATTAGAGTAATAAAAAAGATAACAATCTAGGTATGTCATACTTACCTTGACTTCAGTAAATGAATACCTAGCCAAGGTATTCAAGAGCTGAATTTAGGTAGTATGTTGTTATTTTATTTTATGTTTTCATTTCTTTAAATTTGATATACTTAATGTCTCAGATTTTTCTCTGAGTTCCTCTTTCATTTCTTCCCTTCCTTAATAAAGAAAGAGAAATTTTAAAACATATAAGAGAATATTTAAACTAAACACAAGTTTTCATTCTACTTATCTCTTCCTCATTTTCTGAAAGGATTTTATAGATGAACTATACAACAACTACCCTTATTATAGTAGAGAGTGCTAGATAATTCAAAATAGAAAGTTCTATCTTGATATGTCTACTTATTACAAGTTATCCAGTGTCTTATCTATTGAGTCACCTCATCACTTTCTTTTTGGACATTGCCACCTCAGATGTCCTCTCTGTCCACATCTATAGCAAGCTCGAAGCTTTTTAGGTGACTTCTTCTCAGGTGCACTATATTGTACTAGAGTCAGTACTACTGAAATCTTTGATTGTTTAGTACCACTAATTCCTTGTTCATGTGACTGTTTAGACTTCCTTTTAAGGTATGTCTCATATTTCTTTGTCATAGACCCTTCTATCCTTTGAATTGACTCCACAAATGTGGAAAACCTCTCTCTACTTTCTAGCACAGATGTCGGAATAGACATCTTAGCATTCAATCATTTCTCAAAACATCGAATCATTTCCTCCTCAGTAGCAGCCATCCGAGGACAAAATCATGAAAGTTCCATGAACTTAACCTTATATTCACTTATTGACATGGCTCCCTATTGAATTTTCTCAAATTGTGAGATCTTTTCATCTAAATAAGTCCTTGGAAAATACTTATTGACGAATTCTCAACGAAATTCCTCCCATTCAACTTCTTCATCATTCCTTTTTATTTCTTCTATAGCCCACCAATGTCCAGTAAAAGGTACACAACATGTTTAACTTTGTCAACATCTGGGATACTAAGGATCTTAAAATCCTTTTCTAACTCAGTGAGTCATAAATCAGCATCTATTGGGTCAGATGTTCCAGCATATTCTATGGCTCCTACAAGACGTAGTCGTTCAAAAGTCTTACCAGACCCATATCCTCATTGGGAGTTGGTGCCCTAGGTGCAGGTGCTGGCATCTAGTCTGCCATATACCTCAGTGTGGTCATGAGTTGCCCAAAAATATTATGATCATCTGGGTTTTCTCTCATGACTATATCAACTTGGGGATTTTCAGGCACTGGTTCCTCCATTGTCTAGTCCCTTACACCTCCCACTAGTGCAACAACATGGCTCTCAGCAACATGTTCCTCATGTTCTCCAGACATCTTGGAGTTATATATCTTCTTCTGCATATGCAGAAGGCACTATAAGATACACTGAGGTACACTTAGAACAAACTTGATACCTTAGTCCTATGTCTCTGTAGACTCAGTGAACCTAGAGCTCTGATACCACTAAATTGTGGCATCCAACTCACAAAACAAGATTAATTAATGCGGAAGCGTATCATTTGCAGCGGATTACTGAAAATCACTAAAAATTAAAACCTTTTACAAAGAGAGCCAATCATAGGAAAACTCTTTCAACGAGAACCAATGTATTACATTTACATCCAGGTTCATAAGTAAATATCTTGTATCATCTCTCCTTGAGATTTACAACATCGACTGCCTTAAAAGCTAAATACAGACAGCATAAGAATCTTGAGGCATCAAGCCAAAATCTCAAATGATTCACTAAAAGCACTAACTATTAACTCTGATGACCTGAGAGTACAGACATGACACATAGGACTTCTATCTACATGAAACGATAGACAGTACACTCAACCTGAGCTGTCTCTGTTTTCCCTGGTACTTCTGAAGTTCTTCCTCTACAAGATGTTCTCACTCTCCTCTATGCTTGTCTACCTAAAAAAGTTGGATCCCACGGGGGTGAGACAATTGTAATTGCCCCAACGGGAGATTTAACTCTCCGCCAAAAAAATTATTATTATAGTTTAATAATATAAAACTGGGCAGAGGATAAGTAGTTTATAACATTTTCATCTTAAAGCATTGTAACCATTTATGGTAGCACAATAGATCAACTATTCTCTTAATAAGGAATAGGAAGAACATGTATATCATTTATCCAGCATATTATACCATCATGTCAAACTTCAATGGTGACATTCATTTTCTTAATATGTCACCCATGAAACATTCTTGTTTCATTTGTTGGTCTTAGCCAATCTGCTAAACTGATACGGAATCATATTTACCATGTACTCATATATCATCAACACATGCATTAGGTTATTACCAATCCTATGTCATCATTACAGGCATTGGGTTATTACTGATCCTATGTCATCATTACAGGCATTGAGCCTCTGCCAGGTATTGGACTCTTCCAAACCTGATTACACCGCCAGGCATTGGACACTACCAGTCTTGATTTCACAGCCAGGCATTGGACTCTAACAAATCCTAATTATACAGCCAGGCATTGGACTTTAACCAATCCTGATTTCACAGCCAGGCATTGGACTCTAACCAATCCTGATTACACAGCCAGTCATTTGACTCTAACCAATCCTGATTTCATAGCCAGGAATTGGACTTTAACCAACCCTGATTACACAACTAGACATTGGATTTTAACAAATCCTGATTACACAGCCAGGCATTGGACTCTAACCAATCCTAATTACACCGCCAGGCATTGGACTTTAACCAATCTTGATTACACAGTCAGGCATTGGACTTTAACCAACCCTGATTACACAACCAGGAATTGGACTTTAACCAGTCCTGATTACACCGCCAGGCATTGGACTTTAACCAACCCTAATTACAGGCTTCATGCCTTACTAGGTATTGGACTTTAACCAAACCTGATTATACTTCCAGGCATTGGACTCTAACCAATCTTGATTACATGGATCATGGAATATAAATTCCTTTAACCCATCATTAATCATCACATCCTTCTCTAGGTTGTGAACCCTGAGGTTAGCCTTCTTAGCTTTTCACATTCTTTACTGAATACAATTGTTCCTTTTATTAAGTTTATTAAAACATTATCATTTCTTACAATAAACTTTTATAATTATCTTGGTGCCTCTCAATATACCACAATTGTTCTCATGGCTCGTACTGTCCATAAAGCATCTAGTCACCTCTCACTAGGCAACATCTAACCATATGGATCACAAGACCATTAAACATCTTGTTACCTATCAATAGGCAACACCTAACCACATGGCTCACAAGGCCATTCCACATCTTGATTATTCAATCATGTTTATTACTCTTATCATTTATAATTAAATGATTATCAATAAAAGGTATGAGTTCATTTCTCATCCTTATCATGGTATGATTACATCATACTCATTAGTTTGGCTCAACCCCATTTTCAAGGTATATTAACCTATACTTATCAAAGTATATCAAACTTATTACATTTCATTGTAATAATTTACATAACACACTTTATGTGTTTCTTGTCCAAGTATATTGAATTTGAGATGCATCAAGGTATATCAACCCTGGATTGCTAAAAGTGATATCTGTCATATCTTGATGTATCACTTTCCTCATCACTTCCATTTACTCGGGTTATTAGCTTATCTTGTATTAAGGTATTTCCCATCTTAATACTTCCATCCACTAACCTATCACTTTTACCATGAAGTACATAGGTCACACACAAGAATGGTACAACTATCTTCAATGATATGGACTCATCTTGGGATAAGGAATTGCTTACTATAAGGTTGCCTATAATCAACCATTTGAGATATTTCACCTTTATAACGCTTTATCCACTATTTTATTATTAGGATTCTGGTTTGTTATCATTTTGTTCAAGATTTAGGGCTTCATGTATTATAGCTCAAAATTATAGTTTTGCATACCTTCACCATGTATTAGGGCTCCTCATCATATCATTTGCATAGGATATGACATCACCCTCAATTAGGGCTTCTCATGGAATCACCCTCAATTAGGGTTTCTCATCGAATCACCCTCAATTAGGGTTTCTCAAGGAATCACCCTCAAATAGGGTTTCTCATGGAATCACCCTCAATTAGGGTTTCTCATGGAATCACCCTCAATTAGGGTTTCACATGGCATCACTCTCAATTAGGGTTACATCCCTACCCTAGATTAGGGTTACACCTAGCATTACCCTAGATTAGGGTTAGGGCTCATTAACCTTCTTAATTAGGGTTCATGGTCTCTTTATCAAGAATCATACCCCAATATGTTGAAAGTGTTGTGACTTAACCTCCACATGATTATCATTCATGTAAGAAGTCTTCTCTCTCTCATCCTTTACAAGATGCCATTTGCATCAATCTTGATTGGATTAGGTCAACTCAACTTGATTGAAGGCTTGACACCATGTATTATATCATTACTTCCTTAATCATTAATAATTAATCATTCACAAGGTATTAATCACCCTATCTTATTAAGGGTACAATCACTATAATCACTTGTGGTTCACATCATATAATGTTCAATTATACAATTAATCTTTAAACACCTTAGGTGTCTACGCGGTTTGGGGTTAATTACTTCCAAATGGTCTTGGTCACTTAGACCCCAAATGGTCTTGACCAACCAGACCCCAAACGGTCTTGCATGGATAACCTTCAAATGGTTTAAGTCTAACAATTGAAACCGTTTAGGAAAGTAGGTACTTGAAACCATTTGCTAAAGTAGATACTTGAAACCGTTTTCTAAAGTAGATGTTTGAAACTATTTGAGTCTCAATCAGTTTGGGATCGTTTGGTCCCAAACGGTCTTGAGATCGTTTGGTCCAAACCTCCTCAAAATTGATTGGACCAAGAATTGTCTCAACCACTAAAATTGATTTAGGGTTTCCATGGTTAACTCTCTCATCAATTGAAACCATATAATTACTCATCAATTGAACCTAAGCATCATTAAGGATTAATCATTCAGAAGGTATTAATCACCCTATCTTATTAAGGGTACAATCACTATAATCACCTTTGGTTCACATCATATAATGTTCAATTATACAATTGATCTTTAAACACCTTAGGTGTCTATGCGGTTTGGGGTTAATTACTTCCAAACGGTCTTGGTCACTTAGACCCCAAACGGTCTTGACCAACCAGACCCCAAATTGTATTGCATGGATAACCTTCAAATGGTCTAAGTCTAACAATTGAAACTATTTAGCAAAGTAGGTACTTGAAACCGTTTGCTAAAGTAGATACTTGAAACCGTTTGCTAAAGTAGATGTTTGAAACCGTTTGAGTCTCAATCGGTTTGGGATCGTTTTTTCAAGACCATTTGGTCCCAAACGGTCTTGAGACCATTTGGACTCAAACGGTTTGGAGACTGTTTGGTCCAAACCTCCTCAAAACGGATTGGACCAAGAATTATCTCAACCACTAAAATTGATTTAGGGTTTCCATGGTTAACTCCCTCATCAATTGAAACCATATAATTACTCATCAATTGAACCTAAGCATCATTCCTCAATTGAAATAATAAATCATCCTTCAATTGCTTAAACCTTCAATTGGTCATCAATTAGGGTTTTGAACCCTATTGAATTAGGGTTGAAATCGATGAACCTTCAATATTAGACATTGTGGAACTAATTGCTTTAAAATCATTGGTCCATCATTCAATTTGGGCATGACCTGACCTCAAACGGTCTTGAGTTCGTTTGGATGACCTCCAAATGGTATTGAGACCATTTTCCCAATCCATCATTAAAATTGGTGATGTTCAATTAGGGTTTGCATCATTGGATTTCTCATCAATCTAGTTATTCATTGCATTACAACTTGATATCTTTGGATCTTCAACTACTCAACCATACTCAACCCTAGACCTTCAAACGGTCTTGGGTGACCTCCAAACGGTCTTGAGACCGTTTGGGTGATCTCCAAATGGTCTTGAGACCGTTTGGGTTAATCAACCCAAAGAATTACATTAATCAATTGCAAAATCAGCACTTAACCCGATTAGGGTTTCCAATTAGATAATTGTCTATTCATTGATTTAATCTATTGGAACCATTTGATCCTTATCCAACATGTTCTAGGGTTCTAACCTCAAATGTTCAACCCATTCAAACAGTCAACCTTCTTAAATGGTTTGGGATTCCAAACCCCAAATGGTTTGCAAACTGTTTGGTCACCAAACGGTTTGGTGAAACTGATTGGACCCAAAAGTTGAAACTATTTGCACAAGATATTTGGGGAGGTGTGTGCTTATGATGATCTCATCATCATCAAGCTCTAAACCCACGAATATTGCTATGATTTCCATGGTGATTGCATCAATCAGCCAAATAAAATTTCGAGAATAAGAAAGGATCAACAATTTGATAAGGAATCGAATGCAATAACAATATTAAGGGTTCAAGTTATAAAACATGCATCCAATTGAGCTTAAAAGCTCCAAGCTCCTTTCCAAAATGGTGGATGCAACTCCTTTCACCATCCCAAGGTTCGTCCTCAAGCTTTGAGTGAAAAGGAATGGCTAGGATAGAAGATTGCATGGAGAAAAGAAGAAATTCATCATTTATTTTCGATTTCCACCATGAAATCATGGTGAAAGAAGGTCAATAAGCTTACCAACAGGTTGGGGGTCCTCCTCCTGTTGCTCCAAGCTCCCTTGGTCGTTTATGCAAGCAAGAAATGAAAGGGGTTTCGAAATTACCCATCGAAGCTATGGATAAGGGAGCATATATGCATTTTATTAAAAATACATTTTAGGAGAGAGAAAGTAGGGATTATTTCCTGCATTTCCTTGCCACTTTCCCCCTTCCCTTCCTTCGTCATGAATATATCTTCTTTTCCTCTTATTCCTCTCAATTATCCATGATTTAAAGAAAAGCAAATTAAGCACCTTAAATCATATTATACTAATATCCACAAGTGAGTGGATATTTCTTTTTCTTATAATAAGGTGAGTGAGTTATCCACTTCCTTTCGATATGTTCGTGCCTTTGCAAGGCACATGGTCGTAATATCTCTTGCAAACTCATCCCTCACCTTTTGGTTAAAGGGGACTTTAATTAATATATTTATTTTTGCATTAAATTGAAGTAAAGTTCCAATTATGTTTAAATCTTGATTATTTTAATATCAAGATTCTCTCTCCTCCAAAGAGATACAAATGAGATGCCCCTCTCATTTTCTTTACTCTACATGATTCCAAGAAACGTTAGGGACTATTTTTAAGTGGTAATTTGCATATTGAACCCTAGGTTTTGGGTAAAGTGCACATTACACCAAAACTAGGTTTTAATGCACAAACATTGCTTTATCATCTCTTTCTTGGTACTCAGGCTACCACAAGCCATACCTCTTCATCATATTCATTCTCATGATGCTTCAATATATGAGGCACATCTTATCATGTAAAATTTTTAATTTAATCCCTCAACTTGGGTAATTTGCACTTTAGTCCAAAATAGACAAAACATTGTTTCAACATTGTTCAAAATAGACAAAAGTCGATGCCATCGACACAAGGAGAGCTACAGCGTCGCTAGAAGACAAAAAACCGACGCTACAGGAGTCGATACCATCGACACCCCAGTCGATGGTATCGAGATCATCACAGGCGCTCAGAATAAAAGAAAGGAAAGCTGCCGCTAATCTGCTGGGTCGATACCATCGACCCGCGTCGATGGTATCGACGCCGGCAGATAGGCGTTGGATCTGTTTTGATCTCGATCGGACGGCTGTTGTTATTTGACGACCTAATTAGGGACTTATACCTAATGACGGCCGCCCAAAATCATTGGTCCATCATTCAATTTGGGCATGACCTGACCTCAAACGGTCTTGAGTTCGTTTGGATGACCTCCAAATGGTATTGAGACCATTTTCCCAATCCATCATTAAAATTGGTGATGTTCAATTAGGGTTTGCATCATTGGATTTCTCATCAATCTAGTTATTCATTGCATTACAACTTGATATCTTTGGATCTTCAACTACTCAACAATACTCAACCCTAGACCTTCAAACGGTCTTGTGTGACCTCCAAACAGTCTTGAAACCATTTGGGTGATCTCCAAATGGTCTTGAGACCGTTTGGGTTAATCAACCCAAAGAATTACATTAATCAATTGCAAAATCAGCACTTAACCCGATTAGGGTTTCCAATTAGATAATTTTCTATTCATTGATTTAATCTATTGGAACCATTTGATCCTTATCCAACATGTTCTAGGGTTCTAACCTCAAATGTTCAACCCATTCAAACAGTCAACCTTCTTAAATGGTTTGGGATTCCAAACCCCAAATGGTTTGCAAACTGTTTGGTCACCAAACGGTTTGGTGAAACTGATTGGACCCAAAAGTTGAAACTATTTGCACAAGATATTTGGGGAGGTGTGTGCTTATGATGATGTCATCATCATCAAGCTCTAAACCCACGAATATTGCTATGATTTCCATGGTGATTGCATCAATCAGCCAAATAAAATTTCGAGAATAAGAAAGGATCAACAATTTGATAAGGAATCGAATGCAATAACAATATTAAGGGTTCAAGTTATAAAACCTGCATCCAATTGAGCTTAAAAGCTCCAAGCTCCTTTCCAAAATGGTGGATGCAACTCCTTTCACCATCCCAAGGTTCGTCCTCAAGCTTTGAGTGAAAAGGAATGGCTAGGATAGAAGATTGCATGGAGAAAAGAAGAAATTCATCATTTATTTTCAATTTCCACCATGAAATCATCGTGAAAGAAGGTCAATAAGCTTACCAACAGGTTGGGGGTCGTCCTCCTGTTGCTCCAAGCTCCCTTGGTCGTTTATGCAAGCAAGAAATGAAAGGGGTTTCGAAATTACCCATCGAAGCTATGGATAAGGGAGCATATATGCATTTTATTAAAAATACATTTTAGGAGAGAGAAAGTAGGGATTATTTCCTGCATTTCCTTGCCACTTTCCCCCTTCCCTTCCTTCGTCATGAATATATCTTCTTTTCCTCTTATTCCTCTCAATTATCCATGATTTAAAGAAAAGCAAATTAAGCACCTTAAATCATATTATACTAATATCCACAAGTGAGTGGATATTTCTTTTTCTTATAATAAGGTGAGTGAGTTATCCACTTCCTTTCGATATGTTCGTGCCTTTGCAAGGCACATGGTCGTAATATCTCTTGCAAACTCATCCCTCACCTTTTGGTTAAAGGGGACTTTAATTAATATATTTATTTTTGCATTAAATTGAAGTAAAGTTCCAATTATGTTTAAATCTTGATTATTTTAATATCAAGATTCTCTCTCCTCCAAAGAGATACAAATGAGATGCCCCTCTCATTTTCTTTACTCTGCATGATTCCAAGAAACGTTAGGGACTATTTTTAAGTGGTAATTTGCATATTGAACCCTAGGTTTTGGGTAAAGTGCACATTACACCAAAACTAGGTTTTAATGCACAAACATTGCTTTATCATCTCTTTCTTGGTACTCAGGCTACCACAAGCCATACCTCTTCATCATATTCATTCTCATGATGCTTCAATATATGAGGCACATCTTATCATGTAAAATTTTTAATTTAATCCCTCAACTTGGGTAATTTGCACTTTAGTCCAAAATAGACAAAACATTGTTTCAACATTGTTCAAAAAGGACAAAAGTCGATGCCATCGACACAAGGAGAGCTACAACGTCGCTAGAAGACAAAAAACCGACGCTACAGGAGTCGATACCATCGACACCCCAGTCGATGGTATCGAGATCATCACAGGCGCTCAGAATAAAAGAAAGGAAAGCTGCCGCTAATCTGCTGGGTCGATACCATCGACCCGCGTCGATGGTATCGACGCCGGCAGATAGGCGTTGGATCTGTTTTGATCTCGATCGGACGGCTGTTGTTATTTGACGACCTAATTAGGGACTTATACCTAATGACGGCCGCCCACACGGGGAGGGGATCGAAGATCGCATTGCATGAGTGTCGAGAAAGGAGAGAAAGGAGAACGAAGGCCAGAAGCTCATCCCGGGTGATTCGGACGCTGCTGAAGACGAATTCCACCACCGACAGGAGGGGAAGCTCGTGTTCTACGCCAAGGATCTGCCGGTTCTTCTCCGTTCAGGGGTTTTCCCATTTATTTCCCGTTTTTCTTATGAATTCCCCAATTTCTACCATGTATTCATGTGAGATGAACATGAGAGGCTAAAACCCTCAATCTTTAGGACCGGGAGTAGCCCGGGAATACATTGTATGATATGTTTATATTGATAATTCATAGTTTCTCTCTCAAATCCGTGGTTTAGATTCGTTCTCTCCATTTCTATTGTTATGCTTGATCACCATAATAATAATTTAACACCCTTAATCACTTCGACAGAAGGATTAACGGTTGAAAAGAAACGAATTCTACATTAATCAATAAAACCCTTGACAAAGGAGTTGTAAAATTAATGGTGGGAACTGAGGGACCGTTTATAATGCACTTAGTTTAGGGGAATGATTACTACGACGGTGGAATCAACCTAAACCTAAGTAGTGAATTACACCACGACAGTGGGTAATTCTCATTTCAGGCCACTACCCGGATAGAGACAGAAGTGTGAGGAATTATATGAAACCTAATACAATGTTAACCCGCGGTGAAACCGCCATCCTAAAGATATCCCTTTGAATTGATTAAATTAACCTTTAATCGATTGTTTCCTTTGTTTGATTTGTTTTATTTTCTTTTAATTTCAACAACAAAACCCTACTTTGTTAATCTGTCTAGCTGATTGCGATTAGTTAGTAGAAGTCTCCAATAATTCACGTATCTCTGAGTTCGACTCGGGCCTCACAAGGCCTATATTACTCGACGCGTATACTTGCGTTTAAGCGCGTAGTAAAATACACGTCAACTACTCAACCATACTCAACCCTAGACCTTCAAACGGTCTTGTGTGACCTCCAAACAGTCTTGAGACCATTTGGGTGATCTCCAAATGGTCTTGAGACCGTTTGGGTTAATCAACCCAAAGAATTACATTAATCAATTGCAAAATCAGCACTTAACCCGATTAGGGTTTCCAATTAGATAATTGTCTATTCATTGATTTAATCTATTGGAACCATTTGATCCTTATCCAACATGTTCTAGGGTTCTAACCTCAAATGTTCAACCCATTCAAACAGTCAACCTTCTTAAATGGTTTGGGATTCCAAACCCCAAATGGTTTGCAAACTGTTTGGTCACCAAACGGTTTGGTGAAACTGATTGGACCCAAAAGTTGAAACTATTTGCACAAGATATTTGGGGAGGTGTGTGCTTATGATGATCTCATCATCATCAAGATCTAAAACCACTAATATTTCTGTGATTTCCATGGTGATTGCATCAATCAACCAAATAAAATTTCGAGAATAAGAAAGGATCAACAATTTGATAAGGAATCAAATGCAATAACAATATTAAGGGTTCAAGTTATAAAACCCGCCTCTAGTTGAGATTAAAAGCTCCAAGATCACGTCAAAAATGGTGGATGCAACTCCTTTCACCATCCCAAGGTTCGTCCTCAAGCTTTGAGTGAAAAGGAATGGCTAGGATAGAAGATTGCATGGAGAAAAGAAGAAATTCATCATTTATTTTCGATTTCCACCATGAAATCATGGTGAAAGAAGGTCAATAAGCTTACCAACAGGTTGGGGGTCCTCCTCCTGTTGCTCCAAGCTCCCTTGGTCGTTTATGCAAGCAAGAAGTGAAAGGGGTTTCGAAATTACCCATCTAAGCTATGGATAAGGGAGCATATATGCATTTTATTAAAAATACATTTTAGGAGAGAGAAAGTAGGGATTATTTCCTCCATTTCCTTGCCACTTTCCCCCTTCCCTTACTTGGTCATGAGGCTATCTTCTTTTACTCTTATTCCTCTCAATTATCCATGATTTAAAGAAAAGCAAATTAAGCACCTTAAATCATATTATACTAATATCCACAAGTGAGTGGATATTTCTTTTTCTTATAATAAGGTGAGTGAGTTATCCACTTCCTTTGGATATGTTCGTGCCTTTGCAAGGCACATGGTCGTATTCTCTTGCAAACTCATCCCCACCTTTTGGTTAAAGGGGGATTTAATTAATATATTTATTTTTGCATTAAATTGAAGTAAAGTTCCAATTATGTTTAAATCTTGATTATTTTAATATCAAGATTCTCACTCCTCCAAAGAGATACAAATGAGACACCCCTCTCATTTTATTTGCTCTACATGATGCCAAGAAACATTACAGACTATTTTGAAGTGGTAATTTTCATATTGAACCCTAGGTTTTGGGTAAATTGCACATTACACCAAAACTAGGCTTTAATGCACAAATATTGCTTTATCAGCTCTTTCTTGGTACCCAGGCTACCACAAGCCGTACCTCTGCATCATCTTCATTCTCATGATTCTTCAACATATGATGAACATCTTATCATGTAACATTTGCAATTAAACCCCTCAACTTGGGTAATTTGCACTTTAGTCCAAAATAGACAAAACATTGTTTCAACATTGTTCAAAAAGGACTAAAATTGAAACATAAGTTCCTCTTGAGCCTTAATTAATTTTAAAAAGATAAAATAAAACATATAATTATCTTTATTAAGAAAAACACCTAGGGTTAAGGCATAACCTAGGTCAAGGATGTTACAAATTATAAACCACTAACAAGGATTTCGTCCCTGAAATCCCAGATAAGGAAAGATAGATATTATTCATATACCATCTCATCAGGTCTCATAACATCTCAATGTCATGTTTATGCAAGGCATAAACCCCTAACATATGATGTCCATGCTATTTTATAGTCAAACTGATTTCTTGGTTGACCATTCCAGGGAGCCAACATAAACCATTTGATATTTCTTAGATACTAGCATCTCTTACCTTGGTATCTGCCACATGTGTTGAAACCACATCACATATTTATCTTCCTTTCAACTTGGTACATTACTTGTCACATATATTTTCACCTTGGAACCAAAGTCCAAGAAAAATTGATACTTTTCTAAGTATCCATCTCATGAACATCAAGTGTCCTAAGATTCACTTGATTGCCATGTCCCTAAAAGGAAAGAAAATAAGGAATCATATTCTTCTTTTGTTTATAAGTTGATTTATAATTAAATCAAATTCCTTCGTATATCATTTAGAATGTGGTAGAAATATCCATGCCACATATCCTTCTTCATTAGGTTTATTTGGATTGTTTTAGAATGATTACTTGATTAGAGTAATAAAAAAGATAACAATCTAGGTATGTCATACTTACCTTGACTTCAGTAAATGAATACCTAGCCAAGGTATTCAAGAGCTGAATTTAGGTAGTATGTTGTTATTTTATTTTATGTTTTCATTTCTTTAAATTTGATATACTTAATGTCTCAGATTTTTCTCTGAGTTCCTCTTTCATTTCTTCCCTTCCTTAATAAAGAAAGAGAAATTTTAAAACATATAAGAGAATATTTAAACTAAACACAAGTTTTCATTCTACTTATCTCTTCCTCATTTTCTCAAAGGATTTTATAGATGAACTATACAACAACTACCCTTCTTATAGTAGAGAGTGCTAGATAATTCAAAATAGAAAGTTCTATCTTGATATGTCTACTTATTACAAGTTATCCAGTGTCTTATCTATTGAGTCACCTCATCACTTTCTTTTTGGACATTGCCACCTCAGATGTCCTCTCTGTCCACATCTATAGCAAGCTCGAAGCTTTTTAGGTGACTTCTTCTCAGGTGCACTATATTGTACTAGAGTCAGTACTACTGAAATCTTTGATTGTTTAGTACCACTAATTCCTTGTTCATGTGACTGTTTAGACTTCCTTTTAAGGTATGTCTCATATTTCTTTGTCATAGACCCTTCTATCCTTTGAATTGACTCCACAAATGTGGAAAACCTCTCTCTACTTTCTAGCGCAGATGTCGGAATAGACATCTTAGCATTCAATCATTTCTCAAAACATCGAATCATTTCCTCCTCAGTAGCAGCCATCCGAGGACAAAATCATGAAAGTTCCATGAACTTAACCTTATATTCACTTATTGACATGGCTCCCTATTGAATTTTCTCAAATTGTGAGATCTTTTCATCTAAATAAGTCCTTGGAAAATACTTATTGACGAATTCTCAACGAAATTCCTCCCATTCAACTTCTTCATCATTCCTTTTTATTTCTTCTATAGCCCACCAATGTCCAGTAAAAGGTACACAACATGTTTAACTTTGTCAACATCTGGGATACTAAGGATCTTAAAATCCTTTTCTAACTCAGTGAGTCATAAATCAGCATCTATTGGGTCAGATGTTCCAGCATATTCTATGGCTCCTACAAGACGTAGTCAATCAAAAGTCTTACCAGACCCATATCCTCATTGGGAGTTGGTGCCCTAGGTGCAGGTGCTGGCATCCAGTCTGCCATATACCTCAGTGTGGTCATGAGTTGCCCAAAAATATTATGATCATCTGGGTTTTCTCTCATGACTATCTCAACTTGGGGATTTTCAGGCACTGGTTCCTCCATTGTCTAGTCCCTTACACCTCCCACTAGTGCAACAACATGGCTCTCAGCAACATGTTCCTCATGTTCTCCAGACATCTTGGAGTTATATATCTTCTTCTGCATATGCAGAAGGCACTATAAGATACACTGAGGTACACTTAGAACAAACTTGATACCTTAGTCCTATGTCTCTGTAGACTCAGTGAACCTAGAGCTCTGATACCACTAAATTGTGGCATCCAACTCACAAAACAAGATTAATTAATGCGGAAGCGTATCATTTGCAGCGGATTACTGAAAATCACTAAAAATTAAAACCTTTTACAAAGAGAGCCAATCATAGGAAAACTCTTTCAACGAGAACCAATGTATTACATTTACATCCAGGTTCATAAGTAAATATCTTGTATCATCTCTCCTTGAGATTTACAACATCGACTGCCTTAAAAGCTAAATACAGACAGCATAAGAATCTTGAGGCATCAAGCCAAAATCTCAAATGATTCACTAAAAGCACTAACTATTAACTCTGATGACCTGAGAGTACAGACATGACACATAGGACTTCTATCTACATGAAACGATAGACAGTACACTCAACCTGAGCTGTCTCTGTTGTCCCTGGTACTTCTGAAGTTCTTCCTCTACAAGATGTTCTCACTCTCCTCTATGCTTGTCTACCTAAAAAAGTTGGATCCCACGGGGGTGAGACAATTGTAATTGCCCCAACGGGAGATTTAACTCTCCGCCAAAAAAATTATTATTATAGTTTAATAATATAAAACTGGGCAGAGGATAAGTAGTTTATAACATTTTCATCTTAAAGCATTGTAACCATTTATGGTAGCACAATAGATCAACTATTCTCTTAATAAGGAATAGGAAGAACATGTATATCATTTATCCATCATATTATACCATCATGTCAAACTTCAATGGTGACATTCATTTTCTTAATATGTCACCCATGAAACATTCTTGTTTCATTTGTTGGTCTTAGCCAATCTGCTAAACTGATACGGAATCATATTTACCATGTACTCATATATCATCAACACATGCATTAGGTTATTACCAATCCTATGTCATCATTACAGGCATTGGGTTATTACTGATCCTATGTCATCATTACAGGCATTGAGCCTCTGCCAGGTATTGGACTCTTCCAAACCTGATTACACCGCCAGGCATTGGACACTACCAGTCTTGATTTCACAGCCAGGCATTGGACTCTAACAAATCCTAATTATACAGCCAGGCATTGGACTTTAACCAATCCTGATTTCACAGCCAGGCATTGGACTCTAACCAATCCTGATTACACAGCCAGTCATTTGACTCTAACCAATCCTGATTTCATAGCCAGGAATTGGACTTTAACCAACCCTGATTACACAACTAGACATTGGATTTTAACAAATCCTGATTACACAGCCAGGCATTGGACTCTAACCAATCCTAATTACACCGCCAGGCATTGGACTTTAACCAATCTTGATTACACAGTCAGGCATTGGACTTTAACCAACCCTGATTACACAACCAGGAATTGGACTTTAACCAGTCCTGATTACACCGCCAAGCATTGGACTTTAACCAACCCTAATTACAGGCTTCATGCCTTACTAGGTATTGGACTTTAACCAAACCTGATTATACTTCCAGGCATTGGACTCTAACCAATCTTGATTACATGGATCATGGAATATAAATTCCTTTAACCCATCATTAATCATCACATCCTTCTCTAGGTTGTGAACCCTGAGGTTAGCCTTCTTAGCTTTTCACATTCTTTACTGAATACAATTGTTCCTTTTATTAAGTTTATTAAAACATTATCATTTCTTACAATAAACTTTTATAATTATCTTGGTGCCTCTCAATATACCACAATTGTTCTCATGGCTCGTACTGTCCATAAAGCATCTAGTCACCTCTCACTAGGCAACATCTAACCATATGGATCACAAGACCATTAAACATCTTGTTACCTATCAATAGGCAACACCTAACCACATGGCTCACAAGGCCATTCCACATCTTGATTATTCAATCATGTTTATTACTCTTATCATTTATAATTAAATGATTATCAATAAAAGGTATGAGTTCATTTCTCATCCTTATCATGGTATGATTACATCATACTCATTAGTTTGGCTCAACCCCATTTTCAAGGTATATTAACCTATACTTATCAAAGTATATCAAACTTATTACATTTCATTGTAATAATTTACATAACACACTTTATGTGTTTCTTGTCCAAGTATATTGAATTTGAGATGCATCAAGGTATATCAACCCTGGATTGCTAAAAGTGATATCTGTCATATCTTGATGTATCACTTTCCTCATCACTTCCATTTACTCGGGTTATTAGCTTATCTTGTATTAAGGTATTTCCCATCTTAATACTTCCATCCACTAACCTATCACTTTTACCATGAAGTACATAGGTCACACACAAGAATGGTACAACTATCTTCAATGATATGGACTCATCTTGGGATAAGGAATTGCTTACTATAAGGTTGCCTATAATCAACCATTTGAGATATTTCACCTTTATAACGCTTTATCCACTATTTTATTATTAGGATTCTGGTTTGTTATCATTTTGTTCAAGATTTAGGGCTTCATGTATTATAGCTCAAAATTATAGTTTTGCATACCTTCACCATGTATTAGGGCTCCTCATCATATCATTTGCATAGGATATGACATCACCCTCAATTAGGGCTTCTCATGGAATCACCCTCAATTAGGGTTTCTCATCGAATCACCCTCAATTAGGGTTTCTCAAGGAATCACCCTCAAATAGGGTTTCTCATGGAATCACCCTCAATTAGGGTTTCTCATGGAATCACCCTCAATTAGGGTTTCACATGGCATCACTCTCAATTAGGGTTACATCCCTACCCTAGATTAGGGTTACACCTAGCATTACCCTAGATTAGGGTTAGGGCTCATTAACCTTCTTAATTAGGGTTCATGGTCTCTTTATCAAGAATCATACCCCAATATGTTGAAAGTGTTGTGACTTAACCTCCACATGATTATCATTCATGTAAGAAGTCTTCTCTCTCTCATCCTTTACAAGATGCCATTTGCATCAATCTTGATTGGATTAGGTCAACTCAACTTGATTGAAGGCTTGACACCATGTATTATATCATTACTTCCTTAATCATTAATAATTAATCATTCACAAGGTATTAATCACCCTATCTTATTAAGGGTACAATCACTATAATCACTTGTGGTTCACATCATATAATGTTCAATTATACAATTGATCTTTAAACACCTTAGGTGTCTACGCGGTTTGGGGTTAATTACTTCCAAATGGTCTTGGTCACTTAGACCCCAAATGGTCTTGACCAACCAGACCCCAAACGGTCTTGCATGGATAACCTTCAAATGGTTTAAGTCTAACAATTGAAACCGTTTAGGAAAGTAGGTACTTGAAACCATTTGCTAAAGTAGATACTTGAAACCGTTTTCTAAAGTAGATGTTTGAAACTATTTGAGTCTCAATCAGTTTGGGATCGTTTGGTCCCAAACGGTCTTGAGATCGTTTGGTCCAAACCTCCTCAAAATTGATTGGACCAAGAATTGTCTCAACCACTAAAATTGATTTAGGGTTTCCATGGTTAACTCTCTCATCAATTGAAACCATATAATTACTCATCAATTGAACCTAAGCATCATTAAGGATTAATCATTCAGAAGGTATTAATCACCCTATATTATTAAGGGTACAATCACTATAATCACCTTTGGTTCACATCATATAATGTTCAATTATACAATTGATCTTTAAACACCTTAGGTGTCTATGCGGTTTGGGGTTAATTACTTCCAAACGGTCTTGGTCACTTAGACCCCAAACGGTCTTGACCAACCAGACCCCAAATTGTATTGCATGGATAACCTTCAAATGGTCTAAGTCTAACAATTGAAACTATTTAGCAAAGTAGGTACTTGAAACCGTTTGCTAAAGTAGATACTTGAAACCGTTTGCTAAAGTAGATGTTTGAAACCGTTTGAGTCTCAATCGGTTTGGGATCGTTTTTTCAAGACCATTTGGTCCCAAACGGTCTTGAGACCATTTGGACTCAAACGGTTTGGAGACTGTTTGGTCCAAACCTCCTCAAAACGGATTGGACCAAGAATTATCTCAACCACTAAAATTGATTTAGGGTTTCCATGGTTAACTCCCTCATCAATTGAAACCATATAATTACTCATCAATTGAACCTAAGCATCATTCCTCAATTGAAATAATAAATCATCCTTCAATTGCTTAAACCTTCAATTGGTCATTAATTAGGGTTGAAATCGATGAACCTTCAATATTAGACATTGTGGAACTAATTGCTTTAAAATCATTGGTCCATCATTCAATTTGGGCATGACCTGACCTCAAACGGTCTTGAGTTCATTTGGATGACCTCCAAATGGTATTGAGACCATTTTCCCAATCCATCATTAAAATTGGTGATGTTCAATTAGGGTTTGCATCATTGGATTTCTCATCAATCTAGTTATTCATTGCATTACAACTTGATATCTTTGGATCTTCAACTACTCAACCATACTCAACCCTAGACCTTCAAACGGTCTTGGGTGACCTCCAAACGGTCTTGAGACCGTTTGGGTGATCTCCAAATGGTCTTGAGACCGTTTGGGTTAATCAACCCAAAGCATTACATTAATCAATTACAACATCAGCACTTAACCCAATTAGGGTTTCCAATTAGATAATTGTCTATTCATTGATTTAATCTATTGGAACAATTTGATCCTTATCCAACATGTTATAGGGTTCTTACCTCAAATGGTCAACCTTCGTAAACAGTTTGGGATTCCAAACCCCAAACGGTTTGCAAACCGTTTGGTCACCAAACGGTTTGGTGAAACCGATTGGACCCAAAAGTTGAAACCGTTTGCACAAGATATTTGGGGAGGTGTGTGCTTATGATTATGTCATCATCATCAAGCTCTAAACCCACGAATATTGCTATGATTTCCATGGTGATTGCATCAATCAGCCAAATAAAATTTCGAGAATAAGAAAGGATCAACAATTTGATAAGGAATCGAATGCAATAACAATATTAAGGGTTCAAGTTATAAAACCTGCATCCAATTGAGCTTAAAAGCTCCAAGCTCCTTTCCAAAATGGTGGATGCAACTCCTTTCACCATCCCAAGGTTCGTCCTCAAGCTTTGAGTGAAAAGGAATGGCTAGGATAGAAGATTGCATGGAGAAAAGAAGAAATTCATCATTTATTTTCAATTTCCACCATGAAATCATCGTGAAAGAAGGTCAATAAGCTTACCAACAGGTTGGGGGTCGTCCTCCTGTTGCTCCAAGCTCCCTTGGTCGTTTATGCAAGCAAGAAATGAAAGGGGTTTCGAAATTACCCATTGAAGCTATGGATAAGGGAGCATATATGCATTTTATTAAAAATACATTTTAGGAGAGAGAAAGTAGGGATTATTTCCTGCATTTCCTTGCCACTTTCCCCCTTCCCTTCCTTCGTCATGAATATATCTTCTTTTCCTCTTATTCCTCTCAATTATCCATGATTTAAAGAAAAGCAAATTAAGCACCTTAAATCATATTATACTAATATCCACAAGTGAGTGGATATTTCTTTTTCTTATAATAAGGTGAGTGAGTTATCCACTTCCTTTCGATATGTTCGTGCCTTTGCAAGGCACATGGTCGTAATATCTCTTGCAAAATCATCCCTCACCTTTTGGTTAAAGGGGACTTTAATTAATATATTTATTTTTGCATTAAATTGAAGTAAAGTTCCAATTATGTTTAAATCTTGATTATTTTAATATCAAGATTCTCTCTCCTCCAAAGAGATACAAATGAGATGCCCCTCTCATTTTCTTTACTCTACATGATTCCAAGAAACGTTAGGGACTATTTTTAAGTGGTAATTTGCATATTGAACCCTAGGTTTTGGGTAAAGTGCACATTACACCAAAACTAGGTTTTAATGCACAAACATTGCTTTATCATCTCTTTCTTGGTACTCAGGCTACCACAAGCCATACCTCTTCATCATATTCATTCTCATGATGCTTCAATATATGAGGCACATCTTATCATGTAAAATTTTTAATTTAATCCCTCAACTTGGGTAATTTGCACTTTAGTCCAAAATAGACAAAACATTGTTTCAACATTGTTCAAAAAGGACTAAAATTGAAACATAAGTTCCTCTTGAGCCTTAATTAATTTTCAAAAGATAAAATCAAACATATATTTATCTTTATTAAGAAAAATACCTAGGGTTAAGGCATAACCTAGGTCAGGGATGTTACAATAGTGATGTTTCCAGTATACCATGGAAAGCTATATAGTAGTGACATGAGATGTCATGCCTCTGGTCTCGCACTGACCGAGAAGGGTGAGGTCATGGCATCCGGCTCTCCCATTGACCTTTTATGGTACCGATGAATTATGTAGCCATGGTTGGTTGGAGTATGATCGGTATACCTCATCTCCTTAGGGTATAAGTGTGATTAAAAAATGTAATCAGCCGTGTGGCATATCTGTTTAAGGATCAAATATTGAAATCATTGATTGATGCACACTTCAGTTATACATCTTAGTTGATAGATGATATTTATGTTTCTTTACATTCCTTTTAAAGAAGATAGATGATTGATAACTCTACCATGGGTAGATGCAATGTTCTCCTTGAGAAAGGAGATTACTTCATTCTATTCATATAGTGATTTATCCTTCCTATTAATATAAAAAGAACCTCTGCTCAGTTTATAAATACTTAATCTATGTTAATAATATGGTCATAAGAGAGTTATATCTCTCGTTGGGACAATTGTCTCACCTCGTGGGATCCACATTTTTTTTAGGTGGACATGCATGAGGTACTGAAGATCTTTCTGCAGAGGAGGAACAACAACTGAGGTAGCAGTGACAACTCAAGTTGAGTGTATTGTTTGTCGTGTCTTGTGGATAGAAGTCCTATGTGTCATCTTTTTACTCTCACGTCCTTGGAGTTGGTTCGTACTAGTTTAATGAATGATCTAAGATTTTGGATTTAATGCCTCAAGGTTTTATGTTTCTCCAATATGTGTTTTGATAGAACAACTATTATATGATGTCCTCGAGATGAGATGGAACAATGTTGTACAATGTAAATTATGATATGTATGAGTTTTGGATCTTTCAGTAAAAGTTTTCTAGACAAGGATCTCCTTGCAAAATTGTTTTAATTTTTAGTGATTTTTTGTTAATCCGATGTTTATGTTTAATTCTTCTTAATTATAACAATTTGTTTGTCGGTTTGATGACGTTCATTTCATACAACTTCCTTAGAAAAGGTGTATTGGATTGTGAATAAAGTGGTGATTTGGTTGATATATCATAGCCAAAGAGATAAGTAATGGACGAAATTTCATATCTATATTATCCTCAAGTGCTTTGCATATAAAGATAAATATAAATACATGCATGTACACCTATCAACCATGCATGGACACATGGCACCTAGTAGCTTAAATTGATGACACATCATTTACACACTTTTTCATGAACGTCAAGTATATATACCCTTCTTTTCACCCACTAGTGAAATTTTTAGAATCTTACCACCCTCTTTCCCTAAGGTATCGTGCATAGGGTCTTGGTATCATGCAAGGGTGAAATGGTATCATGCATAGGCTTTGGTATCACCCATAGCAAGGTGATATCGGCCTAGCAAGGTGATATCGACCATAGTGGAGTTGTTTTGGCCGCAAGTGAAGTGGATATCGGCCACAAGTGATGGCATATCGTGCATGAGTAGTGAGGTATCATGCAAGGTGATAAGGAGAAAGAAGGAGCTCAAGTATTAACCCTAAGGTTAGGCCATGATCATCTTCATCCTTAGATTGAAGCATGAATCTAGTGTTATGATCTTCCATTCTTTTCTTCTTCACCAAATGATAATCCATGGTGATTCTTTGCATATAGAGGAGTTATGAAGTTTATCTTCAACCTTAGGAACATGAAACTTTGGAGCTTGGAGCTTTGAAGTTATTCTTGAGGAAGGTTATATAACTTGAACCCAATTATATTATTATGCACTTTCAATTCTATCATACTTGTTGATCTAATTTGCAATTTTAATTTCTCTTGAATAATTTATGGTCCTTTGAGTTCTAAAAGCTTCATGGGACTATTCTCCATGACTTAAAATAGTAAGAACAAGAGTCTAGAGGTTGATGTTGATGACATCATCAAGGGTAAAGTGATATCAGGTTAAAGCACACACTTGTTAACCTGATATGGTGTGAAGCACATATACACCTCATACTCAATATGGTGTGAAGCACATACATGCCTCTTTGACCAATATGGTGTGAAGTACACACACACCTCTTTTCCCGATATGGTGTGAAGCACACACACACCTCTTTTCCTAATATGGTGTGAAGCACACACACACCTCTAAAGTGATACGGAAGTAAGCACACACCTCTTTGTCTGTATGGTGTGAAGCACACATACACCTCTAAAGTGATATGGAAGCAAACATACACCTCAAGGGTGATATGGTAAGCACACATACACCTCAAGGGTGATATGGTAAGCACACATACACCTCAAGGGTGATATGGTAAGTAGACATACACCTCATACTCAATATGGTAAGCACACATACACCTCAAGGGTGATATGGTAAGCATACATACATATCATACATGATATGGTAAGCACACATACACCTCATACCCAATATGGTAAGCACACATACACCTCAAGGGTGATATGGTAAGCACACATACACCTCTAAAGTGATATGGGTAGCAAGCACACACCTCATACCTGATATGTTGGAAGCACCTCAAAACCCATATGAAGGAAAGCACCTTAGATGCAATGTACTTGTTGGAGTAACACATGAAGTGTCTTATATCAAGTCATACATTAAGAGGTATGGAATTTAATGAATATTGATTGAGTAGGCCAATGTACCTTGAAGGAAAGGTTGAGCCAACTTAATAAAGTATGAAGTGATCAACATCCTAGTAAGGATGAGAGAGAAACTCATACTTCTCTGATAATCATGTAATAAGCATACTCCTAATATGAGTAGAGTATGAATTAGGGTTTGATTCTTGATAAATATGATCTTGGAACCCTAAATGGTTAATAATGGGAAACCCTAACCCTAATGAAGGGTGAGAATGTGTAATGTGAAATTCTAATTCATAAGAAAGGGAAACCCTAACCCTAATATTGGAATCATGGTATACCATTGCATTGCATGGTGTTCATATGTATTTGATATGGATGTTGTCATGAAATACTAACCATGTTGGTATCATGAGATGATGAGCATAGCCAGGCATGAGTTATGATGTTTTATATGATACAGATTTAAATGGGCCTTGTGAGCCATGTGAGATGCTTGTACAACAAGTATCATGTATACCTTGGTCTGAGGACCTAGAGGTAATAGTTACCTGATAAGTGGTAACAGTATTCCATGATGTACTAAGGGTTTGAATACCCAGATCTAGTAATCATTATGATGATAATGCTAAGGGATGAGAATTCCCAGTAATGAGATAATGGATTGAGATCCTAAATGTTATATGTGTTCTAAAGATTTGAAAAGTACTTGATAGATGAATTACACTTTTCTTTGTAGCATCTGTTATAATAATTCATGTTTGAAACTTGGTTGATGCTAAAATATATGGTAATGCACCTAATTAATCAAGTGGAATATCATCATGTAGTGCCCTGACCGTAGATCCATCAACGTCAGTAGCTACTGAATGGTGAAATAGGTTTTCCCACGGGATCTCCTGCAACACATATTTTTGAATATGTGGGGGTGATGGGTGCCAATATCCAAACATCCTAATGAGGGATTGATGTGAGATATCCTTCATTATAAATGCCAGGATGGATGTATCATGAATCTCCTGATGAATGTCGGGGATGGATAACTAAAATTTCCCTAAAGAGAGTGCATGATGCAACTATAGATCTATAGTGAAGATACCAGTATACCTGGTAAGCTAGTTTGCAGTTGACACGAGATGTCCTGCTAGTGGTCTCGCACTGATCAAGACAAAAAAAGTCATGGCAGTCGGCTCTCCCATTGACCTTGTATGGTATCGGTGCTTTACGGAGTCCTGGTCGGTTGGAGTATGAGTGGCATACCTCATCTCCGCAGGGCATAAGTGTGATTGTAAAATGTAATCAGCCATGTAGTGTATTTTCTTAAGGATTGAAACTGGAAAACATTGGTTGATGTTACATTTCTTTTATGCATCTTAAACGGATAGATGTTATACATGTTCTTCATATTCCTCATAAAATGAATAGATGAATTATTGCTTTATCATATATAGTTGCAATGCTTCAGAAGATGATATTGGTCTACTCTATTTAAATAGTGATTAAATCTTGCTTATTAATATAAAAGAATCCTCTGTTCAGTTTATTACTATTTATCTGCAATAATAATATTGTTGGCGGAGAGTTATATCTCTCGCTGGGACATGGGTCTCACCCCATTGGTCACCAACATTTTTAGGTGGACGCGGATGAGGAGGTAGGGACCATACAGCAGAGGGAGGACAACAACATCAGGGGCAGTAGTAGAATCTCAGGTTGAGTGTACTGTCTGTTGTGTCTAGTAGATATATGTCCTATGTGTCGTCTCTGTACTCTTAGGTCCTTGGAGTTAGTACTTAACAATTTTATGAATGATTTGAGATTTTGGCTTGTATGCCTCGAGATTTTATGTTGCTTATGTATAGTTTGGTAAGGAAACTCTTATATGTTATCCTCGAGATGAGATGGTACAGGGTATGTACAATGTGAACCATGATGTATGTAGTACTTTGGTTCTCTTCTTAAGATTTTCTTGGAAATGGATCTCTTTGCAAAATGGTTTTAATTTTTAGTGATTTTTGTTAATTTGTCGCTTATGGTTATTCCACAATTATTTACTGGTGACGATTTGATTTGTTGTTGGATCGTTACAAAGTTTTGGTATCAGAGCCTAAGGTTCGCTGAGTCTACAGAGACATATGATTAAGGTTGTTGAGTCTATTCTAGTGTCCTCCGGTTTATCTGATAGTGACTTCTGCTCATATAGGAGAAGAAGTAAAGCTTAAAGATGGTTGTATCACATGAAGAACATGTTGATGAAAGTAGTATTGTTGCACCAAGAGGAGGTGTAAGGGATTATGCTAGAGAGGAATGAGTACCTGAGAATCCCCAACTTGACCAAGCTACGATAGAAAATGTGACATCCCGCCATCACAAAGATAGTGAAATACCACGCGAAAACATGTGGAACCATCATAAACATCGTATTACCAAAAACACGGGTTAATTAAAACCGATTGCGGAAAGTAGATAAGAAAGAAACTATTACAACCAGATCCACATCCTACAAAGAAACATTGTTATATAAATATAAATAAACTTGATACATGTCCACAACTCATAGGATCTAGTTGTCCCATAAGCACAATAGTTCACCACCTGTTTATGTACATAATAGACCTAGCCAGGTCATTAATAGGATAAGAAAGCCATATCCACTATACATTGTGAAACCTCGTCAAAACACCTCCAAGGACCTGAGAGTACAAGGATGACTCTAGGACTCTACTACAAAACACCCAAAAATAGCAGCATATCCATCTCTTGCCTTTTACGGTTCTTCTTGCTGCTCAGCTGCAACACAAAGATCACCACCACGTGTAGCACATCCACCTAAAAAGGTTTTAAACCAACGGGGTGAGACACACAGTCCTAGAGAGAAACATAACTCCCCGCTGAACTATAAAACCTCGGAAGATATAGAATAGATAAAGTAGGTAACTGATATAAGCATATCATATATGCAACAAACTGAGTAGAACTATCTCTATAACATCTTACCAGGATATCTAAGAGGCATATAAAGAAATAATATACAGAACATGATTGACAAGACAAGTCTTATAGGATCGATCTTATCATAACATCTGAGGAACATGTAATTAGCTGCAAGATATAACTAGGAAAACTATATAAACAAGGCCTCCACCAATGTCCCGTGTTTGTCCTAAGAAAATATACTATACGGTTGGATTATGATTTATTATGCCCTGAGGAAGTGAGTCATACCACTCAGATCCAAACCGACCACCACTTGGTCGCAATCGATTGCCATACAAGGTCAATGGGAGAGTTGAGTTCCATGACCTCTTTCCCTTGTGGTCAGTGCACAAGAACCAACAAGCAAGACCGCAATCTCATGCTTAAGTGGCCTCAGCCACATAGGGCCAGGCTACCCTCTGCCTAGCCCACTTTGGTACATGTATCGGCTCTAGAAAACTGAGCCACGGGCCTATTCACCGTGCTCCATCATCACTGAGCCATGGGCATGTTCACCATGCTCTATCACATATCCTGAGCCATGAGCATGTTCACCATGCTCTAACCACACTGAGCCATGGGCCTGAAACTATGCTCTAATCCTTAGCCATGAGCATGTTCACCATGCTCTACATGCACTACTACTTAGGGCGTAGGCGCACCCCGCATATTCAACAATATGTGTTCCAGGTTGTCCCTTAGGAGAACCTATTTCACCATCACCAAACTCCTGACGATGATGGATCTATGGCCAGGGCAAACTACATGAAAGATTCATCTGTAATTAATTAACATATTTTAAGTGGATTGCAAGATTCAACCATGTTATGTAACATGTAAATTATAACACAAGTAAACAACATAGATCTCATTATCATGTGTTATATTGTTACTCCTATTCTGAAAGACATCAACATCATCCTGATCCATCACAAGGATCCAACATTTAATGTTACCACTTGGCCTCTTGTCAATCATCAAGATCCATGTCAAGGATCAACATCACAGGGACTCAATCCCATCATCAAGGCACAAATTGCCATTCCATGGGTAACACCCATCATATATCACTGGGTTCATCATAACCCTTGATGTTCTATATCATATCACTATCATACCATCACCATGGCTATTACCTAATTTCATATCCATACACATGGAACATGCATGGTTAGCATAATCATAGAGAAACAATGGTACTTGTACAAGGAACATCTTTAACTCATTACTTTATTATGAGAGATTTAACTTATGCAACATAGATGAACATGCCTATGCATAATCATTCACATATATCTATCAAAGCAAGCATTAGGGTTACCAAATGAACATGGGATGCAACCCTTATCCTAAGTATATCGGGTAAGGGATAAGCCTCACCAAAAGCATCACAACCCTCACTAGTGATATATCAGGTAAGGGACAACCCTCACAAAAGGTTATCACAACCCTTACCAAAATAGTTAACATCACAAAACACCAACATGGATATCGGCTATCACCATGTATCGGGCTAACGTCCAGCTATGTACAAACTGATAACGGACACACTCAAGGAACATCACATAATGGGCTCACAGCTAACACTCTTCCTGGGTTGTCACCCATGACTATCCAATATTGTCTAGCTAACTGATCCCAACAGGTCGATAACAGGAAACACACTCCCATAACGACTAACGGCTCACGTGGTTAACACCACATCTTGATAACACCCTAAGGCCGATAATGGGCTAACACACTTGCACGCTACTCATAGCAGGTCGATACTGGGAAAGCACATAGAAGGCCAATACTGCCCAGCTATACACACAGTAAGGTCAATATCATGCAACGGACAATAAGGTGCATAACACTCATAATGGGCTATCCATGTGATAGGGTGATATCGCTCAAAGGACAAAGCCAACACACGTCACCTTACTATCCCAATAACGGCCATCGAACATATCAGCCATCCAAGTCTATCAGGCAAGGAAGCATCTTGGGTAAAGACTCATAATGGTCAAAGGGGTCAACAAGACACCCATCTAACATATCATCCAAGCTCAACCCTAGGAGAGGGATATCGGGTTTCATCTCCCCACAAAACGATATCGGGCATCAAGGGATATCGGGTTACACAGCCTATCAGGTTGTTCATCTTCAACCTCAAGACAACCACCCAACCCTAAAAGATCAAGAGTGTTGGCTCACCTCTCAAAAACTAAGGGAGAGGGGTCTTGAACAACCTCAATCACATATCGGGCAGTAAGGTAGATCATCACCATATCGGACAACCAACCAACAGCTAGGTTAACACCCAACCAAAGGCTCACTCTTTCAAATCCATGGTGAGAGAGGGGTGTTGCTCAAGCAACTAGAGTGCAGACTCACCTCTCAAAAACCAAGGGAGAGAGGGGTTTTACCCACACAACTAGAGCTTAAGATCACCTCTCAACACAAAAGAGAGAAAGGGGTTTTTCCCCAAGAGCACGCCACAACACACCATTCAATTAGAAGACCCTAGGCTCATCTCTCAATAACTAAGAGAGAGGGGTTTTGCCCAAGGAACCCTAATCTAAGGTTCAGCCAACAAGATCCATGGTACATCTAGGGCAACAACATGACCATTAAAGCAAGAAACATATCTAGAAAGATAGCATGGCCGATCAAGATAGCATATAACAAAGCAACATGGTAAGGAAGTAGTATAGTTAGGGTTAGGAGTTATGTAACCTGCATCAAGCACACTCCTTAAGCTCAAAAGCTCCAAGCTCCACGCTCCAAGCACCAAAGCACCACCTTTGGCCATCATAAGAAGAGAAGAGAAGCTCATAACCACCATGGCCGAAAGACAACCAAGAAGGAGAATGTCCCAAGGAAAGAAAGAAAAAGATACTCACCACAAGAGAAGGAGCAAGGACACTATAGGGTTTCAGCCACCACTAGAGGAAGAAGAAGACTAGAGCTATGGATACCAAGGGTGTTGCCCTCCAAGCTCCACCAAAGGATATCGGCCACCAAGCTCCACCAGGGGGGGGGGGGTATCGGCCACCAAAGGAAGAAGGGAAGCAACTAAGGAGATAAAGGGATCCCAAGCTAGCAAAGAAGAGGGTATATATACAAGGGGGTCAAGTGGGCATCCACTAGAGTGTTGCTCCACATGTGCTCGCCCAAACCACCACTTGTCCAAGCTATGCCACCTTGCTAGCAAAGAGCAACAAGTGTCATCCAGGGTGACACAAACGATGCTAGGTCAAGAAGGTTGTATATCTCCCAACATGGTGCCATGGTCGATACACTACTGCCTAACACACTCTTGGCTGATACACCCTTGCACGACACACTCTTGGCTGATATACCCTTGCCCGATACATTAAGCAAGGAGGTGGCACCAAGCTCACACAAGGCCCAAGAAAGCTAAACAACAAGTCTAAGTTTCAACAAGCTCAAACGAGGCCCAAATTAATCAACTCAAGCAAGGTGCCCAACCCATCCTCTCAACTCTAGAGGATTCAAGGAGAGAGAAAGACATCTCTCAAGGTGACAAACTTGCACACTAACCCTAAAAGTTGTTTAATTTGCAAGTTGCACCTCAACCTATCAATAAAGCACAAACAAGCCTTGACCACAACTCAAGTGATTATCAAACATCTAAACACAAGGTTTAGGCAAAGAAAACAGGGTAAGCCCAAAATGAAGGTCAGGGTCCTTATAGAAAACCCAACTTTTCATGCTCTGTTTGGGCAGTTCATGAACACAATGATGCATATGGCAGATCGGATGCCAGCACCAGCACCTAGGGCACCAATTTCCAATGAGGGACATGGATCTGGTAAGACCTTTGAGCGATTACGCTGGGTAGGAGACACCAAATATGCTGGTATAGCTGACCCAGCAGATGCATATTCATGGCTCACTGGGTTGGAGAAAGCCTTTAGAATCCTCAACATTCCAAAAATTGAGAAAGTTAGGCATGTTTTGTACATGTTTAAAGGAAGTGTTGGCCACTGGTGGGCCATTGAGGAAGAGAAACGACCAGGTGTTGAGGTCGAATGGAGAGAGTTCTGACGTGAGTTTGTCAGTAGATACTTTCCCAAGACTTATCTGGATGAGAAAATATTGCAGTTTGAGCGAATTAGGCAAGGACCAATGAACATTAGTGAGTATGAAGCTAAGTTTATGGAGCTTCTACGGTTTTTTCCACACATGGCTACTACAGATGAGCAGAGAATTCAACATTTTGAGAAGGGTTTGAACGTTGAGTTAACCACACCTGTATCTGCTCTAGAGAAAAGAGTGAGGTTTGCCACCTTTGTGGAGTCAGTTAGGTAGATAGAAAGGTCTCTGACTGAGAAACATGAAGCCAATAGTAGGAAAGTGCCTGCACAGTTCCAAGGACAATGGTCTGAAAGTTTTAAGAAACTGAGGTTTCCTACACCAACAGCACCACAGAGGTTCAGTGCTCAGATGTAGTGGACATGTAGCAAGGGTAGAGGTCATAGTTTTCCACCAAGTGGAGCCCATAGTTTGGAATAAATGTCAGTAACAGGACCATCTAGGCCGTAATGGGAAAATAAAGATTGTTACAAGTGTAGGAAGCCAAGACATCTAATGAGGGATTGTCTATTAGATATAGGAGTGTAACCCAACCACTGAGGTAGAGTCAACAAGGCTCTCAGAGACAACATTTTAGTAGTGGCACATGAGGATGTGGATAGGCATCCCAAGTTGGTTCATCTACACCCAACAGCAGGACGTGTAGTCGACAATAAGTAATGGTGAGATTCTATGCTATGAATCAGTCAGAAGCAGTGGTCAACCCACGAGTTGTGATAGGTCAGATGGAATTATTTCATTTTGATATGTCTTCATCCTGCTTCGTATCTATTTTGATTGATTTGGGTGCTACACATTCCTTTATCATTCAAAAAGTGATTCTTGTCAGCAATATGACTGCGACGACCCGACCGTAAATCAGATCGTCATTAGATAATGATTAATGTGGAAGAAAACATTAGCATCGGATTACTGAAAATCACTAAAAATGTAAAACATTTTTCAAAGATATCCCTTTCTAGGAAACTCTTATATCCAGAACCAAAATATTATATATACATTTTGGTCCACAAAGTACATACCATGTACCTTCTCTTCTCGAGGATTACATATAATAGTTGCTCTGTTAAATCTACACATAAGAAACATAAAACCTCGAGGCATTCAATGCCAAAATCTCATATCGATCATAAAAACACTAAGTACTAACTCCAAGGACCTGAGAGTATAGAGATGACTCATATGACTCATATCTACAAGACACGACAGTCAGTATCTCCACCTGAGATGTTACTGTTGTCCCTGATGCTGTTGTCCTTCCCCTATTGTATGGTTTCTACTTCCTCTTCCTCATCCACCTAAAAAGGTTGGATCTCACGGGGGTGAGACAATTGAAATTGTCCCAGAGAGAGATATAACTCTCCTTCAGAAACATTAGTATTGTAGATAAATAGTAATAAACTGAACTGAGGAAACTCTATTAAATAGAAGGATTTCATCATTATTAAGTAGAATAGAGCAATATCATCATTTAATCATTACATCTATAAATGATAGAGTAGTAAAACATCTATTCATTTTAAAAAGGAATATGAAAAACATGTATAATATTTATCCACTTTAGGATACAATAAGCATAATAACATCAACCAATAATTTCTGTAATTTGTCCTTAAGAAAATATGCTACACGGTTGATTACATTTTACAATCATTCTTATGCCCTGAGGAAGTGAGTTGTACCGCTCAAATCCAACCTTCGGTTACAAAACCCAAAGCTGGTGCCATACACGATCAAAGGAAAAGTCGGACTCCTCGATCTCATCTGTCTCGGTCAGTGTGAGACCACAAGCAGGACCACAGTCTCTTGATTAAGTGACCTCAGTCATAGGGTTAGCTCTCATAGGTTACTCATCATCAAGCCTGCATTGGTACAGGTCCCAGTGCTAGTAAATCTGAGCCACTGGCCAGTTCATCGTGCTCTCTGAGCCATGAACACATTCATGCTCCATCACACTGAGCCATGGGCTTGGTCACCATGCTCTTAAACATATCTTGAGTCTACAACCGAAGTTGCACTCTAATCCTACCATTTCCGACTAGGAGAAACCCCGCATATTCAACAATATACGCTCCAGATTAACCCGTAGGAGAATCCATTTCACCATCACCAGCTACTGACGATGATGGATCTATGTCCAGGGATCTACATGATAAAATTCCACTAGATTATTTATGTACATTACCATATTCTTTTAGCATCAGTCAAGTTTTTAAACAAGAATTATTATGACAAATGTTACAAAGAAACATGTAATACTTCTATCAAGTACTTTTCAAAACTTTATAAAACATTGGGATCTCAATCCCTTATCTCATTACTAGGAATTCACATCCCTCAACAATACCATCGCCATGTCTACTGGAATTTGGGTATTCAAACCCTTAGTTCATCCTTGAACATGGTTACCACTATCATGTAACTATTACCTCCAGGTCATCTGACCAAGGTATTCATGCTACTTGTTACACAAGCATCTCACATAGTTCACTAGGCGTATTCAACTTCTTGTCACCTCTCACTAGGCAACAAATAAAATAATGTCTCACAAAGCCTATTGACATCATAGCTCATACCTGGTTATGCTCATCATCTCATGATACCTACATGGTTAGTATATTTGATAACAACCATATCAATTACATGTCAACATTATGCAATAAAAATATAACATCACTATTCCCTCATTAGGGTTAGGGTTTCCCATCTTTATCAATTAGAGTTTCACATAACATCACCTTACATTAGGGTTTCACATAACATCACCCTACATTAGGGTTGCACATAACATCACCCTACATTAGGGTTTCACATAACATCACCCTACATTAGGGTTTCACATAGCATCACCCTACATTAGGGTTTCACATAACATCACCCTATATTAGGGTTTCACATAACATCACCCTATATTAGGGTTTCACATAACATCACCCTATATTAGGGTTTCACATAACATCACCCTACATTTGGGTTTCACATAACATCACCCTACATTAGGGTTTCAAATAACATCACCCTACATTAGGGTTTCACATAACATCACCCTATATTAGGGTTTCACATAACATCACCCTAGATTAGGGTTTCACATAACATCACCCTACATTAGGGTTTCACATAACATCACCCTACATTAGGGTTTTATGATTACCTCAATAATCCAAACCCTAAGTTAGTGCCTCTACATATCTTGGAGCACATAGCATTATTTAAGTATTAAATCATACTTGTCATTGGTCCATGTTCTAGGAATACACATCACCATCATGTCTTACTCAGTTAACTTAACCTTTCACTAAGTACATGCACCTATGCTTATCATGATGTATTTCATTTATTACTTTCATAAGCATCAAGTGATAATCACTCCAATTATACTAATCACCAAAGTGCTTTAGAGGTACTTCCATTGAAATCAACCTTGAGATACTCATCAACCACTCATGGGGTTATTAGTACTTACATGATTTGGACAAATTGGACCTTCAAACGGTTTCAACCAATTGAACCTTCTAATGTTTTGGGACCGTTTAGACCTTCAAATGGTCTTGGTCTAATTATACCTCCAAATAGTTTTGAACCAACTGAACCTTTAAACAGTTTGAGACCATTTAGACCTTCAAACAGTTTTGGTCTAATTGAACCTCCAAACAGTTTGAACCAACTGAACCTTCAAATGGTCTGAGACCATTTAGACCATCAAATGGTCTTGGTCTAATTGAACCTCCAAACGGTTTGAGACCATTTAGACCTTCAAATGGTCTTGGTCTAATTGAACCTCCAAATGGTTTGAGACCGTTTAGACCTTCAAACGGTCTTGATCTTTAGTCCCTCAAACGGTTTGGAAACCATTGGACCTTAAAAGGTCTTGACCTCTTGCTTATCAAATAGTTTGAAGACTATTAGACCTTAAATGGTCTGGGTCTCAACATCCTTAAACGGTCTGAAGACAGTTAGACCTTAAACGGTCTTGGAGATTGATCAACCCTAAATGGTTTGAGATAGTTTGATCCTCAAACGGTTTGAAACCTTATGGTCCTTAAACGGTCTGAAATTACTTGTCCCTCAAACAGTCTTGAGGTCACTTGACCTTCAAATGGTCTTTCTAGGGTTTGAAACCATTTGCACTCTAAACAATTTGAAACCGTTTGAACTCTCAACCATTGAGACTGTTTGATAACTAAATAGTTTGAAAACTATTTTCACTAGATTATGTTAAAATCGTTTGGTATTGTTAATCTAGAGATGTGTGCTAAGATGATGTCATCATCATCAAGCTTTAGACCTCTGATTTCTATTGTCATATCTATGATGAATTCAGCAATTATTCAAGAAGAAAATAAAAGATCAACATATGATGAGAAATTGAAATCAATAATAACATTGATGGGTCCAAGTTATATAACCCACCTTCAAAGTAGCTTCAAAGCTTCAAGATTCACATCTCTAATTGTGAAAGAACCTCCTTCAACTATCCAAGGTTCATTTCCAACTCTTTCGATGCAAAAGATAGCCAAGGTTGAGCATTGGATGGAAGAGAGAAGAAAATCCTTGTTGAAATCTGATTTCAACCATCAATCCAAGGTTGAAGATGATCATGGAGTTTACCTTCAGCTTGGGGAACGTTTTCCTCCTACTCCTAAGCTCCTTGGTCATCGGCCAAAGCAAGGAAAGAAAGTGGTTTGCAAAAATAGCCTTTCAAGTAAGGAGAAAATCAAGTACATATAATTGATTTTCTAGGAGAGACAAAGTAGGAGAAAATTCATCCACTTTCTTGCCACATGCCCCCTCTCTTCCTTGCCTTCGAAGCCATATTTCTTTCTTCCTCAAATCCTTTCATTTATCCTTGAATTAAAAGCAATCACTTAAGCACATTAATCATTATAATATTATTATCCATTTTTAGTGGACATTACTTTTTAATTAACAAATGTGAGTGGATTCTTCACCTACTTAGGATATTTCGGTGCCACTCAAGGCATTTGGACGTCCTTGCACTATAGGATTCAACTAAAGCCTTTTTAGTTGATGGGCACTTCAATTAACATATTTATTTTTGCTACAAAATAAATTAGGGTTTCATTTATGCTTAAATCTTGATTATTTTATTATCAAGATTATCTCTCCTCAAAAGTAGTTCAAACAAGATGCCCCTTTCTTTTTCTTTTCTTTAAATGATACCAAGAAACAGTAGGGACATAATATAGGTGGTATTTCACATATCCAACCCTAGGTTTTGGGTAATTTGCAAATTACACCAAAACTAGCATTCAATACACAAGCACTACTCAAACAAGCTCCTTCCTGGAACTTAGGCTTGTGGAAGCCATACCTCAGCATCATTTTCATTCTTATGATGCTATATCACTTTAGGAAAATTTATCATGTAACATTTGCAAGGTAACCCTTAAATTGGGTAAACTTCACTTTAGTCCAAAATAGGTAAAATATTGTTTCAACATTATTCAAATAGAACCAAAATTGAAACATAAGATATCCATTAGTCTTAATTACTTTTCAAAAGATAAAGTCAAGAATCTAAATGACTTACTTAAGAAAAACTTCTAGGGTTAAGGCATAACCCATGTCAGGGATGTTACAATTATCCACCCCTAACAGGGATTTCATCCCCAAAATCGTCAAGAGAAAAGAGAAGGGTACTTCCTCCTCATCTCTTCCTCCAGCTCCCACGTAGCTTCTTCAACGCCACGATGATGCCAAAGAACTTTCACAAGAACTATGTCTTTCTTTTTTAAATTTTTGATTCTCCTGTAAGGAATCATCATTGGTCCTTCTACATAGGATATATCTTCATTTAACTCTACCTCCACAGGTTGCAATACTAACTCTGTGTCAGGGTGACACTTTCTTAGCATGGATATATGGAATACTAGATGCAATCTGTGTAGATCAGGTGGCAACTCTAACTTATAGGCTACCTTTCGGATCCGTTCAATGATTGGATAAGGCCCCATAAATCTAGGAGCTAACTTACCCTTTTTCCCAAATCTAAGAACACCTTTCCAAGGTGAGACTTTGAGATATACTCTGTCTCCAACTTGGAATTATAAAGGTCTTCTCCGTTTATCACTGTATGAATTATGTCTATCTTGTACAACCTTCAACTGTTGTTGTATTCTTTTAATCTTCTCAGTTGTCTGTTGCACTAGCTCAAGACCCAAAAGTTGATATTCTCCTGTTTCATACCAGCACAATTGAGATCTACAACGTCTACCATATAATGCTTCATATGGTGCCATATCAATATTGTGTTGATAACTATTGTTGTAAGTGAATTCTATTAAGCTCAAGTGTAGATCCCAACTCCCTACAAACTAAAGGACACATGCCCTAAGCAAATGCTCCAAAGTTTGTATAGTCCTCTCAGATTGTCCATTCGTCTGTGGGTGAAAGGCGGTACTAAATCTTAACTGCGTACCCAAAGCTTTATGTAGTCATCCCCAAAAATGACTCGTGAATTGGGGACCTCTATCAGAAACAATTGTAGATGGAACCCCGTGTAACCGCACTATCTCATCTATATAGGTATGTGCAAGTTTCTCAGTAGTATAGGTTTTTTTGATAGGAAGAAAATGTGTTGACTTAGTCAAATTATCAACTATCACCTAAATGGAATTAAGACTTTTGGTTGTTCTGGGTAAACCAACCACAAAGTCCATGGTCACGTGATCCCATTTCCACTGTGGTATAGGTAAAAGTTGCATTGTTCCTATGGGCTTCTGATGTTCTGCTTTAACCTACTGACACACTAGACACTACATAACAAACTCAGCTACATATTTCTTCAAACTAGGCCACCAATACATATCCTTCAAGTTATGATACATTTTGGTGTTCCCTGGATGCATTGCATACATAGATGAATGAGCTTCCTCCATGACTAACTTCCTTAAGTCATTGGCATCAAGTACTACCATCCTACCATGGTAACAGACTACCTCATCATCTGACTCATGAAACCCATCCCGTTTCTCACTACCATACTTTGACATGATCTGTTGAATCATAGTATCAGCATGTTGTGCTTCTTTGATCTATTGTTTCAGAGTAGGTTTCACTTGCATTTCAGCTAACAGTCCAGCTAATAAGGATACTGTAAGTTGTACATTGTTTTGCCTCAAAGAGACAAACATGTCTCGTTTAAAGCACACTAAAGAGTTCAACTATGCCTTGTCCATGATTGGCAATGATGATTTTCTACTTAGTGCATTACCCACTACATTAGCATTCCTCGGATGATAATCAATTGTACAATCATAGTCCTTGATTAACTCCATCCAGTGGCATTGTCTCATTTTCAACTCATGGTGTGAAAAGATGTATTTTAGGTTCTTATGATCTGTGAAAATCTAGAATGTCTCTCCATAGAGATAATGCCTCCAGATCTTCAACACATGAACTGCGGCAGCTAATTCTAGATCATGTGTCAGATAATTTTCCTCGTGTTTCTTAAGCTGTCGAGAAGCAAAAGAAATCACTTGTTTATCCTGCATCAACACACATCCTAGACCGTTCTTAGCAGCATCATAGAAAACAATATACCCCTTTCCCTTCTCAGGTAACACTAACACAGGTGCACTTGTTAACCTTTCTTTCAACAACTGGAAAGAATGTTGACACTTGTCATTCCAGACAAAAGGAACCTCCTTTCTGGTCAACCTGATTAGGGGTAATGCTGCAAAACTGAAGTTCTTAATGAACCTCCAATAGTATCCTGTCAGTCCTAGAAAACTGCGTATCTCTGTTGGTGTCTTTGGTTGTTCCCATTCCAAGATAGATTCTACCTTTTTAGGATCAACACGGATACCTGAGGCAGATATTATGTGTCCTAGGAAATACACTTCTGATAACCAGAATTCATACTTGCTAAACTTGGCGTATAACTTGTGCTCTCTCAGTAAAGTCAGTGCCTAACAAAGATGTTGCTCATGTTGTTGAGCATCTTTACTGTAAACTAGGATGTCATCTATAAAGACTACTATGAATTGATCAAGGAATGGTCGAAAGATTTTGTTCATGAGTTTCATGAATACAGTTGGCACATTAGTTAGTCCAAATGACATAACTATGAACTCATAATGACCATACCTTATTCTGAAAGCTGATTTAGGTATGTCACTCTCCTTGATGCGTAATTGATGGTATCCTGACCTCAGATCTATTTTAGAGAATATAGTTGCACCACGCAACTGGTCAAACAAGTCATTTATCCTTGGCAGAGGATATTTGTTCTTTATGGTTACTTTGTTTAGTTGTCTATAGTCGATGCATAACCGCATAGACCCGTGTTTCTTTTTAACGAAAAGAACCGGAGCACCCCATGGTTAAGTACTCAGTCGAATAAAACCCTTTTCAAGCAACTCTTGTAATTGTTTCTTAAGTTCTGCCATCTCAGCAGGTGTCATTCTATAAGGTGTTTGAGCTATTGGTTGTGTACCCAGGATTAGATTAATCTCGAAATCAATCTCTCGGGGTGGAGGAACACCTGGAAGTTCCTCAAGAAACACATCCTCAAACTCCCTAACAATTGGATCTTCAGAAAGACTAGGACTCTCTGCTCTGGTATCTAACACATGTGCCAAAAATGTGAATCATCCTTGTCTCATCAACTTCTTAGCCACCATAGATGACACTAGACATGTTGGAAGAATGTTTCTATCCCCTTGAAAGATCCATGTATCACCATTGTCTGTGAACATAGCCTGCTTGGAACTGCAATCCAAGACAACCTTATACTTTTCTAGGGTGTCCATCCCAAGAATTATGTCAAACCCATTCATCTCAAGTGGTATAAGATCCACCTGAATGCTATGTTCTGAAAAAGAAAGAACACAGGGAGAACATACCTCCCACAAAACTGCAGATCCAACTAATGGAGTTTCTAATAACAAATTATCTGCTCTATGACTGACAGTCATATTACAGTCATGAATCACTTCTCGAGTGATAAAGGAATGTGTAGCACCCGGATCAATCAAAACAGATACAAAATAGGATGATGACATATCAGAATGAAATAATTCCATCTGACCTGTCATGACTCGTGGGTTGACCACTACTTCCGGCTGATTCATAGCATAGAATCTTACCGTTGCTAGTTGTTGACCACTCACCCTGTTGTTGGATGCAGATGAACTGGCTTGGGATGCCTGTCCATGTCCTCGTGTGCCACTGCTAAATTTTCACTTCTAAGAGCCTTGTTGACTCTGCCTTAGTGGTTGGGTTACACTCACGTCTCTAGCTAAACAATCTTTCATCAAATGTCCCATCTTCCCACATTTATAACATACTTTGTTCTCCCACTGTGGTCTAGATGATCCTGTTACTGACTTTGATGCTGAGCTGGGAGCTCCCTCTGGTGGTAAACTACAACCTCTACCCTTGTTGGATGTCCATTGTGTCTGAGTATTAAACCTCAGTGGTGCTATTTGTGCAGAAAACCTTAGTTTCTTAAAACTTTCGGACCTCTATCCTTGGAACTGTGTATACACTTTCTTACTGTTGGCATGATACTTCTCAGTCACGGACCTTTCTATCTGCCTAACTGACTCCATAAAGGTGGAAAACCTCTCTTTATTCTCTAGAGCATATATTGGTGTGGTTAAATCAGTTTTCAAACCCTTCTCAAAATGTTGAATCCTCTCCTCATTTGTAGTAGCCATGTGCAGATAGGACTGTAGAAGATCCATGAACTTAGCTTCATACTCACTAATGTTCATTGGTCCTTGCCTTATCTGCTCAAACTGAGAGATCTTCTCATCCAGGTAAGTCTTAGGAAAATATCTACTAACAAACTCTCGTCAGAACTCTTCCCATCCAACTTCAACACCTAGCCTTTTTCCTTCTTCTATGGCCCACCAAAGGCCAGCACTCCCCTTCAATAGGTACACCGCATGCCTAGGCTTCTTAGCTTTAGGGATATTAAGAATTCTGAAGGCCTTTTCCAGCTCAGTCAGCCACAAGTCTACATCTGCTGGATCAACTATACCAACATAATCAGTGGCTCCTACCCATCGAAGCCATTCAAAAGTCTTTCCAGCTCCATGTCCCTCATTGTGAGCTAGTGCCCTAGGTGTAGGTGGTGGCATCCTATCCACCATATGTGTCATAGTCGCCATGAATTTCCCAAACAGAGCATGGAAAGCTGGGTTTTCTAGTGTAGCTTGGTCAAGTTGGGGATGTTTAGGTACTAGTCCTTCTCTTTCATGATCCCTTGCACCTCCTCCTGGTGTAGCAACACTACTTTTAGCAGCATGTTCTTCATGTGAAGCAGCCATCTTCAAGCTTTACTTCTTCTCCTAAGAGTAGAAGTCACTATCAGATAAATTGAAAGACATTAGAATAGACTCAACGACCTTAATCCTATGTCTCTATAGACTCAGCAAACCTTAAGCTTTGATACCACTAAACTTGCGACGACCCGACCATAAATTAGCTATCATCGGATAATGATTAATGTGGAAGAAAACATTAGCAGTGGATTACTAAAAATCACTAAAAATTTAAAACCTTTTTCAAAGAGATCCCTTTCTAGGAAACTCTTATATCCAGAACCAAAGTATTATATATACATTCTGGTCCACAAAGTACATATCATGTACCTTCTCTTCTCAAGGATTACATACAACAGTTGCTCTGTTAAATCTACACATAAGCAACATAAAACCTCGAGGCATTCAATGCCAAAATCTCAGATCTATCATAAAAACACTAAGTACTAACTCCAAGGACCTGAGAGTACAGAGATGACTCATTGGACTCATATCTACAAGACACGACAGTCAGTATCTCCACCTGAGATGTTACTGTTATCCCTGATGTTGTTGTCCTTACCCTGTTGCATGGTTTCTACTTCCTCATCCTCGTACACCTAAAAAGGTTGGATCTTACGGGGGAGAGACAATTGAAATTGTCCCAGCGAGAGATATAACTCTCCACCAGAAACATTATTATTGCAGATAAATAGTAATAAGCTGAACTGAGGAATATCTATTGAATAGTAGGTTTTAATCATTATTAAGTAGAATAGAGCAGTATCATCTTTTAAGCATTACATCTATAAATGATAGAGCAGTAAAACATCTATTCATTTTAATAAGGAATATGAAAAACAAGTATAATATTTATCCACTTTAGCATACAATAAGCAAGATAACATCAACCAATGATTTTCGTAATTTTTCCTTAAGCAAATATGCTACATGGTTGATTACATTTTACAATCATTCTTATGCCCTGAGGAAGTGAGTCGTACCTCTCAAATCCAACCTTTGCTTACGAAACCCAAAGCCGATTCCATACAAGATCAAAGGAAGAGTCGGACTCCTCGATCTCATCTGTCTCAGTCAGTGTGAGACCACAAGTAGGACCGCAGTCTCTTGCTTAAGTGACCTCAGTCACAGGGTTAGCTCTCATAGGCTACCCATTATCTAGCCTGCCTTTTTTTTTGAAAGACACAACATTCATTACATTAAAGACATACGGCATCTACATGTAAAGGGAGATACACCAACCAAACACAAAAAAGTAAAGAGAAGATACAATAACTAGAAACTCATATCGGAATGTGATAAGAACAATGATGTATTGATCTCTCTTCTATATCGCTGACCAAAACAGCTTTTTATGAGAGATTCCTTCAACCTGAGATTATATCTGATATAAAGTATATGCTCCAAACCAGTGACCGAAGAAGTGATCACCTTCACACTTGATGCCATATAACAAAGAAACAAAAGAAGACCTAACATGAAAGGAGGACACAAACCACACGACAACATAGAACTTATAACTCACTAAGGCAACAACACCTACCTAACAACACAATGTCCCACAAAATAGGACGAGAAAAACCACTATCAACGACGAGCACTAAGGTTGCACCAATCAGGAGACCCAGGAAGGAGGCCAAACCCCAGTGATGTAGATATAGAGGAAGGACGGCTCATGCGAGTACAAAGGCGGGGAGTAGAGGATGCCGGTAACTCCACCACCACTTCTGACCACCACTGCGAACAGGGGGTGGAAGACCCACACGAAGCCCAAAACCCAGCTTTCTCCTCCTCTGCCTGGAGCACCAAGGGGAGCCCGATCCCACCGACCACCCAAGCAGGAACCCAAGGCACGTCCCTTGAATGACAAACCTAAATCAAAAGGAGCAAGCAGACACCAAAAAACAGCTATACACGACACCTACAAAAGGACCCCAAACTTGTCGATCCCTCAAGCCGGGAGGACGCCCACCACACCAGAACCCTTCCTCTTCACAATGGCCTGGAGCTGCAAAATAGGGTTGTGGCAAGGGCCACAGAAGCCCCGTCACTTCCAGGGCACAGCGCACGGCGCTAGCGCTGCCACCGAAGCGAAACGCAGGCGGTAAGGGTGAAGGGCAACCACCAAGCGAAGAGCAGTCCACGAAGATCGGGCTCGGAAGAGGCCCTGGGGGAGCGGGGTGGCGCTAGACGCCGCCAGAAGCCCCCTCCCCCGAGCTGGGGAACTCGTGCCCTAGTCGCCTTGTGAATCGCCCGAGTTATCTAGCCCGCCTTGGTACAGGTCCCGACGCTAGTAAATCTGATTCACGGGCCAGTTCACCATGCTCTCTGACCCATGAACGCATTCATGCTCCATCACACTAAGCCATGGGCCTAGTCACCATGCTCTTAAACATATCTTGAGTCTACAACCGAAGTTGCACTCCAATCCTCCCATTTTTGGGTAGGAGAAATCCTGCATATTCAACAATATACGCTCAGAATTAACCCGTAGGAGAATCTGTTTCACCATCACCAGCTACTGACGATGATGGATCTATGGCCAGGGCTCTACATGATAAAATTCCACTTGATTAGTTATGCACATTACCATTTTCTTTTAGCATCAGTCAAGTTTTCAAACAAGAATTATTATGAAAAATGCTACAAAGAAACATGTAATACTTCTATCAGGTACTTTTCAAAACTTTATAAGACATTGGGATCTCAATCCCTTATCTCATTATTGGGAATTCACATCCCTCAACAATACCATCACCATGTTTACTCGAATATGGGTATTCAAACCCTTATTTCATCACTGAACATGGTTACCACTATCAGGTAACTATTACCTCCAGGCCATCTGACCAAGGTATTCATGCTACTTGTTACACAAGCATCTCACATAGTTCACCAGGCATATTCAACTTCTTGTCACCTCTCACTAGGCAACAAATAAAATAATGGCTCACAAGGCCTATTGACATCATAGCTCATACCTGGTTATGCTCATCATCTCATGATACCTGCATGGTTATTATATTTGATAACAACCATATCAATTACATGTCAACATTATGCAATAAAAAGATAACATCACTATTCCCTCATTAGGGTTAGGGTTTCCCATCTTTATCAATTAGGGTTTCACATAACATCACCTTACATTAGGGTTTCACATAACATCACCCTACATTAGGGTTTCACATAACATCACCCTACATTAGGGTTTCACATAGCATCACCCTACATTAGGGTTTCACATAACATCACCCTATATTAGGGTTTCACATAACATCACCCTACATTAGGGTTTCACATAACATCACCCTACATTAGGGTTTCACATAACTTCACCCTACATTAGGGTTTCACATAACATCACCCTACATTAGGGTTTCACATAACATCACCCTATATTAGGGTTTCACATAACATCACCCTATATTAGGGTTTCACATAACATCACCCTACATTAGGGTTTCACATAACATCACCCTACATTAGGGTTTTATGATTACCTCAATAATCCAAACCCTAAGTTAGTGCCTCCACATATCTTGGAGCACATAGCATTATTTAAGTATTAAATCATACGTGTCATTGTTCCAAGTTCTAGGAATATGCATCAACATCATGACTTGCTCAGTTAACTTAACCTTTCACTAAGTACATGCACCTATAATTATCATGATGTATTGAATTTATTACTTTCATAAGCATCAAGTGATAATCACTCCAATTATACTAATCACCTAAGTGCTTTAGAGGTACTTCCATTGAAATCAACCTTGAGATACTCATCAACCACTTATGGGGTTATTAGTACTTATAAGATTTGAACCAATTGGACCTTCAAATGGTTTGGACCAATTGAACCTTCAAATGGTATAGAACCATTTAGACCTTCAAATGGTCTTGGTCTAATTGAACCTCCAAACGGATTTGAACCAACTGAACCTTCAAACGGTCTGAGACCATTTAGACCTTCAAACGGTCTTGGTCTAATTGAACCTCCAAATGGTTTGAACCAACTGAACCTTCAAATGGTTTGAGACCATTTAGACCTTCAAACAGTCTTGTTCTAATTGAACCTCCAAATAGTTTGAGACCATTTAGACCTTCAAACAGTCTTGGTCTAATTGAACCTCCAAACAGTTTGAGACCGTTTAGACCTTCAAACGGTCTTGATCTTTAGTCCCTCAAATGGTCTTGAAACCATTGGACCTTAAATGGTATTGACCACTTGTTCATCAAATGGTTTGAAGACCGTTAGACCTTAAATGGTCTTGGTCTCAACATCCTTAAATGGTCTAAAGACTGTTAGACCTTAAACGGTCTTGGAGATTGATCAACCCTAAACAGTTTGAGGTCGTTTGATCCACAAACGGTTTGAAACTGTATGGTCCTTAAATGGTCTGAAATTACTTGACCCTCAAATGGTCTTGAGGTCACTTGACCTTCAAACGGTCTTGCTAGGGTTTGAAACCATTTGCACTCTAAACGATTTGAAACCGTTTGAACTCTCCAACATCGAGACCGTTTGATCACTAAACGGTTTGAAAACCGTTTGCACTAGATTATGTTAAAACCATTTGGTATTGTTAATCTAGAGATGTATGCTAAGATGATATCATCATCATCAAGCTCCATACCTCTGATTTCTATTGTCATATGTATGATGAATTCAACAATTATTCAAGAAGAAAATAAAAGATCAACATATGATGAGAAATTGAAATCAATAATAACATTGATGGGTTCAAGTTATAAAACCCGCCTTCAAAGTAACTTCAAAGATTCAAGATTCACGTCTCTAATGGTGAAACAATCTCCTTCAACTATCCAAGGTTCGTTTCCAACTCTTTGGATGCAAAAGATAGCCAAGGTTGAGCATTGGATATAAGAGAGAAAAAATCAATGTTGAAATCCGATCTCAACCATCAATCCAAGGTTGAAGATGATCATGGAGCTTACCTTCAGCTTGGGGAACGTTTTCCTCCTTCTCCTAAGCTCCTTGGTCATCAGCCAAAGAATGGAAAGAAAGTGGTTTGCAAAAATAGCCTTTCAAGTAAGGAGAAAATCGAGTACATATAATTGATTTTCTAGGAGAGACAAAGTAGGAGAAAATTCATCCACTTTCTTGCCACATGCCCCCTCCCTTCCTTGCCTTCAAAGACATCTTTCTTTCTTCCTCAAATATTTTTGTTTATCCTTGAATTAAAAGAAATCACTTAAGCATCTTAATCATTATAATATTATTATCCATTTTTAGTGGACATTACTTTTTAATTAACAAATGTGAGTGGATTCTTCACCTACTTAGGATATTTCAGTTCCACTCAAGGCATTTGGACGTCCTTTCACTATAGGATTCAACTACATACTTTTTAGTTGATGGGCACTTCAATTAACATATTTATTTTTGCTACAAAATAAATTAGGGTTTCATTTATGCTTAAATCTTAATTATTTTATTATCAAGATTATCTCTGCTCAAAAGTAGTTCAAACAAGACGCCCCTTTATTTTATTTTCTTTAAATGATACCAAGAAATAGTAGGGACATAATAGAGGTGGTATTTCACATATCCAACCCTAGGTTTTTCGGTAATTTGCAAATTACACCAAAACTAGCATTTAATACACAAGCACTACTCAAACAAGCTCCTTCTTGGAACTTAGGCTTGTGGAAGCCATACCTCAGCATCATTCTCATTCTTATGATGCTATAACACTTGAGGAACATTTATCATGTAACATTTGCAAGGTTACCCCTTAAATTGGGTAAATTGCACTTTAGTCCAAAATAGGTAAAATATTATTTCAACATTATTCAAATAGAACCAAAATTGAAACATAAGCTCTCCTTTAGTCTTAATTACTTTTCTAAAGATAAATTCAAGGATCTAAATGACTTACTTAAGAAAAACTTCTAGGGTTAAGGCATAACCCAGGTCAAGGATGTTACAATGACTGTCAGTCGTAGAGTAGACAATCTATTATTAGAAACTTTGTTACTCGGATCTACGGTGTTGCGCGAGGTATGTACTCCCTGTGTTCTTTCCTTTTCATAACACAACATTCAGGTGGATCTTATACCACTTGAGATGCATGGTTTTGACACAATTCTTTGGATGGACACCCTAGAAATGTATAAAGTTATTGTGGTTCCAAGCAAGCTATGTTCACAGACAATGGTGAGACATGGGTCTTTCAAGGGGATGGAAAGATTCTTACAACCTGTCTAGTATCAGTAGTGGTAGCTAAGAAACTGATGCAACAAGGATGTGAAGTATTCTTGGCACATGTGGTAGATACCAGAGCAGAGAGTCCTAGTCTTTCTGAAGTTCCTATTGTCAGGGAATTCGAGGATGTGTTTCCTAAAGAGTTTCCAGACATTCCTCCACCTCAAGATTTTGATTTTGAGATTAACCTAATTCTGGGTATGTAACCTATATCTGAAACACCTTATAGGATGGTGCCAACTGAGATGGCAGAACTTAAGAAACAGATACAGGATTTGCTTGAGAAAGGTTTGATTTGACCGAGTACTTCCCCATGGGGTGCTCCAGTTCTTTTTGTTAAAAAGAAGTATGGGTCTATGAGATTATGCATAGACTATAGACAGCTTAACAAGGTGACTATTAAGAACAAATATCCTCTGGCAAGGATAGATGACCTGTTTGACCAGTTGTGTGGTGCAACCATATTCTCTAAGATAGATCTAAGGTCAGGATATCATCAGTTACGTATCAAGAAAACTGACATACCTAAGTCAACCTTTAGGACAAGGTATGGTCATTATGAGTTTGTAGTTATGTCATTTGGACTAACTAATGCACTAGTTGCGTTCATGGAGCTGATGAATAGAATCTTCCGGCCATTCCTTGATCAGTTTGTAGTTATCTTCATAGATGACATCCTGATATACAGTAGAGATGGTCAAAAACATGAACTGTAACGACCGCCATCAAACCGACAGTCAAATCGTTACTAATTATGCAGAATTACCATAAACAATAGATTAACAAAAATCACTAAAATTTAAAACCATTTTGCAAGGAGATCCTTGTCCAGAAAACTTTTACTGAAAGATCCAAAACTCATACATATCATGATTTACATTGTACAACATTGGTTCATCTCATCTTGAGGACAACATATAACTGTTTCTCTATCAAAACATATACTGGAGAAACATAAAACATCGAGGCATACAAGCCAAAATCTCAGATTGTTCATGAAACCATTACGAACCAACTCCAAGGACCTGAGAGTATAGAGATGACACATAGGACTTCTATCTACAAGACACGATAGATAGTACACTGCGCCTGAGTTGCTACTGATGCCTCAACTATTGTTCCTTCTCTGCAGAAAGGTCTCCCCCGCCTCATGCACCTCCACCTAAAAATTGTGGATCCCACGGTGTAAGACAATTGTCCCAGCGAGAGATATACCTCTCCACTGACCATATTATTATAGTAGATAAACATTATAAAACTGAGCATGGGTTCTTTTTTATTAATAGGCAGGATTAATCAATGTATGAACAGAATAAGTTAATCTCCTTTCTTAAGGAGAACACTACATCTACCCATGGTAGAGTCATAATTCATCTATCTACTTTGCAAGGAATGTAAAGAAACATAAATAACATCTATCAACTAAGATGTATAATTGAATTGTGCATCACTCAATATTTTCTATATTCGATCCTTAAGCAGATATGCTACACGGATGAACATATTTTACAATCACAGTTATGCCCTGAGGAGATGAAGCATACCCCATTCATCTCTAATCGACCACAAACTTCTCACAAGTCGGTACCATACAAGGTCAATGGAAGAGTCGGTTGCCATGACCTCCCTTGTCTCGGTCAATGCAAGATCACTTAGACTTAGCAAAACATCTTGTGTCAGCTTCAATATAGTTGTGTCAGGGTACAAAGGCATCCTCGCTTAGAGCTATAGTGTCAACTCTGCTCTCTTAGGGGAACATATACAACAACCATCCCCAATTATGAAACTACTGAGTCATTTTCACTTAGGCACCATACTCTGAGTCATGGTCACATAGGCACCATACTCTGAACTATGGGTCAGTTCACCATGCTCTATTGAGACATTCATATGAAATTACTAAGTCATGGTCACTTAGGTACCATTCCCGCACACATTAAAAAATATGCATTCTGAGTTATGTTGTGGGAAACCCATTTCATTCAGCAAATTCTGACGCTGATGGATCTATGGTAAGGGAAATGTTTTATGGTTTCTAGTGATATATTGTGTGCATTACAAAATTCTTTTAGAATCAAACAAGTTATCATTATTAATCACAAACAATGCTACAAATAAAGTGTAATACATCTATCATGTACTTTTCAAGTCTTTAAAACACATTTAGATACTTGGTACTTCAGATCTCAGTCCCTTATCACACTATTGGGAATCCTCATCCCTTCACATCATTATCATCATGATTACCGGATCTAGGTATTCAAACCCCTAGATCATCACATAGCATTGTTACCTCTGTAATAGGTAACTATTACCTCCTGGTCCTCAGACCAAGGCATTCATTTTACTTGTTGTACAAGTATTTCACATAGCTCACATAGTTGGATTAAATATCTTGTCACCTCTCACTAGGCAATATTATTCATATGGCTCACAAGGCCATTAAGCATTTTGTCACCTCTCACTAGGAAACAACTATTCACATGGCTCACAAGGCCATTAAACATCATACTTATCATATAAGTATTTAGCATGCCTCACAAGGCTTATGCAATAAGGGATACAACCTTCCCCGTTATTAGGGTTAGGGTTTCCTTTTATAGAAGAATAGGGTTTCAAGTTCATATTATCAGTCCAGACCCTATTTCATTGCTCCACACATCTAGGAGCATATATTCATATCATAAGTATGAAATCATGCTTATCTATTCTCATCATTTATCATTTAAATGATTATCAACACAAAGTATGAGTTTCTCTCTTATCCTCTCTAGGATATTGATTACATCATACTTTTGGTTCTATCCTCATCTTTGTAATACCCCTGACCTAGGTTATGGATTAACCCTAGAAATTTTGCTTAAGTAAGTTACTTACCAACTGGTTCTAATCTTTTGAAAAGTAATTAAGGCTTCTTGAGAAGTTGTTTTCAAAGTTTGAGCTTAATTGCAAACTAATTGTGCATTATATGAAAGTCTGAGTGAAAAGTGCAATTTACCCAAGATGGGAGGTTACATTGCAAAATGTCACATGTGGAATGTGTTTTAGTATCTCAAGTAAGGGAATGATGCTAATTGGTGGCTTTTGGAAAGCCTAAATCCCAAGTTACAACTCATTTGAACAATGCTAGTACCTTGTACACCAATTTTGGTACAATTTGTAATTTACCCAATATGTGGAGTTAAAATGTAAATCACAACCTCTAGAGTATCCCTACTCCCTCTATGTATCTTTTAGAGGAAAGAGAAAGAAGGGGGTGCTATGTTTGGATCACCATTGAGTGATGATACTCTTGGTAATGAAAGACCAAGAATGAGTTGAAGGAAAGAGCCTTATATGTGATGTATCGAGTTGTAGACTTGATATAAGGAGCCTATCGGACAAGGAGCCAAAGTGGGAGCCTCCTATCAGTTTTTGTAGCCTTGGAAAAGACCATTACGGGTAGAGAACTTCAAGGAGGTGGCCCATGATGGGTTTTAAAGTTCCTTGCAAAAAGTGTATCGGGTTGCTTATTTAATGAGAATAAAGACGAGATAACTTGCCCAATTAGATAAGTAAGGGTTGAGATATTGTCTCTAGTTTATCCTCAAGACTCTTGCATGGAAAGATATACATGTGTGCATGCATGTCCATGTGTCAACCATGCATGGCCATGTGTCATCTAGTAGCATGAGGGAAAGACACCTCATATATACTTTATCTCATGAAATCAAGTATATATACTTCACCTTTCACCAGCTTATGAAAGTTTACGATCCTCATAACCACTCCCCTTGGCGATATTGTGAAAAGACCCTTAGGTATCATGAAAATCAGCTCAAGGAGCTAGGAGAGCTCGAGCACCAAGCTTTAGGTAAGGCTTTGGTCACCTTCAACCTTGGATGAAGTAGGATATCGGGTTATGAATACTCCTTTCTTTTCTTCTTCACCAAGTGATTCACTATGGTGATCTCTTGTCTATGGAGGAGTTGTGAATGAGTCTAGACCTTAGAGAAGTTATTCTTCAACCTTAGGACGTGAAGCTTTGGAGCTTGGAGCCTTGAAGCTGATCACAAGGCGGGTTATATAACTTGAACCCTATCATGTTATTATTCATCACATAAATTGCTATGCTTAAATGAACTACTTTTAATTTCGAAATATTCTGAAATAATTGATGAAATTATGAGTTCTAGTAGTTTCCTAGACCTGTTTCCATGAACTTTAACTATTAGAATGGAGTTCTAGAGCTTGAAGAAGATGGTATCACTTTATAAAGTTGATATCAGGTTCAAACTTACACTCAAGTAGCTCTAACCCGATATGGGTATCTGTAGACTTTTCTTGCCTGATATATTACATGATATGCTTGCATGCTATGCTTTCATGATATGCTTGCATGATATGGAGTGAAGAATAGACTCTTTACCCAATATAAGGTCTAAAGTATACTTGAAAGTCGATATGAAACCCTAATTTGGGTAACCTGATATGAGTAAAGAATAGCAAGTTCTCTTGCACGATATGATCATGTAATGTATCTTTGGTACCTGATACCTTGAAGTACACACCTCTGAAGCACAATATGAACACTTAAGTAAATCCTAATGTATGATACAAGGTATGGATTCAAGAACAAAATGTAACCTGATATGGTTGGAATACATCTACCTGATATGAAACCCTAGATAGGGTTAACTCAATATGAAGATGGATGCTAGCTCATACAAGATATGAGTCATGCTTGTTGCATGATATGAGAGATACCCCACTTATTTTTATGCACGATACAAGTCTAAACTACACCTCTTACACGATATAGAGGTAATGAACACTTTAATCAACATAGAGTTGGAAACCCAAGATGATGGGTAAACCAAGATGAGTGGTGGATGATACCACATGTAGGAGATGAATGATATCTCTATATTGATAAAGAATAGCACCTACTTTTATCTTGTGAACGATATGAAGTTCAAACTCATACTTCATGCACGATATGGCATGATGTAACCAATTTAGTGGAAAACCCTAGATGAGGGATTGGAATCTGATATACCCCTTTTTTGTGTAATGAATGGTGGTATGAGAATTGAATAAGACCATTATCTTGTTTAGTAATTATATGATAAGGATTATCCTTGAAGGAATGAAGGGGATATGATTTTCAGGGTCTATGACACGATTTTACTGTGTGTATAACGCAAGTGCACGCGTAAGAGTAATATAGGCCTTGTGAGGCCTGAATCGAACACAGGGACACTGAATTGTCGGTAGACTACTTACTAACTACTCGCGATCAGCTAGACCAATTAAAAGGTTTGAGAGTTGATTGAAAAATAAAAGAAAAATAAAAGAAAACAAAGCAATCGATTAAATGTTTAGTTTAATCAATTTAAATGGGAATCTTTAGGATTGCAATTTCACCGTGGGTTCTCGTTGTATTTATTTCTTTATAGTTAATCAAATTTGTCTCTCATTCTGGGTAGTGGCATGTAGTCAGAATTGTTCACTATCATGATACAATTCACTACCTAAATCTAGGTCGGTTCCACTGTCGTAGTAACCTATACCCTAAACTAGGTGCATGAAGACCAAACTCTAGGTTTCCACCATTTACCGTACATCACCTTGTTCAAGGGATTTATTAACTAATGTGAATTTTGTCTCTTTTCAACTATTAAGTCTTCTTTCAAAGTAATTAAAGGCATTAGATTATCATTAGGGTGTCAATCATAATGATATAATGGAGAAAATGAAATCATACCATAGATTTAAGAGACAAAATATGAATTACTATGATAAAAAATATAATACAATGATTACCTGGGCTACTCCCAGTCCTAAAGACAAAGGGGATTAGCCTCGCATGTTCATCCCAATGAAAGACATGATGGAAGAAGGGGAAAACATGGAGAAACATGAATGAAAGTGATGTAAACCCCTGAACGGAGGAGATCCAAGCATTCTTTGACGTAGACTGTGCGATCTATAGCCTTCCGGTGGTGGAAAACATCTTTTGCGTCTCTCAGAATGATCGAGTGTGATTATGGGCTCCGTTCTTCTCTCCACCTCTCCATGGGACTTGTGCAATGGATAATAATGTGATCCCCTTCTTAGGGCCTCCGTCATTAGGTATATGGACCAATTTGGGTCGCCAAAAGATCACCGTCGTCCGATCAAGATCGATCTGAAACAAAATATATCTTGACAGCGTCGATACCATCGACGAGGGTCGATGGGATCGACCCATCATAGTATCGGCAGGTTTTCTTTTCTCTTTAATGCTCCAACTAATGCATACTCGATACTATCGACGCGGGTCGATGGTATCGACACCTTTAGGTGTCGGTTTTGTCACCTTTCCGACGGTGAAGCTGTGCAACGTCGATAGTATCGACTTTTGTGTCGATAGTATCGACTGGCTGATCGCTGGCTCGCTGAAGGTATCTCGCTACCATCGAATTCCCAGTCGGTGGTATCCACTCTGCTTGGCTCCTTGCGGATGTCTCACTGTGACTATGTCAATACTATCGACGGATGTCAATGGTATCGACAACTGTGTATATGCGTTTTTCCTGAAATTTTAAGACAAAGTCAAATCAGCTATGCTACAACATATTATTATGATCGTTTATAATCAGAAAGATAAAATATGAGAGATTTGATACAAAATGAGATTATGGACTAAATAGAATGAATCATGTGATACTAACCACAAAAGTGACTAATAAACATATAAAACACATGTAAAACAAGTCTATAAAAGCGACTCAAAATCATCGCATCAAACTCCCCTAAGCTTAAACATTGCTCGTCCTCGAGCAGAAAAACTATAGAATAAAATTGCGAGGGTCAACTAAAGAACATATTATCACAACAGACATTGTCATATGATCCCCGCCAGACATTCACATACCGACCCTTACTGACCACAGAATGATAATTACCATCTTAGGCGACAATGATCATCCATAAGAGATATCCACCCCAAGATTGATTAACACTATCAAATAAGGCAGTTAATATAATAAAATCCTCCAGTTCAGGCTTGGTGCATCTTTGTGATCTTCTATCTACGTTGCTCATCCTAACAACCATCTAAATGGAAGCAGATCTCCTGATATTAATGAATGAGGAGATAATCATGGGTGGCCTACCAATTAGAGGAACGGGTGGATGGAATAGGTGGTTGTGGAAGAAATGGAAGCACATAACAGTCAATCATGCAATACAAGAATTAATGCCCTATAATGATACAAAATGCAAGTGAAGATGTCCTAATGCTACATTTTAGGTGGAATGATGCATGTACTATCATTCTATCCCAATGAGAGACAGAATATCTACAGAACTACACATGTGCTTGCTCTTCTTATTTTGCATGTGAACAAATTCCTTTCTTCCTCTGATCTTCATATTTTTTCCAAGCCCTTATCTTGCTTAATAGAACAAGATGAAATTTTCAATAGCTTTTTCTTGAGCTTATTCACATATCTATTTTTTTTCTCTTTTTTTTAAATTTTTAGCTAGTATGAAATAAGTTCTTTATTTACAGAAGAAGTAAGACACATCATTGTACAAGGTGATTAAAATCATGCAAAATGCAACTAAAATGACATTGACATGCACTCTAAATTTTTTTTGAATGCAGGATTATAATGCAACATTTTTTCTCTTTTTTTTCAATGCAACAAAAGTAAACACTAACTACAATGCAATCCTAACTACATGTCATGCAACCAAGTGATGACCAAGTGTATAGTGCCCCTAATTCTTATGGTGGAGTGTAGATGAGATGAAGTGGATAGATCACAAGATTAATTGATAGAACCATTGGAAGAAATTATATGTCCCTCCTTACTGACATGTGTAAAATCAAGAAGTTTCTCTCTCTCATTTTAGATTAAAGTCTCATTACCATTTGATCAGTTCAGGCTCAACATCCAATTCCGTCCACCTTTCGTGAATCATAGGCATGTACAGTTGTGGTTTTATGTTTTAAAGTTGACAAACCCAATTATTTTCATAAGTCAAATGCTCAAATTCAAACAAAGAAGGCTCACAAATTCATTAAAAATTTTCAAATTGACCCCTGACTCCCATGTGAAAAACAAAGAGATGACACATTAAATTAGACATCCACGATTACACTAGATAAAATGTGGATCCTAAAAACTAAGAAAATTGCTAGAACAACAGAAAAGGCAATAAATGATAAAAACTAAAAATAAAAGATAGAAAAAGATAGAAGATGTTCCATCTCCCCCCCCCTAAGCTTGAGTTCGACTATGGCCTCATAGTCAAAAACAATCTTAAAAGGTGGAACAGTGATACCAGTCATTCTACGTTCAGGGGGGAGGAGCAAATGTCACAATCTCCATCGGGGCCACCCTTGAAGAAGAAGCTCCTTCTGTCTACACCATCATCACAGAGAGAAAGGGGAATAAGAAATAGAGCTAGGTGAAGGTCAGAGAAGATGATCTCCGCTCAGTGCAGGGCGCGGTGAAGATATCACGATCCTTGGACACTCGATGAAGGCCTCCGGTCACTCAACAATGCTCAAAGCACAAGTGGAAGGAAGAAGCTCTGAAGGTGTGAAGAGAATTGAGAAACAACCATTCCTTTCTAACTGATTTTGTCACTGCTGCCGCTCTGTCGATACCATCGACGGGGGTGTCGATGGTATCGACACCTGGAGGCGTATTCCACTCGTCGCGACTATCGACGATTGTCGATTGCTGGATTTGGGAGCCCAGATTGATGATGTGTCGCTACTATCGACGCGGGTCGATGGTATCGAACCATCTCATAGATCGACTTCCAAAAATGTCAGGCTCTGTTGATTTCTTCTCATGGATTGGTGACATGTCGCGTCGATATTATCGACTGATGTCGATGGTATCGACTCTATGTGGTTCGAACACCCTCGCGAGGCCTGGGCACCACTTCCTTGTTGTTGTCGTGTCGATACCATCGACAAGGCCGTCAATGGTATCGAGATCACTGAGACGAATTCTTCTATAAATCTTCAGGGATCTCATGAGTATCAACTTCATAGTCGATACTATCGACACGGAGCTATCTTTTTTGACTAGGAGCAATCTTTTTCTTCGAAGTCACTGATGGTAGGTCGATACCATCGACGAGGCCGTCAATGGTATCGACTCAGAAAAATTTCTGCAGCTGCTTCCCTATACCCACGTCGCTACCATCGACCCTGTGGTCGATGGTATCGACTCTGTCTCAGTACTGCACACTGAACAAACCATTAAGGTATCATTTTTACACTAAAAATGAAATTAAACAAAACTAACTTGCAAATGTAGAAGAAAATGAAGAAACTAAAATTAAAACTATCGATGGTTGGTTTTCCTCCCAACAAGTGCCCTTCTTTAACGTCTTAGGCTAGATAAAATTGAGCTCATTATCTTGGAGCATCGAAGAGTGTTCCTAGGGGATCACTCGGTAGTTTAAACTCAACTCTATCCTGGCCAATCCCTATTGTCAAGGTACCTCTCCCGATAGCAGTGATAACATCAGTCGTCGCTTGAAACAGCCTACCCAGTAGCATCTCACAACCTTTTAGTTGCGGCATGTCCATGGCAATGAAATCTACGGGAAAGATAAATCTGTTGACTTTGACAAGTACATACTCACACACTCTGTATGGCTTCACAATAGACCCATCCGCCAACTCAATAGTCATGGAAGATTTTTTTAGTGTCTTCAGTCCAAGCTTTTAGAACATAGATAACATCATAAGGTTTATGCTAGCGCCTGAATCACACTGCGTGTGCGGGAAGTTATGGTTGCCAATTGAGCACGGTATGTAGAATCTCCTGGGGTCTTTCATCTTCTTTGGTAAACTCCCATGGATAAGTAATCTCACCGTCTCATTCACTAAACAAACGTCTATGTCTTTTATCTTCCTTTTTTTTGGTGATGATGTCCTTGATAAACCTTCCATATGATGGAATCTGTTGTATCATTTCCACTAATGGAATATTAATATGGAGCTTCCTAAACATCTCCAAGAACTTCTTGTAATGTTTATGCTCTTTCTTCGGCCTCAGACTATCTGAAAAAGACACAATTGGCTCCTTTAGATGCTTGTGAGATGGCACATATGGGCTATTTGGGGTCTCCTCCCCTAAGCTTGCTTTGTTGTCACCCTCTGGCGTAGGCTTCAACACATCAGTCACAGTTAGTGTGACTCGTGGCTGCTCATCCTTCTCGGTGGTTGTGACTTCACTATGTAATGTCACCTTTACCTGCTCCTCCTGCCTAGATGTGGGCACTGTTGTGATGGGTTTTGGGGTGGATTTCCTGAATGGAAAATATCCGCCTGGTAGTCCATATAAGCTATGGGGGTACGGCACCCTGGGCTTAGCCTCTGTTTCAAAATGCATTTTGCCCTTTTCATAGACCTCCTCCACCGGTGGCTCTGTCTCCTTAATCACAGATATATATTTCACTTGATGATGTACTTGAGCAGACTCTGCATTACCAGCCGGTCTTTGTTGATTTGCATGCTTCATGGTGGCCACTTCATTGGCAATTTGAGTCACCGTCGTCTCTAGTGTCCTCATCTGCGCTCCATGACTTTGAAATGTCTGCCCAAATTTAGTCAAAATCTCACCATGGGACTGTAACTGCTTACTGAACATATTCATCAACTCTTGATTCTGTTTCACTACTTGGCTGAGCAATTCAGTGCTTTTGTCCTCCGTAGTGGGCTGTGATTTTGCATCCGGGTCTTGTAGGAAGTTGTTTGGATCCTTCCATGAAAATTTTCTATCCTTTCTCCAAGACTAATCATTGCTCCTATAACCCTGTTGTTGCATAAATCTGATTTGAGCCTCCTCATCGGATTCTTTATCTTTCTCCACAAGCTTCTTGGCTATGAGATCCAATTTGTCATTCAATTCTTTGATGGCTTTGGCATCCGCTGCAACTTTAACTTGTTCTGGTGCATTTCTATCGCCCCATGATTGCTTTCTAGCCATATTCTTCAAGATTTCCCAACACCTAGTGCCAGTGTTGTTCAAGAAGAACCCAGAACCTGCTGAGTCTAGATTGCTCCTGTCGTGTTCATTTAAAGCAAAGTAGAAGATCTTCACTTGTTTTTCCTTATCTAGCCCATGATGTGGACACTTCCGCAGCATTATTTGGAAGCGCTCCCATGTCTCAGAATATGTCTCTCCAGTCCTTTGATAGAAATTGTGGATTTTTCGTACTAGGTCATTGGTTTTCTCCGGTGGAAAGAATCTCTCGAAGAAAACCTCGATCATTTGATCCCAATTCTCAACAATCTCAACATCTAGGTTATGCAGCCATTCACGTGCATTACATGCAAGAGAGCTAGGAAACAGCTTCAAATACAGTGTCTCCTGCAGAAACCTATCTATCTTGATAATATCGCTATTTTCCACGAAAGTGTTGATGTGTGCAACTGGGTCTTCATTCTCCAGCCCGTGAAATGCTTGAGACTTGACCAAATTTATCAGTGTCGGATCAATCTTATAGGTTGGAATGTTAACTTCTTGCTTTTTTATCGGCCCCTTTGATGCTGATGAAGAAGAGGCCTTTATCTTCTCCCATATTGTCTGTTCCTCAGCCATGACTTCTGGTTCAGAGTCTGAATCTATATCCTCAGGTTGATCTTGAATGTTGTTCTCCTCATCGTCTGATCCCAACGGTGGAACCTCTGGTGATGGCAGTGTGTAGTCTGTGCTACGTGTCTTCACCATGCACTGGTACTTGTAAGGTAATAAATTTGATTCAGTACAGTGATAGATGATTGCTAAATATAAAAGATAAATGATGAATTTCAAAAATAATAATAAAAAATAAAATGTGGCCTAGAGTGGCCGCTTGCAACACTCGTAGTGCTGACAGTTGTCGTGTCCCCGACAACGGCGCCAAAAACTTGACACGATTTTACCGTGTGTATAACGCAAGTGCACGCGTCAGAGTAATATAGGTCTTGTGAGGCCCGAGTCGAACATAGGGACATTGAATTGTCATTAGACTACTTACTAACTACTCGTGATCAGCTAGACCAATTAAAAGGTTTGATAGTTGATTGAAAAAAAAAAACAAAGCAATCGATTACATGTTTAGTTTAATCAATTTAAATGGGAATCTTTAGGATTGTGGTTTCACCGCTGGTTCTCGTTGTATTTATTTCTTTATAGTTAATCAAATTCGTCTCTCATTCCAGGTAGTGGCATGTAGTCAGAATTGTTCACTGTCGTGATACAATTCACTACCTAAATCTAGGTCGGTTCCACTATCGTAGTAACCTATACCCTAAACTAGGTGCATGAAGACCAAACTCTGGGTTTCCACCATTAATCGTACATCACCTTGTTCAAGGGATTTATTAACTAATGTGAATTTCGTCTCTTTTCAATCGTTAATTCTTCTTTCAAAGTAATTAAAGGCATTAGAGTATCATTAGGGTGATCAATCATAATGATATAATGGAGAAAACGAAATCATACTACGGATTTAAGAGACAAAATATGAATTACTATGATAAAAATGTCATACAACGATTACCTGGGCTACTCCCGGCCCTAAAGACAAAGGGGATTAGCCCTGCATGTTCATCTCAATGAAAGACATGATGGAAGAAGGGGAAAACATGGAGAAACGTGAATGAAAGTGATGTAAACCCCTGAACGGAGGAGATCCAAGCGTTTCTTGACGTAGAGTGCGCGATCTACAGCCTTCCGGCAGTGGGAAACGTCTTTTGCAGCTCTCGGAATGATCGGGGCGTGCTTTTGAGCTCCGTTCTTCTCTCCACCTCTCCTTGGGACTTGTGCAATGGCTAATGACGTCATCCCCTGCTTAGGGCCACCGTCATTAGGTATATGGACCACTTTGGGTCGCCAAAAGATCACCATCGTCCGATCAAGATCGATCTGAAACAAAAAATATCCTGACGGCGTAGATACCATCGACGCGGGTCGATGGTATCGACCCGTCATAGTATCGGTAGGTTTTATTTTCTCTTTGATGCTCCGACTGATGCAGACTCGATACCATCGACACGGGTCGATGGTATCGACACCTTTAGGCGTCGGTTTTGTCACCTTTCCGACATTGAAGCTGTGCAACGCCGATAGTATCGATTTTTATGTCAATAGTATCGACCGGCTGATCGCTGGCTCGCTGAAGGTATCTCGCTACCATCGACTTCCTAGTCGATGGTATCGACTCTGCTTGGCTCCTTGTGGCTGTCTCACTGTGACTGTGTCGATACTATTGACGGATGTGGATGGTATCGACAGCTGTGTATATGCATTTTTCCTGAAATTTCAAGACAAAGCCAAATCAGCTATGCTAAAACCCATTATTATGATCGTTTATAATCAGAAAGATAAAATATGAGAGATTTGATACAAAATGAGATTATATACTAAAGCAAATGAATCATGCGATACTAACTACAAAAGTGACTAATAAACACATAAAACACATGTAAAACAAGTCTATAAAAATGACTCAAAATCATCGCAGCAGTCTACCTAGAATGGTAACCCAATATGCTACCTAAGATGGATGCCCGATATGATACCCGATATGGATGCCCGATATGGGGCATATCTTGTGCACAATATGGCACTAAACACAAAGCTTGTATCTGATATGGGGTCAAGCATCTAAGCTCATACATGATACAAAATTAATCTGAAGTAATAAGATCTAAGTGATAGTCCATGTGATGTGAGTACATAATATGTTGATTCGGGTTTACACCCTCAAAACATGACATGGTGATGTGGTTATACCACATGCCGATATGAATATTTGACCTAAAGTAAAGGATGTGGTTTAAAGTATAGTATGGTGTTAAATAAAATATAATGTGAATTGTTAATGATGGACTAATATTCCTCAAAAAGGAGGATTGAATCAAAAAGTATGATGTATTTGATATCCTAGTAAGGATGAGAAAAAAATGCATGCTTGTGTTTTTAATCATTTAATGATAAATGATGAGAAAATATATAAGAATGATTGAATACTTATGATATCAATGTATGCCCCTAGATGTGTGGAGCAATGAATTAGCGTTTGGATTAATAATATGAACATGAAACCTTATTCGGCTATAAAGGGAAACCCTAACCATAAAGATGGGAAGGTTGTATTTCTCTTATTACATAAGCCTTGTGAGGCATGTTAAATACTTGTATAACAAGTATAATGATTAATGGCCTTGTGAGCCATGTGAATAAGTTGTTGCCTAGTGAGAGGTGACAAGATGTGTAATGGCCTTGTGAGCCACATGAATAAGTTGTTGCCTAATGAGAGGTGACAAGATATGTAATGGCCTTGTGAGCCATATGAATAAGTTGCTGCCTAGTGAGAAGTGACAAGATGTGTAATGGCCTTGTGAGTCATATGAATAAGTTATTGCCTAATGAGAGGTGACAAGATGTGTAATGGCCTTGTGAGCCATATAAATAAGTTGTTTCCTAGTGAGAGGTGACATGATGTGTAATGGCCTTGTGAGCCATATGGAATACTTGTACAATAAAGTAAAATGAATACTTGGGTCTCAGGACCTAGAGGTAATGAAAGGATAGTCGAAATGGAGGTAATATGTTCGATCTTTGTTTGGGAAATGTACATAAATACGGCCGTAGAAAGCGTGCACGACAATTATATATATATATATATATAAAGAAAGCGTGCACGACAGCATGGGACACTCTAATGTCGTCATCTCGTTTTATCGGTGTTCCTCTTCTTCACGTCACATGACCGTCCAAGAATCGGTTCGCGTACAAATTCCATCACCGCCGTCACCGCCGTTGACTCCCATGCATCCACTTGGTTTCTTATTCTCGGGTAAAGGCATACCATGGTTTTAACGTTTGCTTGGTTGTCATTTCAAAATGAGCTATCATCTTTGTTCTTGGGTAGGGTTTGTCCCCTCCATATCCAATGGCTAGGTAGTAGACAAGTTCCATCTATAATCTGTGGGAATCATAGATCGTGGACTTTTTTGCATTACAGAGTTCTACAGGTACCAAAACTTTGCTAGACTAGGGTGGTCTCACAGTGAATGTGTGGCCATGCAACGCATTTTCTCGTTCCTGCGTATCCACAAGAACGGGGATCACCGTACAATCGGACATCACATAGGGTGCCATCAAAGAAGCAACGCAAGTGGGACACGTCTGAGTAGAAAACAGTTATATGCCTATATGTCTAGGAAAAGAGCTCGTCACGCGCGTTGGGCGTCAAGCGCAGCTCACGCGCGGGAGATGAGCGGTATTATTAGGGGAGAGGTTGATTTGGGGTGATGACGTGACATGTTTTAATTGGATGTATTGGTAAATATTGTGTAATATGCAAATAAATTTATTTTACTTATAAATTTTGAACCGCATGAATTTTTTGACGAAATAAAAATCAATAGATTTATTATGAAAAATACATTCGAACAAAACTCATATTTGATATATTTTTAATAAAAAAATATAAAAATGATATGAATAGGTGATTCTGGGTGCCAATGAACTATTTTGGGTATCAATTAATCATCTTTGGGTGTCATTACTCATTTATGGGCGCCAATAAGTTATTATTGGGCGTGAAGTACCCTTATATCCTATTTAATGTGTACAACCATATTTATGCGTCATTAAGTTATTTTTTGGTGTCAAACAAACCTATTTGGGTAATATTTTTATACTTTAGGGGTCAATGAACTCTTTTGGGCATCAATTAATAATTTTTTAGTGTCAATAGTCATTTATGTGTGTTGTTATACTTCTGGGTGTCAATGAACTATTTTGCGCGTCATTAAGTGGTTCTTAGGTGTCAAACAGACCTATTTGGGCATCGTTATGTTGTTTTAGTTGTCAATACCTTATTTAGGTGTCATCTTTATACTTCTAGGTGTCAATGAACCACTTTGGGCGTTAATTAACTATTTTTGAGTGTCAATAAATATTTATGGGTGTCATAGCATCTAAAAATTGCTAAATAGCACCAAAAAATGGCTAAATGGTGCCCAAAAATTGCTAAATTTTTTGAGTGCCATACAAACATATTTTGGCGTCGTTACATTATTTTTTATTGTCAATACCTTATTGGGTGTCATCTTTATACTTCTGGGTATCAATGAACCATTTTGGGTGTCAATTAACCTTCTTTGGGTGTCAATAATCATTTATGGGCGCCCTTATGTTGTTTTTTAATGTGAATTGCCTTAAGTTAGTTGTCAATTAACTTAGATGTGATATAACACATACAATATTTACTTGGGTATCATTTTTATACACTACGTGACAATGAACTATTTCTAGACGTCAATGAACCATCTTTAGGAGTCAATTAACCTATATATATCATTTTTGAATTTTTTTCTCAAAAATATGTCAACATTAGACTTGTTAGATTGCATTTTTCGTAACGAATCCAACAATTTTTGTTTCATTAAAAAATTCATTACGGTTAAAAAGTTATAAGAAAAACAAATTTATTTTTCTATTGCATAATTATAAAAAAAAACTACCCAATCACCATCTGCCACGTGGAGGCGGTTTGGGGGTTGATTTGAGGTTGGTTTCATCTGCACGTGAGGGGCGCGTGAAGAAAGTTTAACTCCTATCTATATGATAAGGAATCTTAGTTGCATGGTCAAACTCGGGTACGTCAGGAAAACAAAGCATGGCAGACTTTTGTTGTCACAAGAAGCTACGATCAAATCGGGCCAAAAAACCTAAATGGCACATTTGCCATATTTATTCCCTAAATGGCACATTCTTGAACTTATTGCCCAAAATGGCACATTTGCGGAGCAATGCGTCCTTTTTTGGGACGCATTACTGTCTCATGAGCCAATGTGTCCCAACAACAGACACATTGGTCCCACAAGAGAGCAATGTGTCCTAATTTGGGACGCATTGTCCTCTTGTGGGACCAATGTGTCTATTATTGAGACACAATGCACCAATGAGTCCCAGTCGGGGACGCATTGCAGCAATACGTCCCCATGCAGGACACATTATTTTTTTTATATTTTTGTAGTCACTGATATTCTTTCATAGTTATTTATATGTATATTAACAATATTGATTATATTTGTACATTTACAAATCGTTAACTTGTATTTGGATGTCTATAATATACCCAATTATTATAAATTTGTCAATTTCAATAGCTCGTAACATGCATATGGGATATATAAGTGGTATTGCAACCAACATCAGTTGGTTCATAATTGATTATATAATAAGAACTTAATCCAAAAAAATGAGATAGCAATTAAAAACAAGGTTAAAACATGAACCAACATGACGAGAAAATAATACACAACACACAACAGAACAATATGATTGATCTAAAATGAACCAATGTGATATCATAATATGATAGATCCACATACAATAGATGTTTTCACAAAGGCATACATACAATACAGTACAATATATAAAAAACTAAGCATGTCCTCCTCACCCACGACGTCCTCACCCACCTCCCGCTACATCTGGCTCCTCTATACCGATGTTACCTGGAGATGCCTGAACTGGGAACAACTGTGTAGGAGGATGTTGTGAGCATCAAGGTGGAAATGAAAAGGTGGAGGTGGGGTGAGGGGTCTCTGAAAACCAGGATATGATGCATCAGGTGGGGTGCATCCTGAGAAATCAAACGAAGAAGGTGAATATGTGGCATAAGGTGGTGGTCAGCTCTCATGAATAACTGGTGGTGGGAATGGAGTGTATGAAATAGAAGAAGAACTTGCTCCATGGTAGGATGTTGGTTGAGGTGGGGTGATGAATGAAGAATAAGAACCAGCTCCTCCAAAGTATGGGCTTGTATGTCCCCATCCCATGAATTGAGAAGTGAGAGTGAGCTTGGTAGCAGTAAGTATAGGAGTAGGAGTAGGAGTAGTAGTAGGAGTAGGAGTAGGATTAGGAGTAGGAGTGGGATCAAGGGTTGTGGTATGAGTGGGTATGGGATCCCACGGCTAAGTATAGTCGGGAAGACTGTCAAAGTAAGCCTCCTAGATGCCATAGATGTCATCTCTGATCTGTGTAGGGGCATGCTCTAAAGCCGCTCGGATCGCCACCTATGTTTGCACCTGTAAAACAAAGTATGTATACATATTAAAGACCAATTACATATATTACAAATAACAATGATAAAAATAACAGTTTGTAAAAGAAATAATAATGATACTCACAAATTCTTGCCGGCGATAACTTTGTGCGTAGTATGTGGCTGGAGGCATAGGTGGAGGGGGCACAATGTACTGGGGATGATACCATGCGTAGTGAACCTGAGGACTGAAGACTGTATTAGTTGGTGGAGTGGGAACTAAGCTCTCACGTCTATTGTTCTATAGATGCACCTCCTGTCTATAATGAAGAATCCAATCCTCAGTTGCATGACCCCTCTCATCAATCTGGCTAAGCCGCGACAGCTCAAGAGTAGGTTGTACTTGAACAAAGCTGAACTGTCCAATTACTCTGTTGGGGAAGTGCCACTCCACTATTGTGTAGCACAGCAAAGGTACTCGTGCCAACTAAACATCAATACCCTCTCTACAAATCACAAGCAATCTCTCAAGAACATCAACAGTGTAAGGAGTCAAATTTATATGTTATTCATATAGACAAACATGTATCATATAAAATGGAGTAAATTGTAAATAAATAAAATATATACCATACAACATGTTAGTAGAGGTAAGTAAGTTATACCTGCGAGGGCAAAATTTGGTCAAATGATGAATCGTAAAACTGGATTGTTCTCCTGATAGTGTCACTCCTTTGGATAAAGGTAGGCCACCTATTAAATTGACAAACTATATTTAGATAAATACTACATAATGTTTGGACAAATATAAAAATTAATTGTGTAGATATTTACCTGTAACTGAAGGGAACATCTTCTAGCCACTCCCCCCAGTGCATAACAATTGAACATGGGTGTCCAATTCCCAACCTCTCCCAACACCACAGCTGTAATAGACAGACACAACCTGACAGATGGGCAGTTCTCTTGGACCGGGTGGTAGCCTTATAAAACTCCCTATATAAGTAAGCTAGAGTTGAAGCACCCCAAGATAGAGTGCCACAATGTGCAAAATCAGACACAAGAGGGAGGTACCTAACATGCATTCTATCCCCGGTACTATCTGGGATAATGTAACTACCTAAGAAGTATAGGAGATAAGCCCTGGTGTACCTTGTCCTCAGTTCTAGTTGTTGCTCTTCATCACCCACAGTCATATCCATATCCATGAAGTTCTCACGCAGCCAAATCAAGGAGATATGCCCCTTAGACATCCCATTTTTTGCATCTCCTAAGAAATTCTCACAAAGGTGAGACCAAGAAGAAAATTGTCCCTCATTTACACCTATAGGATAAGAAGCTATAACAGGTGGGCCATCAATCCTAAGACCTAGAAGCACTACAACATCCTGAAGTATTACAGTCATCTCAAACAGGGGAAATCTAAAAGTATTGCTAGTATTGTCCCACCGATTAACTAATGCAGTGATTAAAGTGGGGTCAAAGTGGATAGAGGGTAGCCTATGAACAAGCCCAAAACCAGCCATGGAAATATTTTCTAAAACATCTGGGTCAGTAATAGGCCATTGTGCCAACATGATGTGGTGCTGGGAGAGTCGGAAGGTTTCTTGTCTAGGAGCCATATCTATGAAAAGTGCAAATATTACATTAAATAAAAAGTGCAGATATTGTACAACATAAGTTTGTCAAGATTCTTCATTACATAAGATGAAATTAATTCAAATACATGAACTACCAAACAATATTAAAATACAACATGAACTATTAAAAGAGAAATATTACAATAATTAGTTACTGCATTTGATTCAATATCTCATCTAGAGGTTCATAAAATGGCCACATTTGATGTACAACTCGATGTATCTCTGGATGTGATACATCTAACTAGTTTTTAACTTGTTCATTGATTGGCATTACTTTCTGTTAAGTGTGATCCCAATACCAACCATGTAGCTCAAGAAGTTCTTTATACATGTAAAACATTTTCTTTAAAAATTGCCAATGAAATTTTGTTTGTTCTTTTGTCACTATAAATCCTAACTTGTTGTACAACAAATTTGGTATGTCATTCCAGTCATCATCCAATAGAGTTTGATGAGCCATTTTTCCCTGTAGGCACTTTGTAGCTAGTATTTGGATTAACTCTACCAACATGTGAAATGTCCATGTCCTTCGATGAGCCATCTATAAAAAACCCATTATAAATTCATTCTTTTAGTGAAATTGCAAACATTACATGATGTGATTTAATTGTAAACATTACATGACTTGAGTAAATTGAAATTGCAAACATTACATTACGTGATTAAATTGAAATTGCAAACCTTATATGACTTGAACAAACTAAAATTGCAAACATTACATGCCTTAAGTAAATTGAAATAGCAAACATTACATGACCAGACATCATATTACATTAGGACAAGTGTGTCTATTATGGCCCCTTCTGCCACACTTATGACAGTGATATGTATACTGATTTGGATCAACATCCATAGTTGAAGGCCTTCTCTTTTTCTTTGGTCTTCCAGCTTGCCTTCGTTTCCTAGGGGGTAATAAGGGATAAATACCTCTACTTTCATCAAATTTAGGCCAATACCTCTTGTCAGGAATACTACAAAATTCAGTTCTGTATGTGTTTAGATAAGCCTCATTTGTATAATATGTGCTCACAAGTGCATCAAGATCCCAATTGACAGAGTCTGTAGCTACCCAAACATGAGAACATGTATAATGCCATTATTGTGGAAAACCACAACTGCATTGACTGTCACCATTTGGATGCACTATTACTTGAAATCTATGTCCATCTATGTCACCAACAAGTCATTCATCATTGTTCACATGGATGTGTATTGTCAGTTTTTTTTTGCATCCTCTCAAACATTATAAAGCTTATCATGAACCCTCAAGGGCCATTTCAGTCCATCTTGTGCACGTTTATTTGTGAGATTATGCCTCTCTAGCCACATTGTCACGGAGTGATAGTATGTAGCAACAATTAATGCATGTATTGGCAAAACTCTAACATTTTTTAAGACTTCATTACACCCTTTAACATGATTGCTAGTCAATGACCCATACCTACAACCTCTGTCATATGCGAGAGACCAAAGTACTAGATTTTGGCCTAATAAATACGCCTTTGCTGCTGGTTCTATGGTTTCTATAACATGCATATGGTGATCAAATTCATATGTATCAGTTGTGGATCCCACCTTCCATAAAAGCTCCCTCAACTCCTGGGACTTGAACTACTTATGGAAGTTCTCTCGAAGATGTCGAAGACAATAACAATGTTGAGCCCAATCAAATTTTGATTCAAGTGTTAGAAAAATCCCACTCATTCAATCATAAATAATACACAAGTTTGTACGTCGTGGAATGATTGGAATACAAGTTTGTAGACAACCAAAGAACCACTCCCAGTAGTCCTTATTTTCTTTCTTGACAAAAGCAAAAGCAAGTGGAAATAGACCATTATCAGCATCTATGCCACATGCAATGAGAAGTATACCAGTATATTTTTCTATTAAAAATGTGTCATCAACAGTAAGAATAAGCCTGCAATAGGCCCAACCCCTTACAACTGGACCAAATGCCCAAAACACCCGCTTGAATCTACGAGTGTCTTCAGTTTGAAGGGTATAATCATCAATAAGGTGGGAATATATAGTTCTTGGAATATATTGTGTCATAGATATCAAGAACGGCAACAAACTATGATATGATGATTCCCAGTCTCCAAATATTTTACAGACAACCTTCCTCCTCATTAGATATGCCTTCTTGTAAGATATATGGAGCCTTAGTTCAACATTCACCTTGTCACGGATTTTTTGTGTCGACATATCCAATCATCATACTAGGATTGGCATTATCATTCAAGCAATATAAGATGTTGTGAGTTGGTGATGATCATGATTCATAACAGTTAATTCATAATTGTGGCATGCTTTACGACATTTTATCTTCCACATGCCACCTGCTCTTTTGGACTGGTAAGCGGTCAATCTCCAAGGACATCATTGATCATGGATACAAACAAGTTTAAGATTATGATTATTTGAGCATAATGTATGGTATTGGACATTCTTTTGTATCAACCATTTTTGGAGCGTCTCAACCAGTACAACTTTGGATGCAAATAAAGCACCCTCATATATAACAGTGCTGGAAGGATTGTAATTGAGATGAAATTCATGACAAAAATCTTCCACCCAGTCATCATCTGGAAAAGCTTCATAGTTGGAATCAGTGTGTTCATGTTGGGGCCATTGTTTGTCAAATATGGATGGAATAGAACTCAATGCTGGAATAGAGTCAGGGAATGGATGTGTGTGCTCATCATCGGTTTCAGTCAATGACTCCTCCTCAGGTGGTTCACTATTATTACCACCTTCAATATCACTATTGTTATCACCTTCGCGATCACTATCATTATCACCTTCATGATCACTATCATTATCTCCCTCGTCAACCTCAACACCAACATTCTCAGTAGTAGGATTTTGAGAGAATTGAGGTGGTTGACTCCATTCAACAGTTAAATAACTTTGAGAGAATTGAGGTGGTTGACTCCATTAAGCAGTTAAATGACTTTGAGAGAATTGAGGTGGTTGACTCCATAAATGATTGTGAGGGAATTGAGATTGAAATTGATTCAATAGACCCATGAAATAAGGTTGTTGGTGGATAGATGTTTTTTCAAGAAACACATCAATATAGGCATCAGTTGAAAGTGATAACAAGGTTATGTATGTATCATCATCATCAACTTGTACGAGCATATGATTTTCTCTAAGGAAACGATAGGATATTTTGATAGAGAAGTGGTTGGGAATGATGTCAAGTGTTGTATAGATATATGGTTTTAGTTTAGATAGGGTATTAATAAGTGAAATGTTTATAGGTCGACCAAATCGACTAGAATAAGACTCATCAGAGAGAAATTGACCATCATATCGCATCTTGACAATTTGTGAATTTAAACTAGATGCCATGTTCCTATCATTGTAAAATAATAATTCATATTTTAGAACATTATATTAACATGAATTAATATTTTATAACAATGACATCATTTTTAAAAGAGTAGTTAAGATTTTAGAACAATAATTTTGAATTTGGAATTAAATTTATTTTACTAATTTTTCTATAACATTAACTTTTTAGAACAACAATTATACTATTTTTTAGTAACATTAACATTTCTATTCAACAACAATTTTTCTATTTTTTTAGTAACATTAACATTTCAGAACAATAATTTTGCTATTTTTTCAGTAACATTAACATTTCAGAACAACAATTTTGCAATTCTAAATAATAATTTTTCAGGTATTAATTAACCTTCAATTGTCATTTTCGACATCATTATTTTAGTAATGTGGAATTAAGGAGTAGCAATACAATTATTTCAGTTGTAATAGTGCATACTAATGTTAAGTTCAAGTTTTGGAAATTAAAATTTTGGTAGAAAAAATACCTCAAATGGAGAGTTCTCCCTTGTCAATCAAAGAATACGAGAAGAGATAGAAGAGCAGCAGCAGAATCGCCTCCAAGAAGTACAAGAAATGAAGAAGATAGCTGTAATGACCCCGCCTCCCGGTAACCCCCAATTAAGGGAGACCAAAGGGTCAGTGCCGTTATCCAATTAACAAGATCAAAGGTTCAACAAATAATCAATAACAATTATGAAATTCTACTAACTAACTGGAATTTGTTATAAAATTAAAACTTTACTTACCTTTGAAAAACTTTGGAAGTCTATCTATCCAGAGCTTGAATCTACTCTATCTAATCCTTCGGGCACTTTAAGTTTTATTTTCCACAATGTGTCACTTTACCGTTTGTTCGTTTCAGGGTTGTACCTAAAACGCCGACAAACAAAACGTCAGTCAGTATATCGAAATATACTGGTATGTGGGAACAACCAAAATCTTGCAAATAAGGCTAACAATTTAATAATCACAATCAAATTAATTAACAAGCCAATTTACACTTTTCAGTATGACATTCTCCACCACTTTTGCCCTAACCCTGGCATACCCACCTTAGGGTGCCCTTTGCCAATGACTTAAGGCCACCTTCTCAATCCCTAGCTTGGTGCCTGGGGGTCACCACTCATGGTGCCCACTAGTCATGCAATATCATAGGCCACCTTCTTGGTGCCTATGGTCACCACTCAAGGTGTCCATTAGTCTACCCATCTGGGCCTGACCTTTGGCATCATCCATCAGGGTGGCATGTAGGTGCGAGAATCCATGCTTCTATTATTAACGTGATAATCATAGTGACTTTATGATTTGCAAGTATGAACATCCAATAGATAATTTGCATTCAATGCGATTGACCATCCAGAAAATCCTCGAAAAACTAGGGCGGTTATCCATAATTAACCACATACCTGTCAAGTTGTCTTGAATGCAGAAATAACCAAAACATAGAAATCCCAACCAAGCAACTAATCATGCACAAGATCTTGAAATAAATATACCAATTTCCTTTTATCAATATTTATCCAATATCCTCATATTCCTTAGGATTTCTATTCCAATTTTAGGGTTTCCTTGGCAATTAGGGTTTCACTTCATCTTTCATTATTTTAAACCCTAATTTAACACAATTGAATACAAACCCTAATTATTTCCACATCTAATTATCAATTCCAGATTAAAGGCATAATTAACCATTAATCAAGCTCATTAAGCCTCTTTTTATTAAAGCTACTACTTTTATCCTCTTAATCCATGAAAATATCATTATATGTATTTATCATTAATTCATAGTTCATTATGATCCAAATCACATATGAACTCGATTTGCCATTAATTCCACCTTCTATTCATGTGAAAACCCTAATTACTACATTTAGGGTATTTATCCACAAATTAGGAACTTTAATGCTCGAAATAGCTTAGATTCGGCATATTCCAACTTTAATCATGAAATTAATCAATTAAAGCCATTAATAGTCAAACTAGTCAACATTAGGGTTTCAAGGCTCATTAAAGTATATTCATGCATATGAAACTTTAAATTAACTAATTATATGCAAAGTCCATCCTTATTCTTCCTAATGTTCATTTTTATCATTAACAGGCTAAGATCAACTTTAATCATCTATTAAACCCTACTAATCACTTTAATCATACAAAAATAGGGTTCTTTAACCATTAACACATTAAAGTTGATATCTTCCATTATTTTTCAAATTGCATAATGAATCAGGCTTCAGTTATATTTTTATTAGATTCCGCTCATTTTTCTGAGCAAGATTCATATATTACATGTCCCCAACCGAGCTACCAATATTTATCAATGAATTTTGCATTAAAACACTTACTTGGCCAATCAGCAAGCACCACATCACCTCATGTATGCAACGCGGCCCATCTTTGATTTTATAACTAAATTACGGTATTGCCCCCGTTTAAGTCAGCGATTCTTCACACACTAGAGGGGCGTTTCTGTCCATCGTGACCCTAGGTTGTCTTCAACCTTGGCTCCCGCCCTGGCAGCCGACGGCCGCCGATCTGCGCACAACGTGGGCACGCCCTCCCCTCCTCAGGGCTCGGGGGTTGTTGCCAAGGACCGCCCCAACTCCGCCGCATCTGGGCGTAGCCAGAGCACCACAAAACCCATGACCTATCTAGTCACTTCCATTCACGACGGGCCTGCAACAGCGGTCGTCGTTGCAGCCGTCCAGCTGAGGTGGCACACGATCCAGAGCACGAACTGCTGGCCTCTTCTTCCGGCGTTGTCGTGGGAGAGTCATGGTTCCAACCAGACCTCGCCACCGCTCCTTGGTGTCCTTAGGATAGACCTACATCGTCCTCTAGGGTTGCATGGAAAGAATATGAAGAGAGAAAAGAGAGAAGTGTGTGGAATCCTTTCCAAAATCGAGCCAACAGCCCTACCCCTTATATAGGGGAGGGTATTGATGCCTTACGATGCTTGCCCATGAAGCAACAGGGTTTTCTCCCAAAAGGAATCTAATTCCTTTATTGAAAATCAAGATTCTCCCTCTTACTCCGTATCCTTTTGATATCCCCTTTTTCTTTAGGAAATTAGGAATTCAAAATTCTTCTCCCTTATCCTCTTTAATCTTGTCTTTTAATTCCTTGGCCTCGAAATTCTATTTTTATTTAATAAAGAATGCTTCCCTTTTTATGAATATCACAAAATCCATTAATAATGTATCACATTATCCTTTTATTTTACAAATTCGGTATTTTCTCTCTCCTCTTTCTTCATTGGGACTCCTTGGATCCCAAGAAACTCTAAGAATTTGAAATTCCTTTTTAAGGAATACTCATTATCCTTAAATGCATCAAAATGTATTATTTCACATTATCTTGTTTATTTCTTATTAAAATGATTCCTTTTTTAGGATTTCTCATTATTTCTCTTTTATTTTCCTTATTGGTATTCCTTTTATCATTAGGAATCATTGGGATACGAAACCCCACTAAGGATAACTCGATTGCACCTCTTTTCACTTGTTTTCCACATATTACCATTATTTTCAATTTATTTCTCGATAAGGAAATATTTAATTGATCTTTTCTTTTATTATTGTATTTTCTATACCACCTTAGACTCCTTGGAACCCAAGGAATCCAAGAGGCACGAAATCCCTCTTTAGATTTGCCTTCTAGAGGTTTCCACATTTTTCCTTTTTCTCTATTTTCTTATTTGCTCGATAATAGTGGAATTTCTTTTATTCTCTCCTTGTTATTGGGCCCAATAGCCAATAAAGCCCACAAATAAATCAACAAGGCTATTTTAAACGAAAATCATGCATTCATTTATTATTTGTTCATTTATGTTTAATATGAGAAATTACATTTCTCAGCAAATGAACCCAAAATTGGGGTTGTAACAATAGCAGCTCCAAGATCGCCCAAAATAAGTTAGAAATCGCCTCCAAGCAGTAGAAATCTGAACAAGAACTCCTGAGCAATGAGAGTAGAGAGCAAGAATAAGGAAATGAAGAATGGTGTGAGTTTGGAGGGCTGATTTCGCCCAATATTTATAGGAGAGCAATGTGTCCCGGTTGGGGACACATTGCTCCCACGTGACACTGTGACGCGGCCCAACGGCAAAATAGTCGTTGGGTTGCGCCGGTCCAGGTGTTGGGTGAGAGGAATGCATCACCTTCCCAACCACATTGCCCGTGTGGAAAAATTTAGCCGTTGGGGCATCTCCGCACGTGACGTATTGGGCTCACAAGAGGGCAATGTGTCCTGGTTCGGGATGCATTGCCCTCCTGTGGGGCCAATACGTCTCGAACTGGTACACATTGCCCTCTTGTGGGGCCAATGCATCTCAGGTTGGGACGCATTGCCTCGTGGGAGAGTAATGCGTCCCAGAAGGTGACGCATTGCTCGACAAATGTGCCATTTTGGGCAATAAGTTAAAAAATGTGCCATTTAGGGAATAAAATATGGCAAATGTGCCATTTAGGTTTTATATATATGAAATTAAGAGAGAGAGAGAGAGAGAGAGAGGTGTGTTGGTTGCAATAAAGTATATGTGGAATTCCCTAGAATACATCTAAAAAGAAAGGAACTATCATTGTGCCAAACTTTAAAAGCTTTGGGGCCATAATTTGGGTATATTTTCGTCAATAAAGGTACCTATATAGCCATTTCAACGATAGGCTCTATTCTGTTATTCCAATAAACTCATGATCCACGTGAAAAATAAATAAAACCAGAAATACTATATATATATATATATATATATATATATATATATATATATATATATATATATATATATATAGAGAGAGAGAGAGAGAGAGAGAGAGAGAGTCAGGCTAGAATACACTCGAGCGTATCCGGAGCGGAATACACTCAAGTAGTTTTTCATGATGTAATTTTTTTTTGAAAATCTAATATGTTGATCTTATTAAACATCTTATGAACAACTCATATGAAAAATTTGAGCACATTTGGATATGTATAGCTCATGTTATGAAGACCGCAAAAATTATATATTTCAAATTAGTTTTGCGCGTCAATTTTGTTGCCCTTGGATGAGTGACTTAAACTCATCCAAATGGACTCAAATTTTGTATGTAGCCTAGTTATAGTATGACGGTGGAGATCAACGGTTTACATTTCGTAAAAAATAGTATATATATATATATATATATATATATATATATATATAGAGAGAGAGAGAGAGAGAGAGAGAGAGAGTCAGGCTAGAATACACTCGAGCGTATCCGGAGCGGAATACACTCAAGTAGTTTTTCATGATGTAATTTTTTTTTGAAAATCTAATCTGTTGATCTTATTAAACATCTTATGAACAACTCATATGAAAAATTTGAGCACATTTGGATATGTATAGCTCATGTTATGAAGACCGCAAAAATTATATATTTCAAATTAGTTTTGCACGTCAATTTTGTTGCCCTTGGATGAGTGACTTAAACTCATCTAAATGGACTCAAATTTTGTATGTAGCCTAGTTATAGTATGACGGTGGAGATCAACGGTTTACATTTCGTAAAAAATAGTCTTAATATGCAAACACACTTGAGTGTATTCGTGCAATCCGTACACTCGAGTGTATCCTAGCCTGACTATATATATATATATATATATATATATATATATATATATATATATATATATATATATATATATATATATATATATATATATATATATATATATATATATATATATATATATATATATATACAGAGAGAGAGAGAGATATGTGTTGGTTGCAATAAAGTATATGTGGAATTCCCTGGAATACATCTAAAAAGAAAGGAACTATCATTGTGTCAAGCTTTAAAAGTTTTGGGGCCATAATTTGGGTATATTTTCGTCAATAAAGGTGTCTATATAAACATTTCAACGATAGGTTCTATTCTGTTATTGCAATAAACTCCTGATCCACGTGAAAAACAAATAAAACCAGAAATACTACATATTCGAACAAACCCAACAAGGTATTGCACATTAAACACGAAATTCATGGGGAGACATCCTCCGGCCAAGTGGTTTCCCAACGCCTCCAGTTGCAATGCGGCAGCGCCGTCCTTGGGTGGTACTTTCAAACGCATTGCCTGATACTACGAAGGAACGACTATCAAATCCGGTAGGCAAAGAACCGAAGATGTTGTGTGGGCCTCGTCAACCAAGACTTGAACTCCAACCGTGGTCGTCGATGAATCCGGTAGGCAAAGAACCGAAGATGTTGTGTGGGCCTCGTCAACCAAGACTTGAACTCCAACCGTGGTCACTGATCTCAGTCTGGGCCACCAATGAAAGAGTAGCGGCCTAGTGAAGCCCACTTGACAGCAGTTTTTGTCGCTCGCTTGCTGTCTCTCTCTCTCAAACCGGATACGTACAAAATCAGCCAACTAGTAACGCGCGCCCGCCGACCGGGGAACAAAGTCCACAAAGCTGCGTGCAAATCATGCTGAGTCGTGCAAATTGGCTTCCTTTTCAGTTTTCACCCAATCCGCTGAGCAGGTGCAAGCAACATGTGCAATGTGTGCTTGGGTCGTGAAAGGAAATATTTGCCTTTTCGGGCCAACTTGGGCTTTTCCTTTGAGAGCTTCCGGCTACTTGATTATATTGAGCAGGACAAGGAAAACAGCTCTTACTTCTAAAAAGAAAATCTCGCAACCAAATTGAAATGCATTTGTGCGACGGGAAAGCTCCACCATTTTTTCACTCTTCAATCGGCAGGTTTCCACGCAATAGCTCTTTAGTGCTTCCATTGGGATTGATTCGTTGCCATTATCTTGATGATCCCTTTTGCTTTATGACTCGTTTTTGGAGAAGGAAGTATGGAATGAATTTTGGCTTGGAGTTGATTATTTTCTTAGATTTGTGTTGTTTTTTGTTGGGGTGGGGGGGGGGGGGGGTGCTCTTTCAGAACCATACCCCCGCATTACGACCTCTAAGTTAGATGACACATTACTTAAAGAACATGTAAACAATCAAGATGAGTAGAGACTTAATGACTAAAAAACTACTCAACTGTAGAGTAAACATATTAAGGTTAAAGGAAAATTGCTAGATCTTAGTGTACAAGTCTAACAATCCTAACATGGAATGTCACCAAATTATAACATCGTGTTGATTGACGGAAAATATTGTCACGTAGATTATTTTCTATCTACAACCTAACCCTCCACATACGTACCTAAATAACAATATGGCATACTAATAGCTAGCTTATAAGTACAATATTGTGACATATCATAAAAGAGAATGCAATAATATAAAATATAAGCCTAACTAAATTGTAACCTAAATGAGTAAAATATTATATTTAAAGCATATGCACGTGAAATAAACATTGACAAGATAGTACTTGCCATTTTAGGATGGTATGATAGTTTAAGTATAAACAACATGTAAATTAGTTAGTCTATTAGGTAAGGCTACACGTGCAAATATCTTATTTTCAAGAGTTTCCCTAATTAGCTTGGGTTGCACCCACCAAGCTACAACTATATGGATTAAGTCCAAATAGCCCAATACAAGGTCTTAGTGTTATCAGTATCAACAAGACCACCAAATACTCAACCCACTAGGAGTTAGACCACCTACCACCTAAACATAACTCATATACTCTTTTCTTTAGTACTCTAAGACTGAGATCAAACATGTTAGTTGTTTCATAAACCAAACTCCCCGACGTATAGCTACATGGACAAGTGTTTTAATTATTTATTATTTTACATTACTCATCTTTGATAAATACATTTCAAGCTAAATGCATTTATCATATTAATTCGTCGTGCTTACATATTTTTGGCTTTTTAACATTATTATTAATAAAATTTGTATGAATAGGAGAACATCACAAGTTAAATGAGGATGTTTTTCTTGTTTCGATTCATACTATATTTTAATGAGCAACAATATTTTTGTTCCATTTTACTTATCCCATCTTACAATTTAGACCATTCACACTAGGCCACTATCTGCAATCAACATTGCATTCTCAAGTATAAGTCACGATCAAGGTATCGCTAATGACTATAGAGTTGACAATCACATCAACATCATTCAACATTTCTCTCATTATAGGTTTTATTTCACCCCAAATTTATACATTCCTACAAATATTAAACACCTCTACGAGATCAAGATATAGATAATCTTTGTTAGCTCAACATGCTCCAAATAGAGTTTATGCATATAGAAAACTCATTTTGTTAGAAACTCATTGTGTATAGGTAATATCATCATCAACATGTCATGGCATCAGAAGAGTGCATGTAATACTTAGAATATTTCAACTCTTGAAAGTTTATTAAGCTATATATAAGTATGTAATGTTCATCATATAAGTTATTTTCTATAAAAATAAGGCTTACACACAATAGTATGTCATGTTATAAACAATCATACATTATTCTTTGTCCACTTAAAAGGAATTTTGTAACATTGCTAATACAAGAAGCACCCTATTGGGGCTATATCTATATCCCCTTATTTCTTTTTAAATTCATCATATTTGACTAATCATCCATTCACTTTTATGTATCTTTTTCACTTCATTAATACACAATTATTCCTCTTAGTTAATTTCACTCAAGTTCTAACTTAATTGTATTGGCTAAAATATGAGTTAAATATGTTATATGTGTGATTCACAATGTAAACATTTGTAATAATATGAATAACACTTGACCAATGGGTATCATTTCAATCCAATCCATATTCCCTATTCCTTATGCAAAATATTTGTTTCCCAAGTTTTTCATCTTCAATTATATTTTAGTATATAGATGTGTAACCTTCCCTTTTCAATAAAACTACCTAATTCAAGAAGTAGAGTAGGATAGAGATCACTCTACTACCAATGTAATGATTAATTCTTCTTATCACATTATTATATCAATTATTAAAAAAGATTTGCACTCATATCAGATTTCACACTTCATCTTAAAATATGCCATAAGTGGATGTTATTAGGGATGTTCTACATTGATTCCCTCTTACGTCCAAAATTAGTAATTAATTCCTAAATAGATCTAGTTTCTTTCCATTTGACGTTTTAACAATATGTAGGTCTTGTTCTCATTTTTATCCCAAGATTTCTTTTGGTTTTCAGATATTCATCTATGATCTTTGCATATTCATCTTTATCACAAAAACTTTCTTTCTCATTAGTTTATTAGTGTGCAACAAAACTAGAGCTTATTCATATGAGTTGGAAATCCCAAATTTTATACTTAACATCCAATTCATCAGTTTTCCAACAATCCTCTTTCATTTATCTATTGTAAGTCAACATAAAAATTAACCATGAATGAGTAATTCCATTAAAAGTATACAAAAAATATTTGTCAAAAACATATTTATATTCATGAAACATTCATGAGAAATACAAATACACTACTACACTTGATGAAAATTTAATTTCTACGTATCTTATGTGTAATGACCCTGGCCTGGGTTATGAGGTAACCCTATTTGTGTTGGCTCATTAAGTTTCTTAGAAATTTAATATAATCCTCTAAAATGTTTTTCTATCAGGTAACAAACTTATGTTTTAAATTTGGTCATGTTTAAATAATGTTTGAGCAATGTTCTCTTATTTTGGACCAAAATGCAATTTACCCAAGATGAGGGGATATATTGCAATTTGTCACGTGTTGAATGTGACCTAAGTGTTCTAGAATCATAAGAGAGAGAATTATGCAAGGTGGTGGCTTGTGGAAATCCTAAATTCCAAGTTTGAACTTGTTTGAATAATGCTAGTGCCTTGTGCATCAATTTTGGTACAAGTTGTAATTTACCCAAAATATAGGGTTGATATGCAAATTACCACCTCTAGAGTGTCCCTACTCCCTCCTAGTATCATTTAGAGGATAGAGAAATAATTAGGCACCATGTTTGAATCATATTTGAGTATTATACTCTTGGTGATGAAAAGACCAAGAAAGTGTTGTATGTGAAACCCTAATTTGAGCTTGTATCGGGTTGTAGAGTCCATATGGGAGTGCCTATCGGCCAAGGAGCCATATAGGGGATCCCATATAAGTTTTAGAACTCTTGGCCTTGTCCATGATGATAAAATCACCTCAAGGAGGTGATCCATGTCGAGTTAGAAGCTCCTTGCAAAATTTGTATCAGTTTGCTTAATTTATGAGATAAAGACGAGATATCTTATCAAACAAGATAACTAATGGCCAAAATATCATCTCTAAATTATCATAAAGTTTTTTTCATGTCAAGATAAGTATGAGTGCATGAAAGTATAGGTGTCAACCATGCATGGACACGTGGCACCTAGTAGCTTAAAATCACACTTTTTCATGAACCTCAAGTATATATACCCTTCCTTTCACCCATAAGTAGAATTTTTTGAAATCTATCACCCCCTTGCTCTTAGATATCGTGAAAATAATCTAGATATCGTGCAAGGGTGAAGGATTATCGTGCATAGATCTTTGGTATCACCCATAGCAAAGTGATATCACCCATTGTAATGTGATATCGGCCAAGTGAGGGATACCGACCATAAGTGAGGGATATCAGCCTCAAGTGGTGACGTATCGTGCATAGGGCTGAGGAGATCAAGTCTTGGACCTTTGAGAAGCTCACCTTAAATCTTGGGAATGTGAATCTTTGGATCTTGTAGCTTTGAAGTTTCTCTTATGGTGGGTTATATAACTTGAACTCAATTATGTTATTATTTACCATCAATCTTGCCTTAGTTAAATGATTTACTTTCAAATAGAATTTTCTTGCATAATTTATGAATCCATGAGCTCTAGTAGTAACTTAGGACTGTTTTCCATGAACTAGAACAAGTATAATGAAGGTATAGAGCTTGAAGATGATAGTATCACCTTATAAAGTGATATCGGGTTCAAGCACATAAGCAAGCACCTCTAACCCGATACGGTGATGCACCTACACCACTAAAAAAATATGGATATGAGTTTATACTTACTTGCACGATATGGTTATGTAGTATACACCTCTTGGACGATATGATGTTAAGCATACACCTCTTTGCCCGATATGGTGTGAAGCACATACACACACACCTCTTTGCTCGATATGGTGTGAAGCACACACACCTCTTTGCCCGATATGGTGTGAAGCACACATACACCTCTAAGGTGATATGGTAAAGCACACATACACCTCTAAAGTGATATGGAAGCAAGCATGCACCTCAAACCCAATATGGTAAGCACACATACACCTCTAAAGTGATATGGGTTGCAAGCACACACCTCATACCCGATATGGTGGAAGCACCTCAAAACCCATATGAAGGAAAGCACCTTAGATGCAATGTACTTGATGGAGTAACACATGAAGTGTCTTATATCAAGTCATACATTAAGATGTATGGAGTTTAATGAATATTTATTAAGTAGGCTAATGTACCTTTAAGGAAAGGTTGAGCCAACTTAATAAAGTATGAAGTAATCAATAACCTAGTAAGGATGAGAGAGAAACTTATACTTGTTTAATACTCATGTAATGAGTATACATTGATACTCCTAATATGTGTGGAGACTGAATTAGGGTTTGATTCTTGATGAATGTACTTGAAAACCCTAAATAGTTTTAATAGGGAAACCTTAACCCTAATGAAGGATAATGATAAGAGTTGAAATTATATTTGGCTAATAAAGGGGAAACCTTAACCATATTGAAACCATGCTGGTAGCATGAGATAATGAGCATAGCTAAGTATGAGCTATGATGTTGTATATTATACAAATTAATGGGCCTTGTGAGCCATGTGGTTAGTTGTTGCCTAGTTAGAGGTAATAAGATGTTTAATGGGCCTTGTGATCCATGTGATTAGTTGTTGCCTAGTGAGAGGTGACAAGATGTTTAATGGGCCTTGTGAGCCATGTGATTAGTTGTTTCCCAGTGAGAGGTGACAATATGTTTAATGGGCCTTGTGAGCCATGTGCTTAGTTGTTGCCTAGTGAGAGGTGACAAGATGTTTAATGGGCCTTGTGAGTCATGAGAATAGTTTTTCCCTAGTGAGAGGTAACAAGCCGTTTATAAAAGTCACATGTAAGAAATGCTAATGTTCAAAATAAACTAGGAAATGGAAACTTAGTAACATAATAATAATAATAATAAAAATAATAAGAATAACAACAATAATAATAAATGTATACAATACTAATAATGAAACCTTGATCATACATGCTTTATGCTTATAGCCAAATAAGGGCTATAGTGTTTTGAATATGATTAAAGGAGATATGAGGAATACTTGTATTATATAAAGGATGTGAATAAGTATGATGGCTTGGCCAAGGTATAATGCCTATCTGTGACCTCAGGATTGGTATAGTACAATGCCTGGCTGAACTCGATCTCAAGATTGGTATAGTCCAATGCCTGGTTGAACTCTATGATCTCAGGATTGGTATAATCCAATGCCTGGTTGTGACCTCAGGATTGGTATAGTCCAATGCCTGGCTAAACTCGATCTCAAGATTGGTATAGTCCAATGCCTGACTGAACTCTATGATCTCAGGATTGGTATAGTCCAATGCCTGGATGTGACCTCAGGATTGGTATAGTCCAATTCCTAGTTGAACTCGATATCAGGATTGGTTTAGTCCAATGACTGGCTGAACTCTATGATCTCAGGATTGGTATAGTCCAATGCCTAGTTGTGACCTCAGGATTGGTATAGTCCAATGCCTGGCTGGACTCGATCTCATGATTAATATAGTGCAATGCATGGCTGAACTTGATCTCAGGATTGGTATAGTCCAATGTCTGGCTGTGACCTCAGGATTGGTATAGTCTAATGCTTGGCTGAACTCTGTGATCTCAGGATTGGTATAGTCTAATGCCTGGCTAAACTCTGTGATCTCAGGATTGGTATAGCCCAATATGCCTGGCTGAACTCTATGATCTTAGGATTGGTATGGTCCAATACTTGGCTGAACATAATGATGTATATTCACATGATTGGTACAATTTAATACCTAGTTAGCAGATTGGCTGAGGTCGACAGATAGAAATGAGAATGATTCATGGGTGTCATACCATGATAACATTATCACAGGATAAGCTTGAAATGTTGATATAATTTGAAGGGTAAATGATACACATGTTTTTCATATTCCTTATAAAGTGAACAGATGATTTTCTACTCTATCCTAGACAGTTACAATGCTTTAAAAGATGAGAAATGCTCTAATCTGCTTATCCATAGTGATTAACCTTGCTTATTAATATAAAAGAATCTCTGCTTAGTTTTATACTGCTTAACTGTGATAATAACATTATTGGCGGAGAGTTATATCTCTCACTGGGACAATTGTCTCACCCCGTGGGATCCACATTTTTTTTTAATGTGGACGTGTACGAGGGGGTTGAGACCATACAACAGAGGAAGAACATCATCAACAAGGACAACAGTGACAACTCAGGTTGAGTGTACTGTCTTTCGTGTCTTGTAGATAGAAATCCTATCTGTCATCTTTGTACTCTCAGGTACTTAGATTTAGTACGTGTTTGTTTTATGAACAATACGAGATTTTGGCTTGTATGCCTCGAGGTTTGATGTTGCTTTAAGTATATGTTTTGAGAAAGCAACTGTTATATGTTATCCTTGAGAAGAGATGGTATAGTGTATGTACAATATGATCAATGATGAATATCAGGTTTTGGTTCTTCCTTTAAGAGTTTTCCTAGAAATGGATCTCTTTGCAAACATGGTTTTAATTTTTAGTGATTTTTGTTAATCCGCTGCTTATGAATATTCTACATCAATAGTAACGATTTAGCTGTCAGTTTGGTGGCGTTCGTCACATTATGTATTATAAACATAGGTAGTATAAGTATAAAACTAGGTGAATCCATCATTACTTATTGTTAAAGGATCCATTTCATAAAACATAACCTATAAATATCCAAACCTTGCTTAATCAAGTAGTTATAAATATCAAACAATTTTTTTTAATCTTGTTAATATGTACTAACTTTTTGCATGCATATATATTGTAGTATAAAAAATCATGTAATTGCATGAAGGCTATATGGTAAGGGATCTCTAAGTGAAACCTAACATTTTGATTGAATTAGGGCTTCATGGTCAAATATGTCTTTTCATGTGTAATTAACAAAGAAATCACAAAGTATTTATAATCTAAGTACTCCTAATGTTCAATAGAGATTTCGGTCATTAGGGACCCAACTTAGGGTTTTATAACCCATAAAGCACTGCCATGGATTTGAAAGGTCGCTACTAGATGCTATATAACCTTTGGATAATTCTAAGGCACTAGTAGACTTATTTATCAATTAGTCAACTACCTAACAGTGTAGTGGAGATCCCAATGTCAAGAGCTAATTTATGGGGTTGCTACTAAAGCCAACATTAGTTAGATTGACAAATGTATCTCTATTAGACTGACTAAGTCATTTGACTAGTTCTTGAATAAGTGCATCTATCAGACTGGATACTATGCATCACTAGTATATTTCATAGAAGGCCCTAGATTGATATTAACCAAGTCAAAATCAGCAAAACCTCACTATTCACCAGATTAAGTCCCTAAGAGGATGGATATTTTGAAAATTAATTTATGCAAAGTCACCAATAATCTATTTGAGTATTAACACCTTGAATTTGACCCTACAACAACCAACACACTATTACGCATGAGGTTACAGTTCTAGATCTAGAAGAGTATATTTGAGGAGATTCCTACATGAACTGATTAAATTAACTAGAGAAATCGTTATCCTATAGAATAAAGTAAGATTGTCTCAGGTAAGTGGTTGGATCCTAGTTCTTTTTTACAAATTTTATTCTTATGGATAATTTTGGCCAAAATTCTTCTAAACTCTAGGAAGAAGCCCTAATTATCTTTTCTAGACCCTAATAGCTTCTCTTTTAACCTAGTTAAGGATCTAGGTGTTTGATTTGGTGGAGAAAATTCAACTTGGAGGAGCCTTCTTGAAGGTGGAAGATTACAAACCTTAGGTCATCTACTTAGTTACATGAGAGTGGATCAATCCTTTTTGAGTGACTTAAACATGCTTAGGCTTAATGTTATCAAAGTTTTAAATAAATGAATTTCTTAAGAACAAATCTAGGATTTTAATAATAATAAATCAAAAGTTTTACTATTATGAAGGATTAATGAGTATTAAACTTCTCTCTCTTTTTGTGTTTCAAGTATAATAATGGTTTAAGTTTAGTCTATATAAAATTCCACCAGTTAGATAATTCCGTATTGCTTGTAATACTAAAAAATATTAGTTTGTATCGAAATGGAATAAATTACGCCTAGATAGATTTCCTTTAACAATTTCTTATTGAAGTCATGTGATTATAGGTATAACATGTTGATTTTTATACAAAATTTTTAGAATCCTTTTGCATCTTTTAAGATTAATTGGGAGGTATAGAATGATGCCATGCATATGCAACAAAATGAATAGGTCCTGGAATAATCCGTGGTTGAAAAAGGGTATAAAACTATGATGGGACATAAATTTCATGGGATTGGAGTTGATCCAATATTCTACTTTATTTAATAGATAGTTCAAACCCAAATTATGAATCGATGCAAAAGGAGATTCTCAAGTGTCACATGAAACCTTAACTTTTTTTAAATTAAAGTTTTAAATCATGAAGTATTTTTTCATTTTGAAATAAGCTAAATATTATGATACTTAATATAATAAATTTGATTCAAAATTTGATGAAAATACCAATCTAGTTGACCCACATATTTAATCTTTACCTCAAATTGGAAAGCTAAAGTTAATTTGTGATAGTAGATTTAGTTTGGAAATAACTTATAAGTACGTAGAAGAAATAGACCTTGAGAAATTTTATGTATTAGAAACATATATTTAAAATTTAAGGTCAAACAAACCTAATGTGTGGCCTAGGGAAAACTTGAAATAACCCGTGGGGAATGTATTGAGGATATGGCTTAGTTGTGAAATTCTAGATCAATGTGATGTACATATGGTAAGCCTAGATTGTAGCTCAACTGCAAGGGTCAATATCCTAACTCTAGGAGAAGGAGGAGATACACCTCCCTATCCATATTAGAGTGGAAAGTGATGATCAAAACACTATGATAAGGAAAGAAAGCAAAGGGGTTTAATCACCAACAGTTCAAAATGAAGGTTCCTAGTTTGAATAGTTTGGTAGGGGATATCTATACCCATTGATACATTCTTGATTCCCTCTCATATAAGAATATATGGAGGGGAAAACCTCCTTATAAAAGGGAGTACATGGTAAAAGAAGATCCACACAACAACAATGACATCAAGATAAGAAAGCAAGTGCGAGTGAGTGAGAGAGAGAGAGAGACTAAGAGAAGAGAGGGGGAGGAGAGAGGAAAGTCATGCTCTCTAAAGAACCTAGACGTGTGGTGGTCAACAATACAAGTGTGGCCAAGTTACTAAAATAGAGATAAGAAGGAAGGAGGAGGAAGTGTAGGCTAGATCATATGATGCAATATTAATCAATAGAAATGCTCCATCTAGGTAAAATTACAAAGTCTATATCTAATGATTGTTATGTTCAAATTATAAGGATATAAATTTATTGGTAATTGAGTCTATTATGAGATAAAATACTATTTTTATAATGTTAGAAACATTCATTTTACATGTTTAAATTATCTTGCTATATAACCAAACTAGTGTAAGATAGTATCTTGACGATTCAAAATAGTAGGAAATTGATATGAGAGTCAAATAAATCACAATAGTTAAAAATTATGTATTTTATTTTGATATATATATATATATACTTTGATATTTTAATTTGTCATACACATGACCTATTTGACCACAACATGTAGAATGGTTTTTGGCAATTAATAATTTTAAATAGTGGGATAACAATATTTAAAATATAATGAAAGCCTACTTTCCTATAGTACACCATATACTACTATTTGATTTTAGTTTTCTTTTGTTATTTGATATCGCTTATGAAGTTCTATAGTGAAAATGCTATTTGTATATTGAAATATACTATAACAACCCTGACCTGGGTTATGCCTTAACCCTAGGTGTTTTGTTTAAGAAAGATAATTATATGTTTGATTTTATCTTTTGAAAAGTAATTAAGGCTCAAGAGGAACTTATGTTTCAAATTTAGTCCTTTTTGAACAAAGTTGAAACAATATTTTGTCTATTTTGGACTAAAGTGCAAATTACCCAAGTTGAGGGGTTAAATTGCAAATATTGCATGATAAGATGTTCCTGAAGTGTTGAAGAATCATAAGGATGAAAATGATGCAGTGTTATGGCTTGTGGTAGCATGAGTACCAAGAAAGAGCTGATAAAGCAATGTTTGTGCATTAAAACCTAGTTTTGGTGTAATGTGCAATTTACCCAAAACCTAGGCTTCAATATGCAAATTACCACTTCAAATGAGTCCCTAATGTTTCTTGGCATAATCTAAAGCAAAGAAAATAAGAGGGGCGTCTCATTTGTATCTCGTTGGAGGAGAGAGAATCTTGATATTAAAATAATCAAGATTTAAGCATAATTGGAACTTTACTTCAATTTAATCCAAAAATAAATATATTAATTAAAGACCCCTTTAACAAAAAGGTGAGGGATGTGTTTGAAAGAGAATGGACGACCATGTGACTTGCAAAGGCACTGACATATCCAAAGGAAGTGGATAACTCACTCACATTATTATAAGAAAAAGAAATATCCACTCACTTATGGATATTATTATAAAATAATTTAAGGTGCTTAATTTGCTTTTCTTTAAATCATGGATAATTGAGAGGAATAAGAGGCAAGGAAGATAGACTCCTATCTAAGGAAGATAAGGGGACAAATGTCAAGGATATGGAGGAGTTATCCCCTACTTTCTCTCTCTTGAAATGAATTTAATAAAAATGAATATAAGCTCATTTATCCATAGCTTGAAAGGGGAATTTCGAACCCACTTTCATTATTTGTTTGCAAAACGACCAAGTTGACGACCTAATCCCTTGCCTAAGAGAGAGTACTATGAGTGTGACAGATTTGGTTGAACTATTTATATGAGAGAGAGATAGTTCAACTACATTGTGATCTGAGTTCAATATCTTGAGTGTGACCTCAAGTTCACTTCCAAGTCGAGGAAGTAGGTACATGAAGAACTCGATGCTAGATATAAGTTTAGTACATCATATTACCCATGATTGATGGACAATCACGAGAGTATGATCCAGACTTTAGAGGGTCTAATGAGAGCATGTGTGCTTGTTCAGGGTGATTCGTGGGATTAGTTCCTGCCTCGAACAAAGTTTGCTTGTCATGATAGCCACCATAGCCAGTATCAAGATGTAAGAAGATCTGTAAGGGAGGCAGTGTAAGTCACCACATCACTTGGATGATGTCTGTGGGAGGACTTTGTGATGGTCATTGAGACAATAGTGTATGCAGATGAAGTCTCTTTGATCGAGCAATGGCTGAGAAAGCATAGGGGTGACAGGAGTCATGCACTGATGTGAAGTAGACTGACATACAGTTCATTGGGGGAGAATATGTGTTATGAAAATCCGACCCCTCCGAGCTATAGCTGAGAAAGATGACTCCCTAATAAATGGTCCATTTGAGATGGATTGGTGGAGAAGCTTATGTTTAGCCTCACCCCTCAAGATAATATGATGTATGATGTGTTCCATGTGTCTGATCTAGAGCAATATGTGATGCACTCGATCCATGTGCTGAGCATTGAACCTATTGCTCTAGATCCATGTTCAATGCTCAACACATGGATCGAGTGCAATGAACCTATTGCTATAGATCCATTCAAGGGAGGCTGACATATCCTAAGTCACCTAGGAGGGTACGAGATACCAAGGTGAGAGAGAACTCAAATGTAAGAATATAAGATTATAAAGGTTCGTTGAAAGAACCATGGAGAGGATGAAGCCACATGGGAGCCATGGTTGGACATGGAAAAGTCACATCCTGAATTATTTGTATGTTTAGTAGCATTTTGAGGGCAAAATTCCTATAAGAGGCGAAGGATGTTACAACCCCAATTTTTGGGTTCATATGGTTGGAAATGCAATTTCCCCAATAAATGTATGATTATGGGAATTGTATGATTTATGTGTATTGAATGGATTTCCTTTGCAATATTTCCTTTTTGCATGTAATTTTGTGGATCATAATATGTTAATGGTCCAATATGATTAAAGAAAAAAAGAAGAAATCAAATATTGCTTTATTAAGAAAGAAATTTGAGATAATGATGAAAATATAAGAAATATGTAAAAACATGGATAATGGAATAAGCATGGATGAGATTTTGATTCCACATGGTTTATAATGGTAAAATGAATCCAAATAAATAATATAAAAGAAGAAGAGAGAGAAAATATGCATAAAATATGCCTTAATAAGTAATGACTTTCATATGAATAAAAGTCTATTACACTTTTGAATTTGAGTCCCAAACTTGTCACACAAGTGGTTTAAGTCATTATGGACTTTATTCTAAAATTTGGAATTTAAATGATAAACGGTTTGGGAGATATGAATTTTGTAATTTTCCTAAAGTGTAAAGGATAACATTAAATGTCACAATTCAATTGTGACTTGTGTTCTTATACGAGGCCTGACATCTGTTGGATGATGATCTAATGGTATCTTCTTTCTGAGTTAGATTGGGAAAGAGGAACAATAGTGGGAGATTTCCCACTCAATTCTCTCCCCATACGATCAACATACATATCTGGAACTCGTTCCATTGGATTGAGGATGTGAAACCGAACTAAGCTAACCTTATCTTGTGTCGTTTCTATGCAGGTTTGGGGTTTCCTTAAATCCTAGTTCCTCTAGGAACTAGAGTTTCATGGAGGTACAATGTCTTGGTGATCCTTGTCTATAAAAGGGGGGGGAGGATCTTGACGCCCTTACGACCTCAGATAACTTTGTCCATGAGAGTGGGTCTTTGCTAGAGAGACCGGTGAGTTAAGAAGGTGGCCTGGTCTCCTAATTCTATGAGCTCCCTGACCTGGGATGTCTTGAGGAACATCACCACCCTGCATGTTGGTGGGGCGTGTCTAAAGGGAAATGGGGTTTTCTGCGAGGGGTGAAGCTCCTAGTATACTCGTGCGGAGGTCCAAGGCAGAGAAGGAAGACACCACTGTGGGTAGGGAGGTAACCGCCCAGCCGGTTCTAGGATCCTCTATTTTGTTGAGGAAACAGGAGAGTGGGGCTCTTCCCGCTCCTATGAGACAATGAAGGGGTCAGGCAGGTATCTGGTTAAGTAGATCTAAAGGGAGATCTGCGAGCCAAAAGGAGAAAAGGGAAGAAAAGAAAAGAAAAGCACACGTGGAGTCTCACGATTGGATCTCATGTAATTATATTAGAATAATCATAGTAATAATTTTGTATCTCAAATATGGGAAAATTATATATGAAAGTTGATCATAAAAACATTTATATTTCGATAAAAATAGTTTTAGAACCTAAATCTAGTTCTAGTTCGAAAAGTATCTAATGTTTCTAACATTAATGCATTATTATGAGGAAAAACTCTAACTTGATGATACTATGAGATTGAGATGATTAATATGGATAATCTATGATCATATTAACATGTTGTTAATAAAAAGACATTTTGATGTCTAAGTGTATAATCCATGGGCTAAATAACCTAATATAGGCTTTTTATGTGTTGATATGCATTAATGGGCTTAGAAACCCTAATCTAAGTGTTAAGGGGTTTTAATGAATTATATTTCAAGATTGTTTGTATAAGAGTGATATTAGGTTAATCCTAAGCCTAATAGATGTTAAGAAGGCTTTAATATGTATAAGTTATTAATTAGGGTTTTGAACCTAGAATTGTTGTTTTAGGGTTTTATGGACATAAAATAGGAAAGTTGTAAATAGATCCAAAGGAACCCTAATGAAACCCTAATTTAGATTAGAAACCCTAAAAAGTAATCCCAAGACAATAAAGTAGATTCTTGATGAGTATATAGTAAATAGGTTGTATATGATTTTTAGGATTCTGTGCTTTTGTGTGATTGTCTTGATTACTTACTTGGATTACTTGATTGGATTGGACTGTGCTTATTTCTTGTGAAATTTCCAAATCTGGTATGCAGTTATTTATGATTACACACTTTAGTTTCTCGATGTTTTCCTGATGATATTTATCGATTGCATGGAAATAAAGTTCTTGGATGATTTTATTTCTACAATCTTTAAAGTGAATATGACTATCAAAATCTAAGTATATATATGACTTTCCCGAACCTACATACCCTCTCTGGATGTAAGATGAGAGACCAAGCCCTGGAGGGAAGGTCAAGGTGGTCAAGCCCTGGAGGGAAGACCACAGGGAACCCAGAGAGGTCACCCCAAGTACCAAGCTCAGGATGGAGAAGGTAGTCTTAAAGTCCCTTTTCAGGACTAAACCCTAAGAGAGGGTATCCCGGAGTATGAGTAAAAGTGGTTGACAAGTCATATTAGAAAATGCAAATTTGCATTGCTAAACAACTATTTGATGTGATTATGTTGTCAGATAATATGTGCAACATTTTTGGTTGTCCCCACATACTGGTATATTCATTTATATTGACCAACTTTTGTTTGGCAACATTTTAGGAATATCTGAAATTGGACAAATAGTAAAGTGCAACCAGTGAAGATTAAAGTTAAATTATAAAGGAGGATTTAAATATATAGAATTCTTCTGAGGGTAGAAGTCTCCGTCACCTTTTTTTTAATGGTATGTGAAAAGAAATTTTTATTCCATTTTTCAGTTTAGTCTTTAGTAGAATTTACTAATTATTTCTGATTAATTGCAAAACCATTGATCCTATTTTTGGGATAACACCTATGGCTTCTTGGTCTTCCTTAATTGGGGGTTACCGGGAAGTGGGGTTGTTACAGTTCATGTCCTTAACCCGAAGGCATACATCATTGAGTAAAACAAATCTTTATACATCTATCATGTTATAGTATTATCTCAAAACATTTAAAACATATAGAGAGAAATTGCCTTTATTATTATTATTATTATTATTCAAATCATTTGTAAAGTATCCCATTGCAATCATCATATGACTTGATCTATGGGCATACATACCAACAATGACAAGATCATACATACCATGTATTATATTCTCGTCATCTTAAACCTAGTTGTTTGTTTTAGGGTTTGACTTAGGTCATTGGGATATTACCATGTTTACATGTATTCTTGTTTTGGAATTATCTTATGGTGTCATATTCCAGATTATGACTCATTAACTGATAATCGTGTTTCACTTTATTATGTGAACATATTAACCTTAGGTTGCATTGATTTAGTCATATTAGGGTCACTAATAATGTACTAAGATTTCTCCATATAATTATGATTTATGTGCATACAACTGATATCTTAGTTTCATATCATGTTCTATATATTGTTACGAACATATTCAGGAGATTTCAACATTGTTTAGTATGAACATATATATTGCATTTTGTGTAGGATTATTAGACCAAAATATATATATGCACTATATTTCATTAATGTATGCATCAAACTCATTATCTTAGACTTCATATGAATTATGAGCACACTCATGGATGTATAAATGTATTTTTAGAATGTTTAAATTGTTGGCGTATACGCACATAAAGCCATCCCAAGCGATTGCATGGAGTCGGATATTAATTAATCAATTAGTGTGATTATTTTCTTAATTAATGAATTCTGGAATATTATAATTAATCCACAAGCGTTTTAATTAACGCAACGTTTCTGTTTACCGATGGGTTTAGGAAACCCTATTTCCCTTCGTATCCTATTTAAAGGAGGATTGATGGCCGATATCTATATAAGATAGATAGAGGCTTTTCAGTTTATGCTCACGCATGTAAACCCTAGCCGTCATCGTCCTTAGGAGAGAAAGGAGAGAAACGTGCTGCTAGCATGCCTCCACAGAGACACGACTCCTTCCCGCCGGCTTGGGAAGCGCGACGTGGAGTTCCGTCTGTCCACGTGGATGAAGTAGAGACGTAGACGCCTTGACGCCTGTGTTCGGAGGACGTCGAAGACCACATGTACGCGCTACGAGCGGCGTACATCACTGCCACAAAGGAGCGCCTCCGGATCAACCTGCGACAGTGAAGGGAGAGAAGTTCAGTCCGTGTAGGTCAACAGCGTTGCACCATCGTGCAATGGGACATCACCGGACTTGCTCTGTGATAAGGTATATCCCGTAAACACTCCTTCCAAATACATTGTTGTCGACGAGATCCTGTTTGGGGTTGCGTGGATTTTATTGCTTCCTCCGTACATGTTTTCTCCACAAAACCCAATAGTGGTATCAGAGGAGCATCGATCTACGACGTATTTGGATTCATTTTGATATGATCGAATCGCTGTATACTATTTTCTATGTTGCATACGATGCGAATTAAACCTGCTAATGTGCAAATCTAAACCTAATTCCACATACGCTGCAGGCTATTGTTTTTGACGTTTTGGACGGGGTCGACTATGGAAAATATTGATTTTCCTAAGTGCACGAAAGTAAAATTCCGTAGAACTTTCAGGGGCTCTGTCCCTAAGACCCCACGAGGGGTGGCCTCCCCTCGACCCCCGCCCGCTGACCGGTTATGTGGTGAGTGCATGCACGGTTATGGCCTAGTATCCCCTTTTGTGAATGTTGTGAATGAATGTGGATGTCAATCTTGTGGATATATTTGTTTGTGAATTCTATGGATGTATAATGGTTACATATGGATCCTTTGTATAAAGTATTCGGCTTGCATGCCGAGCCTCATCTCTTATTTCAAAGTGTAATTAATTCTTTCCTTTTATATTTGTACTCACATGATGTAATAGAGATATGATTAGTTTTAGTTTTTGTAAACTTGATGTAAGGAGGCCACTTGAAGATCCAACTCCAAGGAGTGTCCATGGAGAAGCACCATGAAGATCTAATTCCAAGAAGCAACCTGAAGATCCAACTCCAAGGAGTGTCCATGGAGAAGCAACAATAAGATCCCATTCCAAGAAGCAACTTGAAGTTCCAACCTCACGAAGAATCCATGAAGTTGTTCATTGTAATGTTGATCATTACATGCTTACAGGTTGATTCACAGGTGCTGCATGAGATGCATAAGACCATAGGTGGACCGTAATCCTTTGTTTCTCTAAAGGATTACAATAGTATGGCCAAAACCGATGTATTTGTGTTTCTGATTGCATGTCTATCATTTGTGGTTGTGGATATAGTAGTATATGATACGTACTATAAGTATGTGGTGTTTAGATATGTATATGTATTAATAAAACCCATCAATTAATAATATTAAGTTTTAGTTGCCTTCCATAAAGAAACACACATGAAAAGCTGGATCGACTATGTGTGGGCACGCCTCCGTGTGGTACACTGTCTATCTCGTGGAAGTGTGATGGTGGGTGTGTGGGTCTGCCTCCACAGGGTGCACACTCATCGTGTTGTCTTATGGGTTGGACTTAACTAGGGAACCTTGATAAGATCAAGTACCTAGAGGCACACAGATGCATCATGGCAAGGAGTTGTGCATGATCATCTATCCAAGAGTTGCATATGATGCAATTGGCAAAAGTTACCTACCTTAGTATTTGGTCTTTGACGCCAGCATTGGGTGGGCATTGATCCAATTATTTTGGATCTTGGCTCACTAGAATGTTGTGCGTTGCAATCTTTCGAGCTGATAGTGAGGGCTATCAATTTGAATAAAATAGTGGGAGCATAATTAATTAAAGGCCTAATTGATCTCGTTTATCAAATCTTTACAAGTCAAAATGTTTTGGACTAAATGCACATTTTTCTTTTGTAGCAATCAAATGGCAAACAACACTCACACGTTCTCATTGTGATTGGTCCTTGAGAAGGAAAAACTTACCGGAACCAACTTTCAAAACTGGTTTAGGACACAGAGAATTGTTCTCACACATGAGCGTAAGCTCTATGTCCTTGAAACACCAGAGCCAGAGGAGCCCGCTGTAAATGTGCCCAAGGCTGAAAAGGATGCTTACAAGAAGCAGCTTGATGATGTCGTGGATGTCAAGTGCCTAATGTTGTGCTCAATGAACTATGAGTTGCAAGAGAAACATGAGAACATGAATGTCATGGAGATGGTAACACATCTCAAGAACATGTATCAACATCAAGAAAGACAGGAGAGATATGAGGTCTCAAAGGCTTTGTTCAAAAGCAAGATGAAAGAGGGAGACTCAGTTGGCACCCATATACTCACCTTGATTGGGTACGTGGAAAGCCTATCCAAGCTGGGATTTCCCCTAGTTCAAGAGTTGGCCACTGATGTGATTCTACAATCATTGCCTGAATCATATAATCATTTTGTCATGAACAACAACATGAACAATTTTGACAAGACGTTGTCAGAATTGTTGGGCATGTTGAGGACAACTGAAGCACAGATAAAGAAAGACAAGCCCAAGTCTGTGATGGTGATCAGAAAGGCAAAGGGAAAGTCAAAAGGCAAAGGCAAGGCTAAGAAAAGTTCTAAAGCCGGGAAGAAGCCAAAGTCATCCGCGCTCAAAGCTAAAGGTGGGATCTCCAAAGAAGGCAGTTGTCACCATTGTCACCAGCCTGGACATTGGAAAAGAAACTATCCTCTCTACCTGGAGGAACTGAGGAAGAAGAAGTAGGGGATAAAGATCTCCACTTCAGGTATATATGTTATTGAGATAAACTTAAATACTTATTCATCATGGGTACTGGATACCGGATGTGTATCTCACATATGTTCTAATATGCATGATCTGATAAGAAGTAAGCCTTTACGAAAGGGCCAAGTCGAGCTGTAGGTTGCTAATGGAGCAAGAGTTGCTGCCACCGCAGTTGGAGTTATTAGTTTATATTTGCCTACGAGCCTTGTAATAGAATTAGAGAATTTCTATTATGTACCTGCCATTAATAGAAATATTATTTATGTATCTTGTATGGACAAGAGTGGATTTGAATTTCACATTAAGAATGGAATTATTTCTATATCTAAAGATGAGATCTTTTATGGAAATGCCCCTATGTCCTATGGTATCTACTTGTTAGAACTTGAGACTAGCATATACAACGTAAATACTAAAAGGTTAAAACTTGACAACTCAAACAAAACATTCTTATGGCATTGTCGTCTTGGGCACATAAATGAGAAGCGCATATCTAGACTCCATAAGGATGGTTATCTAGACTCTTTTGATTTTGAATCATTAGAGACATGTGAGGCATGTTTATTAGGGAATATGACCAAAAATCCTTTCACTGGACACAGTGAGAGAGCCAGTGATCTGCTAGGGCTCATACATACTGATGTATGTGGACCTTTTAGATCAAATGCTAGAGGAGGCTATCAATACTTCATTACCTTTACTGATGACCTCGGTAGGTATGGCTATGCATATCTTATGAAACACAAGTCAGAAACTCTTGAAATGTTCAAGACTTTTGTGAATGAAGTAGAGAAGCAACTTGGTAAGAGTATTAAAGCACTCTGTTCAGATCGAGGTGGTGAATACTGAAGCCAAGAGTTTGAGGACCTTCTGAGAGACTGTGGTATTGTATCACAATGGACTCCACCTAGTACACCACAACATAATGGTGTGTCAGAAAGAAGGAATCATACATTATTAGACATGGTACGATCAATGATGAGTTCAGCCGAACTTCCAATATCGTTATGGGGCTATGCTCTTGAAACTGTAGCGTTTACACTTAACCATGTACCTTCCAAATCGGTTCAAAAGACACCATATGAGATATGGAATGGGAATCGTCCCAATTTGTCTATGTTAAAGATTTGGGGATGTGAAGCTTATGTTAGGAAACAATTTCCTAAAAAGCTTGGACCCAAATCGAAAAAATGCTATTTTGTTGGATACCCCAAGGAAACTCAGGGATACTACTTCTACACACCAATGACAACAAAGTGTTTGTTGCTAGGACTGCTGTATTTCTTGAAAAGGAATTTATTTCCAAAGGAATTAGTGGGAGGAATGTAGAGCTCGAAGAAATTCAAGACCAACAAGAAAGCAGAGAACCTGAGGAGGTACATAAGGAACATGAAGACTCACAAGTTGTTGTGGAATTTCAAGTTCTAAATGTAACACAGGAACCTCATAGGTCTAGTAGGACATGACTTGAGCCATAGAGATTTGGATTTCTCATGACTCAAGACAGTGAAGAATTGGGCATAGTAGATGAGCCAACTTCCTATCTAGAAGCTACTAAGGGACCAAAATCTGAGAAATGGCTCGAAGCCATGAGATCTGAGATGGAATCCAAGTACACCAACAAGGTATCGACCTTGGTGGATCCACCCGAAGGGGTAAGACCCATAGGGTGCAAGTGGGTCTTCAAGAAGAAGACTGATGTGGATGGAAATGTTCAAACCTATAAAGGTAGATTGGTTGCAAAAGGATTCCGTCAAATTCAAGGTGTTGATTATGATGAGACCTTCTCACCAATTGCCATGGTTAAATCCATCAGGATCATGCTTGCCATTGCAGCTTATCATGACTATGAGATTTGGTAGATGGATGTTAAAACAACATTCCTTAATGGGAATTTACTCGAGGATGTGTACATGACACAACCTGAGGGTTTTATCGATCCAAAGGAAGCCAATAAAGTCTGTAAGCTACAAATGTCAATTTATGGATTGAAGCAAGCATCTCAGAGCTAGAATCTATGCTTTGATGAAGTAGTCAAAAAGTATGGCTTTAGTCAAAATGAAGATGAACCTTGTGTTTACAAAAGGGTTAGTGGGACCACAATCATATTTCTCATATTGTATGTGGATGACATACTATTGATGGGAAATGACATCCCTACTCTTCAGATAGTAAAAGGTTAGCTAGGGAAGACCTTCTCTATGAAGGATTTAGGTGAAGCTTCCTATATACTAGGGATTAAGATCTATAGAGATAGATATAGAAGGCTTCTAGGCCTAAGCCAGAGCACATACATTGACAAGGTGCTAAAGAGGTTTAGCATGGAGGGTTCTATGAGAGGTAACTTGCCCATGCCCCATGGGGTTACAATCTCTAAATCCCACTGTCCTAGTTCATGTGATGAACGGGCACGCGTGAGTAAGATTCCATATGCATCATCAATTGGATCTATCATGTACACGATGTTATGTACTCATCTTGATGTGTCGTATGCTTTGAGCAGGACAAGCCGGTATTAGTCAGATCCAGGTGAATGTCACTGGACAACCGTAAAGAACATCCTAAAGTACTTGAGAAGGACTAAGGATCAATTCTTGGTATACGGTGGTGAGGAAGAGCTCGTGGTAAAGGGTTACACCGATGCTAGCTTCCAAACTGACAAAGATGACTACAGATCGCAATCTGGATTTGTGTTTTGCCTGAATAATGGAGCTGTGAGCTAGAAGAGTTCCAAGCAAGAGACGGTTGCGGATTCTACAATAGAGGCCGAATATATTGCCGCATCTAATGCTGCGAAGGAAGCTATGTGGATTAAGAACTTCATTTCTGAACTTGGAGTGGTTCCAAGCGCTGGTGATGCAATTGAGTTGTTTTGCGACAACAATGGAGTAATTGCACAGGATAAAGAACAAAGATCGCACCAACGTTCCAAACATATTCTACAGCGGTTCCATCTCATATGAGAGATCATACAATGAGGAGATGTGAAGATTTGCAGAGTACCTACAGAAAGCAATGTGGCTGACCCGCTCACAAAAGCACTTTCACAGCAGAAACATGACAGAGATGTTTGATCACTTGGATTGAGATTCATGAGTGATTGGGTATAAATGCAAGTGGGAATCTATTGGTATGTATACCCATAGAGACTATCATTCGATGATTGTAATGGGATACTATGTAAATGATTTGTAATACTACATTGATCATATTAATAAAGGCAAGTTTCCAATCTATATGTTTTTGTTTTATATTGTTAGATGACCATAAAACTTATAGATGTCTATATAATAATATACTCAATGACATATGTCTTTGGGTTGATGACCTGAACAGTGAGATCATATGTATGTTAAGAGTATGTATTCTTATTTTGTCCCTAATCGGTTGTTATTGTGGAAATATTTATAGACATCAATAACACATAAGATTAGAATGTATGTTGGTTGATGGAAGAATCTCATTATCCATGATATGGAGATATCAAACCAAATGCATAGATACTTGTTAGAGAATAGTGTATCAGATAGACCCACCTTGAGAGTGACACATGGATACCATGATTGGTAGTTAGAGTCACATCTCATAATGATGGTGGTGATTGTGGTTCTTAGACCTGAAGTCACTACACTTATCACATGTCGTTCGGTGTACTTTGACATCATCCACCGTGGTCCTGAATAAGGATTGCCATAAAGATGGTGCTTGGGTGCACTGTGACACATGGGGATGACTGTGAGTGATGTAGATGGAATTTGTCCTTCCTACGAGAGTTTGATATTCTGACCACTTGATAAGCGAGACTGAGAAATGCATGGCCATGCTGATGTGAGTCAATATGTGATATTGAGCTTACATATATCTCAGACAGTCTGCTCTAGTTCAAGGAACATGGATTGAATGTTGAAAATGATAACAATTCCATGACTCAAGTTCAATTCGGATATCAGTGACAAAGGAACTATGCAATCACTGTAACACCAGTCATGAATGATAGGTTAAGTTGTTCTCCAACTTCTCCAATTACTTGGGTGGCAATGAAGTCTCGCTAGATACCAATCATTGCTTGTGAAATCATAATATGATTATGGATATCACTGCCAACGTAATTTGGAGCCTACCGGGTCACACACATAGGATGTGTTGGAATAGGAGTATAATTGTGGATTTGATTGGAATTGCTTCGAATCCTATTGATTACTAAAATGTTTATGTAATCGATTAGAATAATATTGGAGTGACTGGCTCTAAGTGCAAGTGGGAGTTTGTTGGCGTATATGCACATAAAGCCATCCCAAGCAATTGCATGGAGTCGGATATTAATTAATCAATTAGTGTGATTATTTGGTTAATTAATGAAATCTGGAATATTCTAATTAATCCATGAGCGTTTTAATTAACGCAACGTTTCTGTTTACCGATGGGTTTAGGAAACCCTATTTCCCTTCATATCCTATTTAAAGGAGGATTGACGGCCGATATCTATATAAAATAGATAGAGGATTTTTAGTTTATGCTCACTCACGTAAACCCTAGCCGTCATCGTCCTTAGGAGAGAAAGGAGAGAAATGCGCCGCTAGCACGCCGCCATAGAGACACGACTCCTTCATGCCGGCTTGGGAAGCATGACGTGGTGTTCTGTCCGTCCGCGTGGACGAAGTAGAGACGCAGACACCTTGACGCCTGTGTTCAGAGGACGTCGACAACCACCTGTACGCGCTCTGAGCGGCGTACATCACTACCGCAAAGGAGCGCCGCCGGATCAACCTGCGACAGCGAATGGGAGAGAAGTTCCATCCGTGTAGGTTAGCAGTGTTGCATTGTCGTGTAGCGGGACATCGCCAGACTTTCTCTGCGATAAGGTATATCCCGTAAACACTCCTTCCAAATACGCTGTTGTCGACGAGATCCTGTTTCGGGTTGCGTGGACTTTATTGCTTCCGCTGTACATGTTTTCTCCACAAAACCCAACATAAATCTTGTTTATTATTTATTAATCACGAAAAGTAAAATATAAATATTACATAATAACAACATATTTTATTCATCAAAAGACTGATATTAGGGTTCCATGTTATTTTTCTTATTTTCTAAACATTTTGATGCCTTGTTTTTAACTTTCTGTCAAATGAGTTAATTGTTGTGATTAATAAAAGTTTGAGGTATTTTTGATTTTTTACCTTTTAAGGCCAATCAGATATCACCAAATTACATCCCAAGGGGTGCAAATCCACTATCTTGTATCTAACTTGAGTTGTTGGTTTGGGGTTGACCGATATACATAAGTATGAAGAGGGTTCATCTCTCTCTTTCTTTGATCCTTAGTTCTCGCAATTGACTCGAGGCAACATAGGGACATCTACTAACCTATGATGAGATCTAAAAGGGATAACAGTGGCTTCATCCCTCCTCTACATTGAATTCCACTCGCATAAGATCTGTAAGGTCCAACTATACATTGCTAATATTGTGGATAGCCTCTGGAAACTCCTCCTGGCGGTCTCAGTGAAGGTTTCCCCGACATCTTGATGCCATGGTGTTAAAAAAGGAGGAAAAGCCTCCTCTCATTCCCTCCATCATATGTAGCTTCTAATGTCTCCTTGGAACCTCAAAAAATTGATCCATGGTTGTCATAACCGAACCGGTGAGGCTTCTGGTTCTTAGTTCACTGGTTCAACCGGTGACGACAGCATGACACCATAAATTATTTTTATAACTTTGTAATATATGAAAAGTTAAGGAAAAAGTAAGCAAATCTAGGAGTACATAAAAAACTAGCATGGAAATGACAATAATCCAGTTTGAAAGTGCATTTCCCATGTCAAATTATCAGCTAATCAAATAAAATTTCATTAACATGAGGAGATACCACGGTATAATTGGCATAAGGATATTGGAAACCTTATAGGAATATAAATATAGACAGTAGCACTAGGCTTTGTATAGTCACTGACCTGGTAGGATAGTAGGAATATGTTAAAGAGTGAGAAAAGGCAGGTAGAATATTTTAACTATAAGGAAATTACTAGGGGACTAGATGAAGAAGAGAGGTACTGGAGCAATTGCAAGAGGATCATTACAAAAAAAGAAGGCAGCAGCAAGTAGCAACAAAAATAGAAGCAAATGCTACAACAAACTATTGAAATAACATGAAAAGGAGGATAAGGAGGAAGATAAGGAAGAGGAGGAATAGGGAAAAGGGAGGAGGGTATACCATGTACCTGCAACAACAACAAAATTCAACAAAAAATACAACAAATCATTGGTCAGTCAGACTCAGCCGGTTTAGTAAAAATCAAACTGATTCACCGGTTCTTGACCGGTTCAAAGGGATATATGGGTTTGGGGCCAAATCGAACCGATATAGGCATCAGTTTTATGGTTCAACTAGTTAAACCATCTGGTTCGGTTCGATTTTGATAACTATGAATTGATCCATAACCTTTGTTCAAAGTAAGAAACTCTATGACCAAGTGTCAAGCACCCCCTTCTATGCATGAAAGGAGATGGTCAGACAGGGAATGAACCATTGGAGTGCATAAATTTTGTGAAATTAACTCCATTGGTTTCTCTCTTTCTTTTCCCTTCTTTTTTTTTCTTTAAATTCATTATATCTCTAGTTCCCTATTCTCCACACTACATGATCCCCGTAATGGCGATACAGAGAGAGATAAGGGCTCATTATTAGTTTACTCTCCACCAATGAGCAGATATAGGGGGTTGTACGATTGTAAGGACCCTGACCTTTGTTTAGGGTTTACCCTATTTGTTTTGCTTAATCTTGATGCTTTGATGCTTTCTAATCACCTTTAGTGGTGATTAGGTTTTGGTTGTGCTTTATTGAGAGTTGGAGGGGCTACTTGCAAATAACCCAAGACTAGGGTTTTGTGGGCAAGTTTGCCACCTTGTGAGGTGTTCCTTTCTCTCTTTGCTTCCTCTAGGGTTGAGAGGAAGGCTTGGGCTCGTTGCTTGAGTTCTTTTGGGCATGGTTGAGTTTGTTTGGGCCTTGAGGTGCCTTGTTTGGGCTTGGTTGAGCTTTGTGTCGACCTGGAGAGGTGTGCGTCGACCTAGAGGTGAGTGTGTTGGCCAACATGAGTGTCTGTGTCACCCATGGTGCCTTGTGTGTCACCCATGGTGCAAGTGGTTGTGTCGACCATGCTCTTTGGCCTAGCCTTGACCTCGTTTGTGTCACCAAAAGTGGACACTTGGAGCTTAATGAATGCATGTGGAAATGACCTTGGACAAGTGTATAAGGCTTGCTAGAGTGGTGGCTTGAGCTCTAGGACAAGTGTCCTTTGGGTGCGAGACACCTTGCTTGGATCTACCTTGTTTTCTCCTCCCTTTCCTTCTATATAGGTGGTTCTTTCCCTTGCTTTGAGTTCCTTTTATCCTTTAGTTTCCTTCTCCACCTTGAGTGCACGACACTCCCTTCTTCCTTTGCTTGTGTCGTCCGACACACCCCCCTTGAAGGAGCAAGTGGTGGTCGACATCCCTCGAAGCTTGGAGCTCTTCTTCTTCTTTGGAGCTTGGAGCTTAAGGCGGGTTGCATAATTTCTAACCCTAACTACATTATCTCTTGCTATGATCTTGTTTACATGTTAGTATCTTAATTTCTTGCTTATCTTTCATGTTGGCCGATCCTTGTGATCTAGGGTTTGTAGGTGAGCAATACTCCTTTCTCTCTTTGGTCTAGAGGAGTGAGTTTAAGCCTCTAGTATCATGAGCAACACCCCTCTTTCTTGGTTGATTGAGGTGAGCTTGTGTTCTAGTTGCTTGAGCAACACTCTCCTCTCACCATGGACTAGAAGGGTGAGCTCGGTTGAAGTGGACCTTGTTTTGGGTTGGTGTTTGTGTTGCTCGATGGGTGATAGGCGGTGTGCAAGACCCCTCTTTCTTGGTTGATTGAGGTGAGCCATCCCCTTGACCCGCTAGGGTTTTGCGTACCTTGTGCTTGAGGAAGAAGATGACCTTGTTGGACGATATCTCTTGTCTTAGTTTGTTGGGCAACACGTTTGCTCTTGTGTTGGGCGATAGGCCAAGTGGAGTGTGTGTTGGCCGACAGGCCTTGTTGGGCGATAGGTTGAGGTGTTGGGCGACACCCCTGGCTCTTATGACGGGCGTCACAACCCCTTGCTTTTCTTGTGTCGTCCGTTAGGCCTTGACCTAGTTGTGGCACGTTTTGTGGAGGTGTTCTCTCTCTTGGTTGTTGGTTTTGGTGGGCTAACCTGGCCAAGATGGGCGTTGCCCGATAACACAAGTGCCCGACACTCCTCTCTTGTCACGTGTTACTCTTCCTTGTGATGCTGTGTCGCGCACTGGATGCCTTGGTGGCAACGCATCGTTGCTTCTTGCTCTCTTATCTGTCGTTATGCGTTGTGTTCGGGTGAGGGCCGGTGGCCGTTACACCCCCCCCCTAGTGAGGGTTGTGGTGATCTATAGTGAGAGTTCTTGTTATCCTTGTCGACGGTTCCTTGTACCATGGAAATAAACTAGTTGTATACATATACACCCTTGCCTAAACGTTGGTGACTCCTTTCTCACTTAATGATAATGATGATGGTAATAGTAATGATGATGATAATGGTATTGGTAATAATAACGCTTATTCTATATATCCAACATGACTATATGCATGAAGTAATCATCTTGATTATTTATATAATACTGAGATGAGGATAAACATAGATATGGTTTGCTTAATGATGTGTTTTATGCACTTGATCACCAAATAATGTAAGATTGATAAGTATAGCATCTTGAATGTCATCTTATGATAGTAAGCATAGTCTTGATGTTGAAACTATGATTATTGTATACCCTAACCATGCAGGTGATGCTTAGCCATGAAAAGGCTATGAGAAATATGTGATGAGTAACATCACTTTGATAATTACTCTGGTTGATGAGATTGCACATGTGATGTGATTGTTCCATGATGATGATGTAAGCCTTGAGAGGCAGTGGCAATACATGATGAGGGATTGAGATCCCATGGTATGTGATGACCCTTGTGATAGATCTAGATGGTTGGCAAGAGGCCAAGTGAAAACATGTGACGTTGGATCCTTGAGATGGATCAAGTTGATGTGACTACAATAAAAGCATAATGTCGAGTTTTATGTTGTTTATTCTGTTATAGTTTGCATGTTATACAACTTGGTTGAACCTTGCAATCCATCTAAAAGACGTTAAAAATCATAGTGAAATATATTATGTAGTTTGCCCTGGCCATAGATCCATCATCGTCAAGATTTGGTGATGGTGAAATGGGTTCTCCTACGGGTTAACCCGGAGCGAATATTGTTGAATATACGAGGTTGCTCCTAGCCTAAAGTGAGGAGGTAAGAATGCAACTTCGGTTGTAGACTCTAGGGTGCGGATTCAAGCCCATAGCCCATACATGTAAAGAGCATGGTGAACAGGCCCATGGCACAGGATATGTGATATGAGGAGCATGAATGCGTTCATGGCTCAGAGCACGGTGAACAGACCCATGGCTCCGTTTCAGTAGCGCCGATACCTGTACCGAGGTGGGCTAGGCAGAGGGTAGCTTGACCTTGTGGCTAAGACCACTTCAGCATGAGACTGCGGTCCTGCTTGTGTTGTACTCGTGCACTGACTACGAGGTGGGAGGTCGTGGAGTCCGGCTCCTCCACGTGACCTTGTATGGCACCGACTCTGGGTTTCGCAGCCGTCGGTTGGATTTGAACGGTACGGTTCACTTCCTCAGGGCATAAGAATACGTAATCCAGCCGTATAGTATATATTGCTTAAGGCAAAACACGGAACATTGGTTGAGGCCTTGCTTGTGTAGTTACATCTTGTAGTTGCTTATATGTTTCTCAGGATATGTGGCGATATATCTTATATGTTCCTCATGCAACATAACAATATATCTTATCTTGTCAATCATGTTCCATTGTGAGTTACTTGGTTACATGCCCTTTTGTACAACTAGTAAGCTTGTCAGTAAGAATAGCTTTGCTTTACATAAACTGCTCCTGTTATATCTCTTATCGGTTATCTGCTGTTATAAGCTCTATCTTTCTGAGGTTTTTGTAGTTGCGGTGGGGAGTTATGTTTCCTTCTGGGACAATGTTCAATTGTCTCACTCTTCTGGTTTACACCCTTTTTAGGTGGTCGAGCTAGACGTGGTGGTGGTCGTGGTGTTGCGGCCGAGCATCTAGACGAGCAGTAGAAGGCAAGCGATGGATATGCTGCTGTTTTGGATGTTTTGTAGTAGAGTCTAGAGTCATCCCTGTAGCCTCAGGTCCTTGGAAATGTTTTGGCATTGTTTCACGATGTATGATCGTTGATGTTTTGTATATCCTGTTGTTGGCCGGATTTGGGCCGTTATGTATATGAACGGGTGGTGAACTCATGTGATGGATAGATAGATGTTCCTGTAAGCTGTGGACACGTATCAGATCTCGTGTATGTATATATATGACATGTTTCCTTGCAGGATGAGGACTGGAATGTAATAGTTGCTCAGTTTATCAACTTTCCACAATCGGTTTTATTTAACCCGTGTTTTCGATAATCTGTGGTTATGGTGATTTCTGCACGTTTTCGCGTAACACCTCGTTGTCTGTGTGATAATGGGATGTGTTGCCACAATGATAGTCCTCAACAAGTCGTGTATAACTACTTGGTTACTTTGTCTTCTCGATACACATTCAGATATCATGGTGGCATGGATTCTCTCATGCCACACTGATCCATGACTCCTCTAGATATTGTGATTCAAAATGATCTCACTATCATCCAATCTGCACGCAACAACTATGAAAGGCCCTTCAAAAAACTAGATCCATGACTCACTTAAGTTCATGGTCCCAACCACTATATTAGCCATGACTGGCAAGGATCTAGCCACACTACCTGCCCTCAACTAAAAGGGCATGTGACGCCCTATCCAGTCAACAACTTAGGCTATAAATACTAAATAATTTGATCATCAATCATTAATATATCTATTTTCACCATTTCAAAACCTAAATATCTCTCTATAGGAACCTTTGAACTTTCCAAAAATGTAACCATATTTTGATCATCATCATATCTACAATTATTTAAATTTTGGTTCCAAACTTCCACTATTTGATCAATAAACCACTTAATCCAAAATGGCACATACTTTTGGTATTAAGCATAATACTAACATCAATGACTTTCAACTTTTTCCAACTAATTGGAGTACCTTCATTTGATCAAAGCTTATTTTGGGACTATTTCTTTGTTATTATAATACACGAAACCAAGTAATATGATAACATCACCAAATATACATACAAAACCAAATTGATCATTCCAATATCAAAATTTTAGTAACCAAGAACATTAAAAGTTCACTCCATCACATATTACACACTAAAAAGGAAATTTTGTTCTCAAAACTAGCCAAAATTCGTTCCCTCACATCAAAGACATCTTAAAAGAAATTTTATTCTCAAAATCAAGACATCCTCTTACTCCAATAAAAAAAAGTGATATTGAACTAGGTAGAGGACCATTGGACGCACAATGTATCCATAAATAAGATCTTTAGAATACATCTGAACCACTCCAACAAGGTTTCAAAAGCATATGGGGTGAACCAACCCTCCATAAAAAGATTGGAAGGAAGTATTAGAACTTTGGTTATGTCATACTATATTTCATATTTTGGGATTCACATCCTTATTTTACCCAAACATTCATAATTCTATTAATACATTTGTATGTTCAAAAGGAGTTATTTTAATCAACCCATCTTATCCAACTAGATTGTACTAAAGTGTCATCATTATTTCATTCCACTAATTATCAAATATATTTGAGATCTTTATCAAGAACTAACATGAACACCTCATTTACTATATACCATTTAATATTATCTCGTTTCACTTTAATATTAGGTTACAAACCTTTCCCAATGGTTTCGTCACTAGATTCACCAAGTCGTCATCATCCATATGGCTAACCATTGACATGGATATTATCACACATTCAAATTCACTAGGGGTGAAATCACTAGGTTTACGTAAATAAGTACAGTGATCACCACCCTCAAATGGATGGATCTTATTATAGTATAGTTAGGATCGAACCCAAATGACAATCTTTTTTTAGAATTGACTCATTGAGTTAACCACATAAGAACTAATATTTAACACAAGATTGATGATTTTTTATTATACTAAGTCAAAAATTGTAAAAGGGTTGAATTAAATGTTTGTTAAATCAATGGATTGGAACACTAGGATGGAATGGGTTTCATGACTGCTACCTATCATTCACCTCTCAGTACATCAAATTAAGCATGAACATCTATATGTTGAGGCTGAGAAAATCCCCTTTTGGTGTTAGGATTAAAACCCAAATAGATATCAATCGAAGCTCATCGTTTTGTTACCTAGACAACATACATATATCACCTTGAGAAACACCTATCTAAAATTCTCATAAAGGGTTTAGCTAGAATCAACTCAATATCTAGATATAGGGTTCAAAGTTTTCTACATCTAGAATCATGAAGAACATGTAAACCTAGGCATCAGATAAGCATACAAGTATAAAACAATTGATTCAAACATGCAATGGTTCATACAAAAATTAGATAAAAATACAAGAGAAAAATTTGGTAGCGGGGCTAATCCTTGCACCCTACCTAGAGGACTACTTGCTCATGACATCAATAATAGAAATGACAAGGTAAAATAACAAGAAATATATGGTCACATAATAAGCAAGAGTTGCAGCCATGGAGAGCAAAAGAAACGCTTCAAACTCTGGAATGACAACATCAATGAAAGAGAAAGAACACCCCTGACATTCACTGAGGATGGACTAAGGCCTTCAGTCTACTTCATTGTGAACTGGGTGTATAGATGTATGGACATAGCAGTAGATTGACGAGGATAGAAGACATCAACCGATGGATAAAGTCACAACATAATAGGCATATGTTGAGGTCCCGTCCTTGGAGCTTTTGTGGAGCAGAGGTGGGAGTGCCTCTGCATGATGATCATTAACTAATGATGGTGGTCGATTGTGGCTAAGAGTCAAAAGTATGGAGCAGAAGAAGCATCCTTATAGTGTAAAAATGGTGGATCCCTTTCCTACTAGTATTGTCTTCTATTTATAGGTGTGGGGTAGGGTTTAGAACCCTCCTATCCATCATGGAGCTAAGTGTTGGCCGTCATGGATATGAAGAGTCAGCAACGGCATGGGGAAGACAATGGGTCATCAATGTTCAGTAATGCCTTCAATAGAAAAAGACTCTCGCGATGTTCAAGTGGACCATCAGAAGGTTGGATAGAAATTCCTTCAGTTTATGATGTAGACCAACCATCAGAAGGGAGCCTGAGACTTCCTTTGAAAGAGGAACATTGATGTTCCTTTGAAAGTTGGAGTTAGGCATAGTGTTTCCTTTTGTTGTTGATGTAGGTCAGTAATCAAAAGGGGAAAACACTAGGCAACCAATAGATGGCATGAGCACAGAATAACCATCAGGCACACATGGATTCCTTCATTGGTAAATGGAAGAAAAGACAGAAAGAGAAAAATTGATGGATAGGTAGAATGATGGAAATCCACCTAGAGGGGGCTATTTGTGTCAGGTCAATGGCTTCCTTGATGGAGCATCTTCCCATGGAAGGGAAGAACAAAGAAAACTGATTCCTTGGTAGGTGCAATGCAATCTGATGGTTTCAACATCTGATTAATGGGTGGATCATAAAAAAATTGTATAATTATTCAAAAGCTTCTCGAGCCTACCTCCTACACTCCATACAATCAATGAAGCTCAAGCATTCCATTGAAATGGATGATGTGGATTAAAATCTTATGAATTAACACAAAACTAATAAAAATATAAATGTAAGCTAGTAATAAAGTGAATGAGGGAACTATATGCAAAACTAAGCTAAAAATGTAACTTAAACTAGTATGAACATGCATTCATTAAACAACCCCGAACTTAATTATTACCCATCCTTGAGTAAAATAAAATCTAAAATAGTCTCCAAAACAATACTTTTATCCTATGTGATTGCTTCACCTTCACATCATGCTTATTTACCTACCACCTAATATGGCCAACCAACCAAACTTCCTAAGATCACATAATACATTTATCCATGTCTTTGTACTTTCCAAAAAAACTTCCTCACTACTATTCATGGTACCAAGCATATCTCAGAGTTTTCAAGAGAGTTCAGGAAACACCACATAACAACAAGTATGCAATGATCTGTCAATGGGTATGTGAAAAAGATATCAAAGTGAGATATTCATTGTGTCTCTGGGTAGAAAATTGTGAGAGGGTTTTTGTGTAAGGAATATGCAAATATCTCATTTATTCAACTCGAGATAACTTTTATTTATGCAAATATATATATTGCACCATTTTTTCTTTGTCTTTTATTTTGTGACAGTGGCACCTTTACTTATTGGTGGTACGACCCTATCAGATAGATAGGTGCATGGAAGAAGAAAATAGAACAGGGAGGGCGTGTGCCACCCTGAAACTAGAGTTTGGAACTTTTTATGGATTTCTATTTTCTTTTAGTTGAATGGAGGGTAAGAAGATGGAACAAGAAGTGTAGAATAGGGGTCATATCAACATGCAACTTGATTTACAATTTAGTGCATCAGGTTGTTCTCCTAGTCCCACTATGTTGAAATAATGACATGATAGGGGAAAATTGTTGGTTCCATGAATTTGATTCACTAGTTAGGCAGAAGAATGATTTATTTTATCCTTCTCAATTCCCTAAAAACTTGCCATATTTTCCAAAGAAAATGATGTTTGGGTTCCTAGGCCACATAGGATGATTTCTAGCCATTAGTTGTTTCCATATTGGTCATTGTGAGGTTTTGCATCAGGTAAGGGGAGTTAAATGATGATGGTATGCATGGATTCACATATAAAGGTTGAATCTTCATCATCTAGGTAGTGATTTTTTACTTTAGAATATAAAACTTTTGAACATTTTGAAAAACAATTAGCTACATGCAATACAGGAATGCAAAATAAGATCATAGCTTACAAATAGATAGTTGTGGGTAGAAAGTAGAATATGTACCATCCACCATCCACCCTAAACATAGATATTTTCTCATCCCCCAGTAAACACTAATTCAAGATGGAGGGGAAAAACTTTACCGGTTGATCCATAGGTTGTGGTTTCTCTTCATTTGACATAAATCTTTCATCCACAATACAATTTGTTTGAATGTATGATCTTGTCATAAGGTACATTAAATGAATGTGATATGAACTAAAATGTAGAAGAAAATAGAAATGGAAATCACACTCATGTTGCATCCCAAGAACTGCCTTTATTTAATGTCAATAGCTCGACACTTAAAAATCAGTCATGATCAGTTGGAGTGAGCGGTTGGTTGGCCTACATATCAACATTAGAGAAATAAAATTTAGTTATTGTTCATTGAATATGATAATCTAGTATTCTCACTCCAAATTATAACAAAATCATGAGTAAAGATACGTTTGATAATGAAACTGACTCGACCATCGGGTCTTGAGCTTTCCTAGAAAAAGGCAGAGAAGAGAGTTATGTAGTAATATTTGGTCCCCAACATGTAGGTCTTTCCTCTTCAAGTGGCCATCATGCCACATCTTTGTACTCACCTAGTAGATGTGTGCATTTTCATATGTAGTAATCTATAACTCTTGGAACTCCTATGGTTGAAGTAAACAATTCTCTTTTCTACATAGAGGTCAAAGTTGAGATGCTTGATGGCCCACTGAACTTTGTATTCGATCTCCATAGGTAGATGAAAAGACTTCCCATAGATGATGTTGAATGGTGTGGTGCGTCGGGGAGTCTTGTATACAGTCTTATATTCCTAGAGTTTGTCCTTTAGCCCGATGGCTCAATTTTTCCTTGTCCTATTAACTATCTTCTTCGGAATAGGTTTTATGTTATGATTAGAAACCTCCACTTGACTGTTCATCTAAGGGTGGTAAGAGTAGACACTCAATGTGAGATGCCATGCTTATTGAGGAGGGATTCGAAGCTACTCTCAAGGAAATGAGATCCCCCATCAGAATGATAGTGTAGGGGACTCCATTGCATGGGAAGATAATATCTTTGATTAGTTTGATCATTGGCTTGGACTCACCAGATTTTGGGGATGGATTCAACCCTTTTACAAAACATAATCAATAGCTAGCAAGATATAAGAGAAGCCATAAGAGGAGGGGAGTGAACCCATGTAGTCTACACCCTAAACGTCAAAGACGTCCACTTCTTGCCAAAGATTCAAGGTCATATCAGCCCTCTTGGAATATTACCTCTCTAACATTGATCACAAGACTAAGCATATAAATGAGCATCCTTGAAAATATAGGGCTAAAAGAACCCAGATTGAAGGACCTTGAAAGCAGTCTTTTTGGAGCTCATGTGGCCCCTAGTTGGGCTAGAGTGACATTGATATAGGATAAGAGGAGCTTCTTCTATGGAGACACACCAATGGTGAAGGCCTTCAGAGCATAATGTAAAAACATCAACTCGTCGCAATAGTAAAGGAGAATGTTAAACATTAACTTCTTATCATTTTCTATGAAGTCTAGATGGAGGACTCTTTCCAGTAGACATGTCAGAAAATTTACATACCATGGTGTAAGGAGGCGAGATCACCCCCTTAATAAAAAATTTAAGAATAAAACATCCATTCCAAAAGCACTCAAATGTATGCTAGAATAGGTGAAAAATTTTCAAACTTCAATAAATGGTATTCAAAACAACCAAAGTATGCAACAGAATAAAAATAATGACTATATTAAATTTTCACAAAAGATTACAAAAGTACATCATAATATCCCATAAGGGTTTACATGTATGATACAACATAAGTATCTAAGTAGAGGGAAATCTAAACCATAAAAACTTTGTCTCCAAGCTTTAACTCCTTAAGCTAGTCCAAAACTTCATGGCTTATCATCTAAGTCCTTCACCTAGGGTTGGAAGCATACCCTAACAAGAAGAGAAAATAGATGACAACAACAAAGGCTGGTGTGTGCATACAAAATAGGAAATTGAGTAATATATGGAATAAAGGACAACAAATATAAAGGGCTTCCCATAGAAAATATAATGACCACCCAAATGGGTATCAAGAGAAAAGTGTTGGATAAATTGGACATTATAATAAATCCCTTTGTTTCGATGATGACAAACATTTCATTCTTGTTGATCTAACGTGCTACTTGAGTGTGCAGGATTAAGGTGGATGACAAAGCAACTAGGGAAATCCAAGATCTTACATATTTATATTTCCATGCAATGTAATCACTGTTGTAAAAACTTGTACAAATATATAATGTACAAGTACTTAGATTGCATGTAAATCAAGCGTTGGATCTTCCTAGCTAAACACCACACTTAGTTAAGTCATCTCCTTCAAATAGGATCACATATGCACACTCATACACATACTTAGTGGTTTAATTAAAAGATTGAAAACAGGGTCAATCTCGGTCGACCACACTCCTCGACCGAGACACTCTCGCTCGACAAACTTCTCGACCGAGAATGACCCAAGTAGCCGTTAGACACAGCTGACAAAGTAGCTGGCAGTTGCAAATGAACGTTGATCCAGAGAGCCTGTCGGTCGGCAAAACTTCGACCGAGTAGGTATCTCGGTCGACAATTTGTCGACCGAGATGGTCTCTGACAGCAACTGCAAAATAAAGTAACTAGCCGTTACTAATGCACCTAACTTATATCTAACGGCTAGTTAAACACTTAGAAGCCCCTAGAAGTTGTCTAGAACGTCCTTAAGCATCCATAGGCCACTCCTATAAATATGACATGCCTTAGGACACTAAAAGATACCTAAGCTATACTTGTGCTATACTTGAGCTTGAATACTCACTTGCAATCTGTTTTAGAGCAATAGAGCAATTCCTACACTTGTCATTCATTCCTATTGCTCCCATTTCGTGTCCTATAGGCTAGTATCTCCTATCCACTACAATCACATTGTCATACACATTGGTTAGGAGATCTAAACGCTTGATATAGGAAAATCAAGCCTTGTGCTTACAACGGTATTGTAATTTCTGTTTTCCTTCTTGTTCCTTTTTATCTTTTGTACTCTCCTTGCTACTCCTAGGGTTGGAGGTTGCGGATTGGAGAGGGTTGACTTCTCAGGTGGAGAAGGGGACTTCAAGCTACTTCAAGAAGGCTATCGCACGGGAAGCTACTTCAGAAGGCTGGTGCAACGGGAGTTGGTGCATCTACTTCAAGGGAAGGCTGCTTCAAGGTTGGGCGATTACTTCTAGGTGAAGGCTGCTTGAAGAGTTTGGGAAAAGAAATTGTATTTTATGTAAAGTCCTTGCGAGGTAATAAAATAAATTTCTTTTCAAATCCCAGTTGGGTAAGCAACCGGGTAGTGGACTGACGGCTATAGTATTTGCTATAGTTGGAACCACTCTAAACCCTGTGTCTCCTTGTCCAATATTCTCATTGAGGTTGTTTGAGTTTAATTAATTATTAAAATCTCTATAAAACTCTATTCACCCCCCTCTAGTAGTTTTCAAAAAGGAATTGAAATCATATGATAACAAAAGAATACTTGCCATTAATAAAACATAAAGATTGTGCCACACAAGCAGATGCAAAGAATTAGGTCACACACCCCATATCATAAACATGAATGCATGTGAGATAAACATAGCCCTAGAACAATATAAACACAAAGGAGGCCAAGTGTCATAAACATGAAACCTGATAGAGAAAGGAATATTGCCAATCTCCCAAATATTTTAAATATGGGCCAAGAATCACACATCTTGACCTGGGTATGAAGTTCCTTTCCATCCCAAAAGAGCTAGAAATTCACATCTGCTCGACAGGAAATAACATATGTGCCATAAAAACCAATGCAATTACACTACTCTAGTTCTACTGAATCGCATAGCATGTTAAATGTAGAGGCAAGTAGAAAGTATAGTCAGAATATATAAACTAGTCACCACATAAGTGACCAACATATACATCCACCTCATAAGTGGGTACAAGATATCACATGTCATCTTTTAGAGTTCCATCATGAACAAATCATAAGATAAGAGTTCAAAAGAATACCCATGATCACATGATCAATATATAATAAGGTATTTCACATGAACTATGATTTTCAAATGAAAAGACATTGTGTATAGGCTAATGTCTATAGTACAAAGAGAATGAATAAGCATAGGTGGATTGCTCAACATAGAATAATGGGGGATACATCATACCTAAACTTCAGAGTCTAAACAATCCACTTCAGTCCTAGATCCAAGCCTAGGCCTACAAAGAACCTCTAGGGAAGGTGGACAGGTCCAATAAGTAAGGTTACCAAGCTTAGAGAGGTTGCTTTCTCCAAAAAAGCTCCTATCTCGAGCAAGAAGCACCTTCTCCACTTTAGAGGTGAAAAACCCTAGCAAAAGAACATGGAGATGGGGTGTTTAATGGATCTAGGTGGGGTTTCACCATGGAAAACCATGGTTCCGACCTGGAGGAAGGTGGAAGGAAGACTAATAACATGAAAATAGGGAGGAGAGGAGAAAACTTACTAATTTTGGTTGAAATAACCAAGGAGGAGCTTAATAAATCCTAAATAGAGAAATTTGGAACCCTAGGAGCCTTCTTCACCAAGGTAGGCACCTCCTTTTACCTTGGGACAGCATCTTCATGGAAAAAAAGAGTAGGAACGATAATCTAAGCTAGAGGGAATAAAGGAGAGCAAGAGTTTTTGAATTGGGAGTTGGGAAGGGGAAGATATGTCTATATAAAGAAGGAGATCAAGTATGAGGTGTCTATGAGACTTTCCATGTGTCATGTATAAGGTTGTTGTGATGACCCCAATTTCTATATACTTTCCTTAGTGACATACAAAGATATGCGTGCACTCATATCTATAAATGTCAAAAGGGAAAATATTAGAAATCAAGATAGTCAACTAAAAATAGAGATAAGCCAAGATCATGTCCACATCATCAGTAGATAGCCACACAACACTTCATTCAATGATAAAAGATAAAGTCATACATATTAATACTTGAGAAGGGAGAAGGATAAGTCTATGAAAAAGAAAATATGACTATTACATAGGATCTATAGTATCCTATTACATCATCTAGAAGAATAAAAACTATCTAACTGAAATGAATAAGGTGAGATGTGGAGATCTATCTCATATCCTCCATGATCATTATTTAGTGGCTTCAGGTACTTTGATGTGCTTCTTATATTGTCAATTGTTCCTTGTACCTAGAAAATATGAGAAAAAAAAACATCAACAAAGTTGTTACGTGGAATTAAAAGCTATACTATGCTAGTATATAAAATACTCAAAATTGGAGAAAGAGAATGAAAACGTTATTTAAAGGTAGAAAATCAGGTAATCCCAAGTTATTAGCCTCATTTAGAATGAATATGCATTACTATGGTGGACTTAGCACAAACATAAATGGTGGCCCCTTCCCCGTGTACCTTGTACTCTAGGGATCTCCTCGTATACCATGTACTCTAGGGAGGTGCTAGTCAACATTAAAGCTTTCCCTCTCTAATAGGGAGTTTAATGAGCACCACTAGTAACTACATTTCACTTATCTTCAATTATGTTCTTTTATATTCAAGGCGGTAAATTATCAATCATTCATATCTCCACATCCATCAATGTAGCTCAATTACATGCAAGCAAGTACATATATTTAGCATCCAGCAAGATCTAGTCATATAATTATATCCACATACCTTTAATTCTTAGATCTAGATTCCACAAGTCCTAGATTATGAGAAAGATCGTAGATCACCCTGGAATATAAACAAAACCTAAAGTTACCATGGGTTCTCATTATTCCACATTAGGGTTTCTTATTAGGGTTTGGGTCATTTGGGATATCATTTTTAGGATACATGTGATTCAAGAGGTCAGAGTTGGATTCTAAGGTCAGGGTCATTCAAAGTCATTCGAGGACAATTAATTGTTTGATATAAAGCTATATAAGGTATACATTATGAAGAGAGGAAACTGGAAATTAGGGTTTTTCACAATTATTGAATCAATTGTCCTTCTTAGATAGGATTTCTAGTAACATGATGATTAGGACCCTAATTAGGGTTTAATCTATTCTCAAGGCAGATTAAAATCAATTATGACCATTATTACACAATATATAAATATTAATGGGTCATTAGGACTTGTAGACCATATTTTCTGAAAAGGGCCCATATTTAGGTCCTAGAATTATTTTATTTAAATAGCTTGGATTTTTCTGATGAAAACGGTATATTAGTTCGATATTTTCTGATAATCCAATCAATTTCTAGGGTTTTCATAAGTTTTGACCAATCAGGTAATTTCCTAAAGCAATAAACAAAAAATAAAAAAAGAAAAAGGGTGGTCGGCTTCGTGGATTAGGGGAGGGATCCGACTCCGCATATCCTCTTCTTAACCCACGAGCCAGCCTTAGTCAAACCGGGGTCATGGCGCGATGCAAAGGATGCCACTGCCCCTGAGGGTCACCTGTGCCTCATGATAGGGCATGGGTAAAAAGGGGAAAATCACCCTTTTGATTGCTTCTCGTGCCATGGCAGTGGAGCACGATGACTGTTGGCAAGGATGGCGATGAGTCGAAGCAACTAGGTGGGTTCCTGGGAGTGTGAGGATGGGTGGATCCTCTTCGCGAGGTTCCCCCAAGTTTGATGAGCTCAACAGCTCGATCAGAGGTGGTCAACTAGTCGAGAATGGTTTCTCACAGGTACAAATAATGGAAAAGTGAGTCTAGCTCCTTACCTCCCCTCGGGCTGGATTGAGGGAGTCAAAAGCTACGCGTGGTGTTTGTGAATCTCGGCGGATATGACCTGCAGCTTGACATGTCCCTGGGCTAGCTGGAAATGGAGCTTTTGGAGCTCAGTTGCACTGCTCCTCGACCCAATACCTTGGGCTTCTGAAGTGCCAACGATCAAAGGGGATCTCCTCGCTGAGGTCCCACGATGGTGCGACTGCATTTGATTGAGCAAGAAGGGTGACTTGAGTGAGAGTGGGGTCAGTTCAAGTGAGGGTGAGGGAGCTCGAGGTCGGGGAGGCAGGAGCGTTCTTTGTCCAAATTGAGAGCCGGTAACGATAAAAGCGAGGTCGGGGAAGCTTGTAGGAGATTTATATAGGCACGAGGTGAAGTTGAGAGTGTTGGGTTTTAGAGGAGGCAGAGAAGGTAGCGGAAACAAAAATTTTCTCCCCCAAACCCAGAACAAGGAAACACGTCAACGTCTATACAATAGGAATGGATGGTTTGTGGAATCATACCTTGTCTCGAGGCTTGCTCGGCGACAATACCTCGCGCCTTGCACGGTCTTCACCTCCTGTCTTAGACGGTATCTGTGTAGCTCCTGGTCGCACTGGGACTGATGGGATTCAAGGTTGTCCTCCTAGCGGCAGAAACCTCCCGCCTATGAAGTAGTCCACACGGACCACCTGGAACTCCAATCTCCTTGTCTCACAAGGAATTGGAAGGAGTCGCACCCTCCTGTCAGCGTACTAGTCGCCAATACACTCTCCTGCCACCAATTGCTTTCTGCAGTTGTCTTTCCCTTGTTGTGCCTCCCTTATCGGGTAGCACTTGCTCGGGCACTCTCGGTTACCAAAACCAGAGAGAACGACAACTTCACAGAGCAATTGGTTGCACTGAGTTGTACTTTGAGAAGCCCCCAATACCATTATATATAGGAGGGTCATGGGACAGGGTTCTCCATCCTGGGCAATGCGGGACTAAAAGCAGGAGTAGAAGGGTTCGAGATTTTCCACAAAACAACCCACTCGCAACCTGAACCGATCGTTTCACAATTAAAACGGTCAGTTGGGGACCTGAGCCGGTTGGTTGACACCTCAACCGATCGGTTGGGACACCTCAACTGGTCGGTTCATTTCTGAACCGGTCGGTTCGTGGTCATGATCAGTTCCCGATTGACTTTCCATCTTTTGTTTCTAATTGGTATCAAATACCAATCCTTGTTCTAATCAAATTGGGCAAGTGAAATGAAAGGAAATTTCTCACCAATCCTACTTTCCCAACTTCCTCGGTTGCATCAGTTGAACCGATCGTTTCAACACTTGAAGCAATCATTTCACCCTGACCATGAGCCGATCGACTCACAACCTGAGCTGGTCGGTTCACCAAGCTGAGCCGATCGGTTCATCACATGAGCCGATCGGTTGGGAGTACAGATCGTGCAGAAACAGTCAATTGCAGTTTCAATCAATTCGATACTCTAATCAATCTGTCCAACACCTTGAACACTATGATTTTGAGCTATCAATTAATTGAGTGTTTAATTGAACTACTAAACTCCTTTAGTAATCAATCTAAACATTGTTTGTGGACAAAACTCCTCTTCCAGGTTAAATCCTTTGTGTGTGACCCTACAGGTCCATTTCACGTTGGCAGTGAAAGTCCATAACACTTATGACTTCACATGCAAAGAGCGGTGCCTAGTCACACATCAATGCTACCCAAGTGAAAAAGAAAGTTGGTGAACAACTTTCAATCCTGCAATCCATGAATGGTGTTACATCGAATGTATAATTCCTTTGTCACTGATATCCCGAATGAACTCAAGGCATGGAACAATCATCCTATCAACATTCATTCACTTTCTTGATCTCAGAGTAAATTGGAAGAGATATGTATGACATCAATATCACATACTGATTCACACATGTGTGCACGCCTTTCTCAATCCTACTCATCAAGTGGACATGGATATAAAACTCCCTCAGGAGGGACAAATCCCATATCTATCACTCACCCCTCAAAAACCCCATGTGTCAAAGCCACCCAATCATCACCTTTATAACAACCCATGTTTCAGGACTGCGTTTGATGATGTCAAAGTGTGCCCAATGACATGTGTTGAGTGTAGTGATTTTAGGTCAAAGAATCACAGTCACCACCATCACTGTGAGTACTGACTGTGACTACCATGTCATGGTTCCATGTGTCAAACTCACAGTGGGTCTGTCCGATACACTTGTTCTCTAACAAGTACCTATGTGTTTGGTTTGATATCTCTATATCATGACTAATGAGATTTTGTCATCAACCAACACCACAATCTAGTCTTGTGTGTCATTGCTGACTATCTACCTTCCACAATGACATCCGACTAGGGACATAACAAGAATGTACAAACTCTTAGCATCTGCATGATCTCATCGTTCAGGTCCTCAACCTGAAAACATACATCATTGAGTACTGTCATTCTCTAGACATTCAATCTGTTCTATCACTATCTCATATGACTGAACCAGAAAGAATTGGAAGCTTGCCTTTGATGTTTATCAAATCAATCTTAATGTATCCCACCAATCATCCCATGATTGGCTCTCAAGGCATACATACCAACAGACTCCCACTTGCACTGTGAACCAATCACCCTTGAATCATATTCATAGTGATCTTCAAACATGTCCCACATGTTACTTTGCTCTAGTGCTAACATAGTGAGTTATAGAAACACCTTGCCAAAGTCAGTATAAATTGCATGTCTCACATCTCTTCGCTGTACGTCATACATATGAGATGGAGTTGCCGTAATATGCGATCTAGTATTCCTTTGCTAACCTTTAGCCACATGGCATGATCAAGGATTCCATACTTGTCATCAATGAGCAGAATATCTATAAGTTCATCTCATGAACTTCCAGATCCATATAGTATCCACTACTATTCTCCAATGCATAGATACTCGGCATTTCCTTTTAAATGATTTTATTGGAACACTTCCAATTATCAACAAACTTTCACTTTTATATATCCTATATATATTTTGCGATTAATTTTCTGTCCTTTCGGAAGTTCGCATCAATGTAACTCTTTACATTGAACTCTTCCTTATCTCCATAGAACTAGTACTTCACATGTACTTATCAAGTTCTCATGGTATTCCAGTAACCCTTACTGGAAGTAGACAGACATCCACTCGTCATGCCCCACATACGAGTTATCAGCATGAGCACATCATATTGTCATGTCATACATACAAGATGATGAATGCATTTTGTTCTTGCCATGCAAGATAATGGGATAATTACATACATGATAGATCCATATCTATTCTTAGTGTTCCCATTCTTCATAAGAATTGGACACTTGGCCTTGGGATACTAACTCCATGTAACATGGACAAGTTTTCTCCCACTGAATCTGTGCATACTGAACCCTTCAGTATAGATTTCCAATGTATGCTTTCTCTTTTCAGGTCAAGAGGTTTTTGAGAACTATCTCTATAGATCTATATTCCTATCACATAGGAAACATCTCTATCTTCCTTAAAGATAATTTCCACTTTTGGATTTCCATTCTAGAACATTTCCATTTCACATCATCATGTGGAATGTGAATACGCTCCCACTAAATCACAGATCCCTTCTTTATCTTTGACATATCAGTCAAACCCTTTGACTATATCATCAAAGTAAAGATCCAATTATGAGTTGCTTGTACTCAATCAATCACATTGACTAGTCCATTGTAACTTATATACTTCATTTGCATTAATGGATTCATAAACCTTATAGGTTGTGTCACGTACACATCCTTGTTTTATTCCTCATAGGAATGCGGTTTTAGTTATCCATATGCCAAATGTCTTAGTCATTAAGTTGCAATCAACAAGCATCATCCTTCTCAAAATGTTATCCATGTGTCTTAACGCTTAAGACTTATTTGCACTTATGGATTTCCATCCAATGGGTTCTACCATCAAGGTCATACCTTATGGTTCATATGGAAGTCATTTAGGATGTAATGGTCATATACCATAACTCAAAATCCGGTTTCTCATATTCATCAGGATAGTTGACTCATCACATGAACAACTCATCACATAGATAATTGAGGTGTATCTGTCAAGGATATAAGAACTCACAACCTTTGTGATTCTTAATGTCCTTTATTAGTTTAGGGTATTCTTTATTTAAGATGAATTTAGTTATTTGATAATCATTCTCTAATTCCTTAGAGTATGATTCCTTCTTGATTTAGACATCACCATGCCTTAATCATGAGTTCACTATGATACACTATCACAATCACTCATAAGGATCTCAAACATTTGGTCCAAGTATTTCATTCATTGATCTCATCAAGAATTAACACTTTACCAAATTTGCACTTCATCTATGATAATCTTGAACACTTCAAGATATTCATATTGGTATTTCTCTGAACACCATTTGAAGTATTAGCATTTGTTCCAATAGGTATGTAAATACATCACATGTATTATACCTAATAGGATAATCATTCTCCCACTACCTTTAGTGAAGATTTATTAATCATGTCCAAGATATTCATGTCTCTTATTGGTTCTCTAACCAAAAGAGTCTAGATTTATCCATCATATGGAAACTAGAAATGAATTTCTCATGATTGATGCTAATTTGATTGCTTGAGTTATCTATAACTTTTAGGTATCATTTTATCTTATGCATATCAAATACCACAAGATGAACAAGGCATTGCCACAAAGATCATATCTTTAAAAGATTGAAACATCAACTTTATTGATTGCTGACATTGTCATACAATATGTAAAATAAAGTGTTTCTATCTATTGGCAAATATGAAATAGCAGTTCATAACTGTATTACATGCCTTTAGGCTGAAAATAAACTAAAGTACTCCTATCTATGGCGGCAACACTTGCCCCATTTATTGAGTGCTTTACACTTTACATCTTGGTATCATATACCTCAAAAGTGTTACAAGTTTACTTTCATGACACCTTTAAGTAGAGATGTCTATCGCCTCCTTCTTCTTTTGTTCTTCTAGATAGAGAGGACAATTCCTTTTCCAATGTCCTGGCTTTTGACAATGGTGGCAATTTCCTTTCTTGGTCACGCCTCCCTTGTCCTTGAGAGCTGAAGACGACTTGGGCTCCTGGCTAGCATCAAAACCTTTCTTACCTTTGCCCTTGCCCTTGCGCTTGGACTTGCCTTTCTTGATCATGATCACAATCACAAACTTAGGCTTGTCCTTCTTCATCTGTATCTCAGCTATCCTCAACATGCCCAACAACTCTGAAAGTGGCCTATCAAAGTTGTTCATGTTGTAGTTCATCACAAACTGACTGTAGGATTCTGGCAACGATTGCAGTATCACGTCAGTAGACAACTCTTGGCTCAGTGGAAATCCCAGTCTTATCAGGTTTTCCACATACCCAATCATCTTGAGTGTGTGAGGACCAACTGGATCTCCTTCTGTCATGACGCACTTGAACAGTGCCCTTGAGACATTGTATCTCTCTTGTCGTGCTTGATCTTCATACATGTTCCTGAGATGCTGAATCATCTCAATGACACCCATGTTCTCATGCTGTCTCTGCAACTCGTGGTTCATAGAGCACAACATCAAGCACTTTGCATCAATGACATCATCAGAATGCTTCTTGTAAGCATCCCTTTCTGTCTTTGGTGCATTAGGAGCAGGTTCCTCTGGAATTGGAGTATCCAGGACATAGAGATTTCACTCTTGAGTGAGAACAATTCTCAATGTCCTATACCATTCGTGGAAGTTTGTCCCATTTAGCTTGTCCTTTTCAAGGACCGATCGTAAAGAAAAGTGATTGTTGTTTGTTGCCATTTGTACTACAAAAAGGAAAATATGCAATTTTAGTCCAAAAACTCATTTTTGACTTATTTGATTGATTTGAAAAGTTGACGATATAATTAGGCCTTTAATTAATTATCACTCCCACTATTTTAATTCAAATTGATAGCCCTCACCATCAACTCAGAAGATTGCAGCGTACAACCTTCTAGTGGGCAAGATCCTGAAATCCTCCAAGTCATGGACCAGCTAGGGCTGTCACCCACAACTTAGATCTCTCAGGTAGGCAACTCTTGCCAATTGCATCATATGCAACTCTTGATAAGATGTCATATGCAACTCCTTGCCATGATCATCTCTATGCCTCAAGGTACTAGATCCCATCTAGATCACCTTGTTAAGTCTGACCCAAAGCAAACACGATGAATATGCACCCTGCTAGGGTAGACCCACATATCCATCCTTCACGCTTCCACGAGATAGACGGTGCACCACGCTTGGGCGTGCCTACACTTAGTCGATCAAGCTATTCATGTGTGTTGGATTTGGAAGGCATCTAAAACTTAATATATAATGAGGGATTTGGTTTTTATATACATATACATATCCAATCACCACAATACATAGTACATATCATATACATGCTATATCCCACAGAAAACATGCAAAATGATAAAAGTGATGATTATGGCCATCCTAATGTGATTCCTCGAGCCAAGAGGAATCACGGTCATCTAGGTCTACATCACATGCAACCTGTACAAGATGAACTCTGTGCTTTGGCTTTCTGGGTTTGATCAACTCATCACATGAATGATCGGCTCGCCATCAGACTGGTCGGCTGGGTGCCACCAGCCGATCGGTTGGCTCCTCCAACCGATAGGTTCACCTGGTCTTCGTGCATCTCTTCATGGCCACCACACGCTCATCTCGCTCCTCAAACCAGTCATCAACCGATCAGATCACTCTTGAACCGATCGTATCGAACGTCAACCGATCGGTTCACGCCTTGAACCGATCGTCTCAGCTGACGTCTGGATGTCCTCTGTTCTTTGACATAATAGGAAATAAAATTCTATCCTATTTTACATTGTAAAAAGAGAAACCTCGAGCTACATTCGAGGGGAGCAAAGGTAGGAAAGAAATCTCGAATTATTTTGAGTTACATCAGGAATAGGAGAAGGAAGATTGGTGCGCAGACCGAGATGCAAGCAACCACATAAAACCATACACATATAGGGTTTATTGGCCATAACCACACTGTACATCCACCAAAAAACTCGTTTAAGGGCGACGCGTATCGAGTGCATTAATAATACATATCATATATGTAAATTGGGATTTGTGGATTTAGGATTGGACATGCATAAAGCCAATTTTATTCACATCGTATGCAATAAATAAAGGCGACAAACCAAAATCGATCATATCGATAATCCTAAAGTATAGAGTAGTTGACGTGGCTCTGATACTACTGTTGGGTTTTAGGGGAGGCAGAGAAGGCAGCGGAAACAAAATTTTTCTCCCCCAAACCCAGAACAAGGAAACACGTCGACGTCTATACAATAGGAAAGGATGTTTTGTGGAATCATACCTTGTCCCAAGGCTTGCTCGGCGACAATACCTCGCGCCTTGCGCGGTCTTCACCTCCTGTCTTGGACGGTGTCTGTGCATCTCCTGGTCACACCGGGACTGACAGGATTGGAGGTTGTCCTCCTAGCAGAAGAAACCTCCCACCTCTGAAGTAGTCCACACGGACCACCTAGAACTCCAATCTCCTTGTCTCACAAGGAATTGGATGGAGTCACACCCTCCTGTCAGCATACTAGTCGCCAACACACTCTTCTGCCACCAATTGCTTTCTGCAGTTGTCTTTCCCTTGCTGTGCCTCCCTTATAGGGTAGCACTTTCTCGAGCTCTCTTGGTTACCAAAACCAGAGAGACCGACAACTTCACAGAGCAACTGGTTGCACTGAGTTGTACTTTGAGAAGCCCCCATAGGAGGGTCATGGGACAGGGTTCTCCATCCCGAGCAATGCAGGACTAAAAGTAGGAGTAGAAGGGTTCGAGATTTTCCACAAAACAACCAACTCGCAACCTGAACTGATCGTTTCACAACTGAAACAGTCGGTTGGGGACCTGAGCCGGTCGGTTGACACCTCAACCGATTGGTTGGGACACCTCAACCGGTCGGTTCATTTCTGAACCAGTCGGTTCATGATCCTGATTAGTTCCCGATTGACTTTCCAGCTTTTGTTTCTAATCGGTATCAAATACCAATCCTTGTTCCAATCAAATTGGGCAAGTGAAATGAAAGGAAATTTCTCACCAATCCTACTTTCCCAACTTGCTCGGTTGCATCAGTTGAACCGATCGTTTCAACACTTGAAGCAATCGTTTCACCCTGACCATGAGCCGATCATCTCACAACCTGAGCCGGTCGGTTCACCAAGCTGAGCTGATCCGTTCATCACATTAGTCGATCGGTTGGGAGTACAGATTGTGCAGAAACAGTCAATTGCAGTTTCAATCAATATGATACTCTAATCAATCTGTCCAACACCTTGAACACTATGATTTTGAGCTATCAATTAATTGTGTGTTTAATTGAACTACTAAACTCCTTTAGTAATCAATCTAAACATTGTTTGTGGACAAAACTCCTCTTCTAGATTAAATCCTTTGTGTGTGACCCTGCAGGTCCATTTCACATTGGCAGTGAAAGTCCATAACACTTATGACTTCACATGCAAAGAACGGTGCCTAGTCACACATCAGTGCTACCCAAGTGAAAAAGAAAGTTGGAGAACAACTTTCAATCCTACAATCTGTGAATGGTGTTACAATGAATGTATAATTCCTCTGTCATTGATATCCCGAATGAACTCAAGGCATGGAACAGTCATCCTATCAACGTTCATTCACTTTCTTGATCTCAGAGTAGATTGGAAGAGATATGTATGACATCAATATCACATACTGATTCACACATGCGTGTACGCCTTTCTCAATCCTACTCATCAAGTGGCCATGGATATCAAACTCCCTCAGGAGGGACAAATCCCATATCTATCACTCACCCCTCAAAAGCCCCATGTGTCAAAATCCACCCAATCATCACCTTTATAATAACCCATGTTTCAGGACTGCGTTTGATGATGTCAAAGTGTGCCCAATGACATGTGTTGAGTGTAGTGATTTTAGGTCAAAGAATCACACTAACCACCATCACTGTGAGTACTGACTGTGACTACCATGTCATGGTTCCATGTGTCAAACTCACAGTGGATCTGTCTGATACACTTGTTCTCTAACAAGTACCTATGTGTTTGGTTTGATATCTCTATATCATGACTAATGAGATTCTGTCATCAACCAACACCACAATCTAGTCTTGTGTGTCATTGCTGTCTATCTACCTTCCACAATGACATCCGACTAGGGACATAACAAGAATGTACAAACTCTTAGCATCCATATGATCTCATCGTTCAGGTCCTCAACCTAAAAGCATACGTCATTGAGTACTGTCATTCTCTAGACATTCAATTTGTTCTATCACTATCTCATATGACTGAACCAGAAAGATTGGAAGCTTGCCTTTGATGTTTATCAAATCAATCTTAATGTATCCCACCAATCATCCCATGATTGGCTCTCAGGGCATACATACCAATAGAGAGCTAAGCCCTAAATTGTGCGCCGCCACCAGTGAGAGGTGCGGAAAAGTGGGGGATCATTCTCCTTGATCTGAGGGAGTTAGGTGACGTGGTCACCACCGTTGGGCTCGCTCGGGCGAGAGGGAGTCGTCCTCCAAATATCTCATGAAGAGAAGGTGAGGTTTGGGCGCGAGGGCCATTGGAAGGTCTGCTGTTCTGCTATAAGCGGGGACGTGGTCTTTCGGAGGTAGAAGACGAGGTCTTCACCCTCAGATCCTGAGCTGATATGCATCCCCTTAATCGGACGGTCCAAGCTCGTCCTTAACTAAAGAAGTTGTGCCCAGCCAAAGCATGAGGGCGTGACACATCATTTTGATCAAATGATGTGAGAACCTAGGTCCTAGAGTATATTAGGTGACATAATACACATAATCTTCTATTGTGAATAACTCCTAATTGGTAATTCCAATTGTAATGAGATTTTAGGCATAGCTTTATATTGTTATGATGTAGCTAAGGTGCAAAATTGGAGTTAAAATTTGATTATTGACTATGTCAATTGACTAAATGTCATATTGCATTAAACATGGGTCTAACAGATACTAGAGATGTCATTATATGAAATTGATACACCATATAATCAATTTGGAGTGAGGGACGATTGAGGGCATAAATGGAATAACTAAAATTGTAGGAGAGAGAAAATAAATAAATAATATATACATAAAAACTCACTCTGTCACAGTTGTCCATGCACATGCAAGCCTTTATGGATAAGAAAGAAGTCAATAACACAGTGACAAGTTACTTTCCATGTTTCCAATGCTAAGGTTACCCATGGACATGCAAACCATTATGGATAAGGAAGAAGTCAAGCATGAGGTGTCCATGGAGCTTTCCATGTGTCCCTAGCCTAGGGATTTCATGATCATGTAAGAGGGAAGCTCATAGAGGCTTCTTGAATATCAAATGTTAGTTTATGGACACTTATAGTCCATCCCAACCGACCTTCAATCAAAGACATAACCCCATTGGTTGATAGCGTCTAAAGTTAAGCTCATTTATTAAGAGAGTAATCCCTAAAATGCCCTTGGAAAGAAAAACCTTCAAACCAAGGTGAAACTAGGTTCCCTATGTTTCAAAAACCAGATAATGGTAAGGGAATATATAAGGATTATAATTCATGTGACAATTTGTAAAGAAAACTTCCCAATTGGGTAAATTGCATAAAAGTCCACAATGTACCTAAAATTGCATAACTTGCACAAACAACATACAAATTGGATCAAACTTCATCCACAAGTTATCTTTGATGTGTTGAATATGAATTTGACTTTTTTTCCATATTTTGAAGTTATATAATCACATTATTCATTACTTATGCCTTTTACTCATTTTCTCTCTCCTAAATTTATCCTAATATTTCAAGGTTGTCCAAATTAGATAAAATTTGACATGTAGGATAATTTTGATATGTAGATTATGAATTTGAATTTTGTTTCCAATTTTGAGACTTATTTTTATGAGATATGTCATATGGCCCATTGAAAACTCATTATCTAAATTATTCATCCAATTAAGTTCCTTATCTTCATATTACCACCAAAATGAGTTATGTGACATATTTTATGTATCCATTATTAACCTAAGACTAATGTGAAAACATTAGGCTACATTAGGGTGATAAATTCATGTATTAGCGCATTAGGATCATACTAAACATCTATTTAGGTCGAACCTTCAACCTTGTTTGGCTAAGTCCAAATTGTAAACTTCCAGGGTAGGATCTGAGATCTAGTATGTTATAGCACACCACCCCTTAAAGGGATTTCATCCTCGCAATCAAAACATTTACATATAAGAAAACCAATTATTCACCACCCCTTAAAGGATTCATCTTATTAAGTCAAAACTATTCCTTAGGTACAAAAGGTTCAACTACACTTCCTTACATCCAATTACATAAGCATCATGCAAAAAAAACATAACTTGTAAAGACTAACTATGAACTATGGTTTAACTTGCTCTTGTCCATCCTCAATAAGTATTTACACTTGGGAGACTAGTTCAACATATTAGGGTCCCTAAAGATAAATCATATAGATGTCTAACGCTACTTTTGCCAAAAAGCATGCTATTTTGAACAATTCATATCAGCTCAGGCCAGGCCAGAATCATATGGATTTTGGAGTCCTCGTAAACCAAGCTAGTGGTGCAGAGGAAAATCTTGCTAGCCCCCAAACCCTGATCCTTTCTAGACACCTTTGCTTTCATCTTCATGTCCTAGTATCTACCTAAAGGCCAAGCTAAACAACATCAAGTTACTGTGGTTACTTATGCATCTTTTACTTGCAAGCATTTTAAGGATCTATTCGTCATTATTCTAATGTGAAAATATAGGATCCTAAATCAACCCTTCATCATACATTGATCAACTCTAGGGCAAACATGTCACTTAAAGGTAAGGCAAGTATTCTAACTAGGGAGACAAAATTGAAATAGTCAGATTCCAACTTCTATGGGCTTTGATGCCATGTTGTAAGGAGGCGGGATCATCCCCTTACTAAAAAAAATTTGAAGAATAAAACATACATTCTAAACACACTCAACAGTATGCTAGAATAGGTGCAAAATTTTCAAACTTCAAACAACGGTATTCAAAACAACCAAAGTATAATAGTGGAATAAAAATAATGACTATATTCAATTTTCACAAAAGATTACAAAAGTACATCATACTATCCAATACGGGTTTACATGTATGATACAACATAAGGATCTAAGTATAGGGAAATCTAAACCATAACAACTTTGTCTCCAAGCTTTAACTCCTTAAGCTAGTCCAAACCTTCATGCCTTATCATCCAAGTCCTTCACCTAGGGTTGGAAGCATACCCAGCAAGAAGAGAAAATAGATGACATCATCAAAGGCTAGTATGTGCATACTAAATAGGAAATTGAGCAATAAATGGAATAAAGGAAAACAAATATAAAAGGCTTCCCATATAAAGGATAAGGACCACCCAAATGGGTATCAAGAGAAAAGGAATTGAAATCATATGATAATAAAAGAATAGTTGCCATTAATAAAACATAAAGATTGTGCCACACAAGCACATGTAAAGAATTAGGGCACACATACCATATCATCAACCTACATGCATGTGAGATAAACATAGCCCTAGAACGATATAAACACAAAGGTGGTTGTAACACCCCAATCTTATTATGCAAAATTTCAAAATATTTTCTTCTTTGCATGATCTTTTTCTAATAGTATAATTGTTGAGGACCTATATGCAAATGGCCCATGTTAGTTTTGAAATTTCGTTTTATTATGCTCAATTACTCTCTTGCCCATGATTTATTTAAAGAAAATGTTTCTTTGTATAATTATGCACTTTTGTTTAGAAAATGGAAATGAATGCTTTTATTTTTCTCTCGCTTGTGGTGATTAGTGGTTTATATGTTTAGTGGCTTGCTTTAGGACCTCCATCACTTTAGTTGAGGAGAAATAATATTTAGTGCACGTTTTCATACCTTGTAATTCTTATTTGAGAAATTAATAGTTTTATATACACTAATCATAGTCATTTGAGTGTACATGATGATCTTTGCTTTATTAGGACTAAATGTGTACACGCATAAAATCTAACCTCATGGGAACATTCTAGACACCCTATTGCACCTATGGTTAAAATTTGGGCTCATTTGACCCATGTTTGGACCCTCTAAGCAATTAAAGGAGGTTTTAATATTGTGTGACCTTTTATTTGAATGAAATTTCATTTATGTGCCCAATTTAGCCTATAATTGGATTTAATATTCTTGTCACGCGCCTTCATTTTTGTTTTATTTATCTGTGTACGTCTGTGACCGTTGGATCGGGATCCAATGGTGTCTGACTCATCTTCCACCTCACGATGTTACGCTAGTGTACATTCGTTACTAGTAGCTTCAATGCGAGCCTTCAATCTCCTTCAATTCTCGACCGTTTTGCATCATTTCTTCACCAACGCATCCGACTCGTCTCCTTGATTTGAATGAGCCCTAGTTCACTGCCTCTCACCTGCTGTAGGAAAAACACCCATTTAGGGCTCACCGCCGCTCTCTGCCATGAATGAGAAGATGCCTCTTTCACCTTCCCTGTCTCCATCTTAAGAGCCCGATGGCATTAGAGGACCCCAAGGATCCTTCCTCCCTGCTTAATTTATCCTCCAACTCCCTCAAGAGCCCTGACCTACTCCTCCTCTCTCTTCAGTGACCTTCACAGCTTGCCCGACCTCTAGAGCATCCCCTCTCGAATTGAGGATGTGGTGAGCATGCCTAGACCCTCAGATAGCTTTCCCCATCTTTCATTTACCCTACGAGTGGCCCAAATGCCACACCATATAGAGCAACGATGACCATCACTGGTGACCCATCGTCTCGCCCCTTTGATGTTTCTTTGACCTAAGGGGCCACGCCACGACCTTCGCCCATCCACCTCGAATGTTTTCCGACCTACATCCATGGATTTCCTCCTCGAAACTAGTGGTTTCCAGTACCCGAGATCCTCCCCTATTTCTTTCCTTGTGGCGTAGTATTTCTAGAGCTCCTGGCCACCGTGAGACTTAAGCTTTGGCTTGTCGATTCATGTGGCAATAAGGATGGTTGTGGTGCTCTTGGTTTTCCTTGAAGGGCATTGCTCTATGATCCAGATCCCAGCAGTTGAGGATTGGCTGATGTCCTCCACCATGGCTAAGGGGGAAAGAATCTAGGTCGCAAGATGACCTTGGTACCCCTGTCAGTTTAATTCGACGATTTAAACCACGAAGGGTATTTTTGGGTTTTCACCTGTGCTCCCTTCTTTGATCGCGAGTCCGCAGTGGCAAGCCTTCTCACTTGTTGGCCAAGCTTGATTGGTCCAACTTAGACCCGGCCCACTGGATTTGGGTATAATTATATATGTGGCTTTTTCTTGTTTTCTCATTGGTCCGTTCTTTGTAAATTCATAGTAAATCGCCTGGTTATCGGAAAAATACGCAAAAATATGTTTTAGAAAGGATTTTTGATGAGGAACTCGATTTTATGATTTTATCGACTAATTTAGTTGTTTTCACATCTCAATAACTATATGAAACAAATTAGGGTTTAATTTGTATGATGAAGGATAATTATGCTATTTTCAGGTGTTTAAGAGAATCTAATCAGTCAAAATAGGTTTGACTTAGGTGATTTAGCTCAAGATAAGCAGGCCATGCCCTTAGCATAGATAATAATTGGTTTATTGAATGTTTATGATTTATGTTAAGAACTTAATGTTAAATTCATGATTAATGCATGTTTTCTTCAAGCATATGGTTATTGGGTGTTGATTGCTATAATTTAAGTCTAAATATAGAAATGTTATGAATTATGATTAAGGTACATGAAACCAAGATTAAGAGGGAAGAAATTCCCATTCATGCTTAAGAGGGAAGAAATTCCCATTATGGTTCATGGGGAGAAATCCCAACTATGTTCAAGAGGGAGAAATCCCATTAAGATCAAGTCTAAGTTATTAAGAAGATAATTAAGTCTAAGAAAGATCATGGTTAAGGGATTTAGATTTAGATTTATACACACCTTGTTATGGGCTTTCCGAGCATTATGGATTTTCCAAGCAATTATGGGCTTTCCGAGCATTATGGGCTCCTTATGGGGAATTAAGAGAGGAGCATATACTTCTTGTCAAATTCTTTATGTAAAAGATGCCAAGAAATGATTAATGTTAATGCATGTTCATGTTTATGTCTAATCATCTTTATATCTTCTTTTTATATCTTATAATATGCCAATTTCACTTACTTACCATGAATGTTTTTCCTTTGCATGGCTGGGGACGAGATGTCCACATAAGTTGGAGCTAAAGGGAAGGAATCAACTTAAGGAGTTATAAGAATCTAAGAAGTTGCTTCCTGGTGGGACGTCCATCTATGGAGATCCTATCTTTTTCATGTTATCTAGTTTATGTTTAGCATACCTTTAGAATCATGATGTAGTTTTCTTTCCAAGAACCCATGTATGAATCTATGTTTCAATAATGCCAAGTGTTATTTATTTCTTGATATGAGATCACGCATGTGACAACCCTCCCTAAAATGCCAAGTACCCCACATTATGGATAATCTTGGGGATTAGGCTAAGCTTCCTCTGGTTACGTATGAAACCCTAGGGAGGGGTGTTACATTAATGGTATCAGAGCAAGGAATAGATGACCACTAAGGCAACAATAGAGATTCATATTATGTTCTAATATCATGTTATGTTTACCCTTTCAGATGGCCCCTAAGAAGAAGGAGAAGGTTGGTGAGTCAAGGTTGTCACAAGGATCTTCTAGTGGAGATAGGACTCAAGACATGGACCAAGTCCCTCCACAAGTCACCCTAGATGCCCTAGTAGCAGCCTTGACTAATGCCCTCCAACCTAGAGCTCCACCTAGAGTACATGAGATCTCCCTCATAGATTTCTTGAAGATTAGACCTGATGCTTTCCATGGTGAAGATGAGGTTGATGTGGTAACCAAGGCTGAGGAGTGGATTAGTAATATGGAGCATTGCTTTAGTGACTTAGAGTGTCTCCCATGTAGTAAGGTTAGATTTGCCACCCATACCCTAAAGGGTGCAACCCGTACTTGGTGGGAAAACCTCTTAGCCTCTAGGGAAAAAGACAACCCTCCTTTCACTTGGGGTGAGTTTGTAGAAGTCTTTAATGACCATTATGTATCTGAAGCCATGTTAGAAAGGAAGGAGGATGAGTTTGTTAACTTTAAGCAAGTGGGTGAAATGACTGTGACTGAGTATGCCATGAAGTTTTGTAATCTCTAAAAGCATGGTCTTGAGTACACTGAGCAAAAGAGAGCTAAGAAGTTTATTAGAGGGCTTAAACCCAACCTAAGTTATGCCTTTTTTGGTAGAGGTCATAGGACCATGCAATCAGCCCTAGATGCAACCTTAGAATTGGAGGATCACCCTGGGAGTAATCTTAAGAAGGGGGTACCCCAAAACAAACATCACCATCAACCCCCTCCATCCTCCAAACATAAGAGAAAAACCCCTGAGCCTTCTTCTGAGAATGGGAGAACCCCTTGCCCTACATGTAAGAGAAATCATGGTGGTCCTTGTAGGTTAGGAACTTCTATTTGCTACTATTGTGGTGAGGAAGGGCATATCAAGCCTAATTGCCCTAAGCTTGCAAAGAAGGATCCTAACCATAACCAAGCTAAGAACCCAAATCCTCCACCCAAGGTTAAACCAAGGCTCTTCACCATGCAAATGTCGGATGGAGAAGAGGAAAATGATCAAGGCGAGGGTAGTTAAGTAATTAATGTTGAATAATAATGATTTGTTTACATATTCCTCTTTTATAATGAGAATTTTATGGAAAATTTGCAAGTTATATGAAACCCTTAAGGTGGGTAGAAACTCTAGGAAATTTTGAGGACAAAATTTATTTGAGGTGGGTAGTTTTGTAACACCCCAATCTTATTATGCAAATTTTCAAAATATTTTATTCTTTGCATGCTCTTTTTACAATGGTATAATTGTTGAGGACCTAGATGCAAATGTCCCATGTTAGTTTTGCAATTTCATTTTATTATGCTCAATTACTCTCTTGTCCATGATTTATTTAAAGAAAATGTTTCTTTGTATAATTATGTACTTTTGTTTAGAAAATGGAAATGAATGCTTTTATTTTTCTCTCCCTTGTGGTGATTAGTGTTTTATATGTTTAGTGGCTTGCTTTATGACCTCCATCACTTTAGTTGAGGAGAAATAATATGTAGTGCACGTTTTCATACCTTGTAATTCTTATTTGAGAAATTAATAGCTTTATATACACTAATCATAGTCATTTGAGTGTACATGATGATCTTTGCTTTATTAGGCCTAAATGTGTGCAAGCATAAAATCTAACCTCATGGGAACGTTCTAGACACCCTATTCACCTGTGGTTAAAATTTGGGCTCATTTGACCCATGTTTAGACCCTCTAAGCAATTAAACGAGGTTTTAATATTGTGTGACCTTTTAATTGAATGAAATTTCATTTATGTGCATGATTTAGCCTATAATTGGATTTAATATGCTTGTCATGCACCTTTGATTTTGTTTTATTTCTCTGCGCATGTCTGTGACCATTGGATCTTGATCCAATGATGTCTGACTCATATTCCACCTCACAATGTTACGCCAGTCTACAGCCGTTACCCGCGGCTTTAATGCGAGCCTTCAATCTCCTTCGATTCTCGACCGTTTTGCATCATTTATTTGCCAATGCATCTAGATCATCTCCTCGATTTGAATGAGCCCCAGCTCGCCCCCTCTCGCTTGCTGTAGGAAAAACACCCATTTAGGGATCGTCGTCGCTCTCAAGAATGAATGAGCAGACACCTCTTTCACCTTCCCCGTCTCCATCTTAAGAGCTCGAAGGCATCAGAGGACACCAAGGATCCTTCCTCCCCACTCAATTTGTCCTCCAACTCCCTCAAGAGCCTTGACCTCCTCCTCCTCTCTCTTCGACAACCTTCGCAGTCTGCCCGACCTCCAGAGCATCATGTTGGATAAATGGACATCATCAAAATCCCTTTGTTTTAAAAATGACAAACATTTCATTCTTGTGGATCTAACGTGCTACTTGAGTATTTCAGGAACAAGGTGGATGATCGAGTTTTGGAAGATCTACATGCTTAAATTACTTTATTTTCATGATTTTAATCAAATGTAAACTTGTACAAATATATAATGTACAAGTACTTATATATCATGTAAATCAAGTGTGTAGATCTTCCATATCCACACACAACACTTAGATAAGTCATCCCTAAGAGAGCATCACAATTGCACATTCATTTCTTACACTTAGCATATGCGTTAATGTATTGAAACAAAGTTGGTCTCAGTCGACACACTTCTCGACCGAGATACTCTTGGTCGAACATTTTCTTGACCGAGAAACTCCCAAGTCTAAAGCACGAACACCTTTGCATAACCTGCTAAAAGCCATCACAGAGAAAGGCTCGGTCGAACTTTACTTTGACCGAGACTGTGTCTCGAGTAGGTTCTATAGCCGTTAAACTTAGTTCTATAGCCATTAGAGTTAGTGGGAAAAAGTGGTTGGGAGTTGAGCTGAACATTGTTCCAGACTCACCCTCAGTCGACAAATTCCTCGACTGAGAGACACTCGGTCGACAAACTTCTCGATCGAGAAGGTTTCTATCTGCACTGTTCAGAACTAATTCACTAGTCGTTGGAAATGCAATTAGTGGATATCTAATGGCTAGTTGAGCACTAAGAACCCCCTAGAAAGTGTCTAGAACGTCCCTAAGTACTAGTCGGCCATTCCTATAAATAGGACATGCCTTAGGACACCTAAACTCACTTGAGTACGCATACTTGCAATTGAGAATCAATTCTTGTGAGCAATTAAGCAACTTCAACACTTGCTAATCATTTCCATTGTTGGCATTTTGTGTCCTATAGGCTAGAATCTCCTACCCACTATACTTCCACTTTCATACACATTGGATAGGAGATCGAAATGCTTGATATAGGATTCAAGCCTTGTGCTTAAGTGGTAATTGTAATTTCCTTTTTCCTTTCTTGTTCTTTCTTATTGCATTGTACTCTTATTACTACTCCTAGGTTGGAGGATATGGAGTGGAGAGGGTGAAATCTTCTCAGGTGGAGAAGGAGGACTTTGGACTACTTCTAGAAGGTCTCAATGGGAAGCTACTTCGAGGAGGAAGGCAACTTCAAGGGGGAGCTTGAAGTTACTTCAAGTGAAGGCTGCTTCAATGTTGGTGAGACGACTTTGGGTGAAGGCTGTCCAAAGGGTTTGGGAAGGTATTTGTAATTTTGTGTAACATCCTTGAGAAGGTAATAAAATTCAAAAACTTTCAAAATCCCAATTGGAAACAATTGGGTAGTGGAATGACTCCCTTAGTTTTTGCTAAGGGTGGAACCACTCTAAACCTTTGTCTCCTTCTTCAACATCCTTGTGGTTGTTTGTTGGTTGAATTATTTTAAAAATTATTATAAAACCCTATTCACCCCCCTAGTGTTTTTCAATTGGTATCAGAGCAAGCTTCAAGGAACTTTAACAAAGTCTTGAAGAAAATGGGTGATGGGGTACTCAACAACCTCAACTTGGAAGGAACACTTGTGGCTCGTCCTCCACCATTTGATGGAACCAACTACACCTATTGGAAAAGGAGGATGCAATTATACTTTCAAGGAATCAACTGGGATATCTGGAGAATGGTGTCAAATGCCTATGATCTTCCTCAAACTGAATATGCTACATGGGATGCAAACACGGTGAGATTAGCTCAATTAAATGCAAAAGCTGTAAGTATCCTTTATTGCTCAATTTACATAGGTGAGTTCAATAGAATTTCAAATTGTGAAACTGCATATGAGATATGGCATAGACTCTCTTTTACTTATGAAGGAACTATTCAAGTAAAAAATTCCAAAATTGGCATGCTTAAACAAAAGTTTGAACAGTTACGTATGGAACCAAATGAGTCTATTAGTGAAATGTATGCAAAGTTTTCTTCTATTGTTAATGGTTTGAATGCATTAGGTAAAGCCATTAGTGAAGAAGATCAAGTGTCAAAAATTCTTAGGTCTCTTCCTCCTAAGTACAAGCCTAAGGTGACCGTAATTGAAGAAGCCAATGACCTCACCCGACTAAGGATGGAGCAACTCAGTGGAAACTTAGAAGCACATGAGGCAACCTTGGAGGAGGAAGAAAGACGAGAGTGTGAACTTCAATAAGGAAGAAAGAAGGACATGGCTTTCAAGGCTACAAAGGTCATCACTCAAGAAAGTGATGAGACAAGTGATGGAGATGAGGGAGAAGAAGCTCTAATTGTAAATGATAAGAAATACATAAGAGTTAAACCTAACAAAGTTATTGGATCTTCTTCTTCTTCCTCTCCTAGGTGTTTTGAATGTGGAAATAAGGGACATCTTAAGAATGAATGTCCTAAAGCAAAGAAAGGGAAGAAAAGCTCCTCTAAGAAGAAGGGAGAAAAATCGTACAACGCTGCACGGGATGAGTCAAGTGATAGTGAGAGTAGAGATGAGAATGTGGAGTGTCTCATGGCCAAAGAATATGATAGTGATGATTCTCAAGAGGTAAGCCTTCTTGATTTGCCAAAAGAAGATCTAATTTCTAGTCTTCAAGATACTCATGACAAATATGTTGATTGCAAAAAGAAATTAAAGAAAGTTACTATAACTAATGAGGATTTATATGCTAAATTGAATAATCTTTCTTTTGAAAAGGATAAAATTATTTCTGAAAACCTTACTTTAAAATCATATTTAAATGATTGAAATATGAAGTTTCTTACATTAGAAAAAAACTATGATCTTCTTTCTCAAGAAAAGGCTGAATTTCTTGCAAAACTAAATAATTTTTAGACTCAACCTATCCTATGCACTCATCTAGATTATGATGCTATTGTTAAAGAAAGACAAAGCTAGATATCAAAAAGAAATTGGACAAGATTGCTAAGTTACACAAAGAAGTTAGTATCTTGAGAAATAATGGTATTCTTGATCAGATCCTAAAGAACTCTTCTAGTTATAGTGGAAGAAGAGGTTTAGGATATGTTCCAAAAGAATACTCTTATCAACCCAAACCTAGGAGAACTCAAGCACCCAAGACCAAGATCATGTTTGTACCCAAGAACACAACTCAAAATCCTAGAAAGAGAAATGAAATTGATTCTATTTGTTGTCATTATTGCTTGCACCTTGGACATTATTCCTTCTCATGTCCTTACAAGAAAAAGGTTGTTGAGTTAGTATGGGTTCCAAGACCCCAAACTTATCAAATTTAATATGATTAAGTTGAGATGTGACCTAACACTTCATTTGAATATCTTAATGTCTCATCTCAACTAAGTAGAATGGTACCTTAGCATATTACAACGATTTAAGCCCAAATTGACATAAACATATTGTTGAAAACAAACATAAACAATCTTGGTCGACAAATAGTTCGACCGAGACACTTCTCGGTCGAGAAATTATTCGATCGAAGAAATTCCTATACCAAATATGAAATCTGCAGTTAAAATAGTAACAATCCCGGTCGAATTTTTTTGACCAAGACAAGATCGATCAAAGTATTTGTCGACCGAATGAAGTTCTGATAAGCTTAAATTATGTAATCATGTTCAGTTTATTATAAAATGTACCTAACAATAATGGGCCATCAAATGGGTACCAAAATCTATATTTTATTGTAGGATTGGGTGGTTGATAGTGGATGCTCCAAACACATGATCGGCAATAAGGATGCTTTTCAAGCTTTTGAATAAAAGAAAAGTGGAACAGTCACTTTTGGAGACAATGGAAAAGGTAAAATTGTTGGAATAGGTAATATTGGTACAAACCTTGAAATAAAAATGTTTTACTTATTGATGGTCTGCACCATAATTTAATAAGTGTTAGTCAACTATGTGATACTAGATATGATGTTCTATTCAATAAAAATTGATGTAAGTTACTAATAGAGAACACTACAAATGTTGTGTATGAAGGAAAAAGAATTGGAAATCTATATATTCTTAGACCTAACTCTATGCAATCTGTAGATGGAAAATGTTTACCTGCAAAAGATAATTCTCTCCAATTATGGCATAGAAAATTAGGTCATGCTAGTTCACATGTTATCAAAAAACTAGTTAAATATGATCTTGTTCATGGTTTGCCTAAGCTATCTTTTGATCAATCTGAAAATTGTGAACCATGTACTTTGGGTAAATAAACTAAAACCTCTTTTTAACCCAAAAACACACTTAGAACCAGTAGATCACTAGAACTTATTCATATAGATTTATTTGCACCTATGAGGACACAATCTATTGGTGGAAAAAGATATTGCTTTGTTATTGTTGATGATTACAGTAGATATACATGTGTTCATTTCCTTGCAAATAAAGATGATATCATTCAAGTGTTCATACAATTTTTCTCAAAGATTGAAAATAAATTACAAAATAAAATATGCACAATTAGAAGTGATCATGGTGGAGAATTTGAGAATCATATATTTGAAGAATTCTGCACATCTCAAGGCTACACTCCAATTTTTCAGCTCCACATACTCCACAACAAAATGGCATAGTTGAAAGAAAGAATAGGTCCTTACAAGAAATAGCTAGGACTATGATGCTTGACCATAATACATCTAAAACATTTTGGATTGAAGCAGTAAACACAACTTGCTATGTGCTAAATAGAGTAACCATACACTCTTATTTGAAGAAAACACCATATGAACTCATTTATCATAAGAAACCAAGGGTTGATTATTTTATACTTTTGGCTCAACTTGCTATATCTTAAACACAAAAGATGATAGAGAAAAGTTTGACTCTAAATCACAAAAAGCCTTTTTCTTAGGATATTCAACTTCTAGCAAAGCATTTAGAGTTTACAATACCATCTCTAGAAAAGTTGAAGAATCCATTCACATTACTTTTCATGAAGGATTAAAACAAAGTGATGACATAATTGATATTACTCATCAAATTGAAGATCTAACCATATCAACTAAAGATGATAAAAATGATGAAAATTATCAACAAGTTGAGACACAACAACCCATCCCTAGTCTCATTAAGGATCATCCTCAAGAACGAATCATTGGAAATCCTAAAGATAAAGTAAAAACCTGATCATCTTTTAGAGATGTTGCAAATATGGAATTTGTATCTATAATTGAACCTAAGAAAGTGACTGAAGCACTAAAAGATGATTATTGGATAATGGCAATGCAAGAAGAATTAAACCAATTCACTAAGAATGATGTATGGGACTTAGTTCCTAAACCTCAAGATAAAACCATTATTGGAACTAAGTGGGCTTTTCAAAATAAGTTAAATGAAGACGGGGAAATAGTAAGAAATAAAGCTAGGTTGGTAGCACAAGGGTATAATCAACAAGAAGGAATAGACTTTGATGAAACTTATGCACTAGTGGCAAGACTTGAAGACATTAGAATGCTACTAGCTATAGCTTCCCACAAAAACATCAAACTATTCCAAATGGATGTAAAAAGTGCATTTCTAAATGGAATAATACAAGATGAAGTATATGTTGCCCAACCACCAGGTTTTGAAATTCCTGGTAAAGATGATCATGTTTACAAACTTAAGAAAGCACTTTATGGTTTAAAACAAGCACCTAGAAATTGGTATGAAAGGCTAAAAAATTAACTCTTTGATAACAATTTTTCAATTGGAAAGTCATATTCTACTTTATTTTTCAAAACATATGAATATGACTTTCTAGTTGTTCAAATTTATGTTGATGATATTATCTTTGGTGCATAAAATGAATCTTTATGTAAAAAAATTAGTGATATTATGAAAAAGGAATTTGAAATGAGTCTCATGGGAGAATTGTCTTTCTTTCTTGGTTTTCAAATAAAGCAAATGCCCGATGGGATTTTTATAAGCTAAGAGAAGTATACAAATGAACTTTTAAAACGTTTTGAAATGGAACATTGCAATCATGCTACCACTCCAATGGCTACCTCTACTAAAATTGACAAGGATGAAAATGGGGAACCCATTGATGATTCCTTATATAGGGCCATGATTGGTAGTTTGCTTTACTTAACTACTTCTAGACCAGATATCATGTTTTCTATTGGACTTTGTGCTATATTTCAATCAAAACCCATGCAAACTCATTTTCAAGTTGTCAAAAGGATTCTAAGATACTTAGCCGGCACCGCAAACTATGAATTATGGTATCCTAAAAGACAATCTTTGGATTTGAAAGCTTATATTGATGTCAATTACGCTGGTTGTTGACTTGATCTAAAAGGCACAAGCAAAAGTTGTTTCTTATTAGGAAGAGCCTTAGTATCATGGTTTAGCAAGAAACCAAACACGGTTGCCCTTTCTACCACTAAAGCTGAATATATGGCAGTCGGGTCTTGTTGTGCTCAAGTGATTTATATGCAACATGTTTTAAATGATTATGGTTTTATATTTTCATCTACACCTATCTTTTGTGACAATACGAGCGCTATAAACTTTGCACATAAACCTATCTTACACAGCCGTGCCAAACATATTGAAATCCGTCATCATTTTCTAAGGGATCATATTTCTAAAAAAACATATATCCCTTCATCATGTTGATATGGAAGATCAAGTGGCTGAAATTTTCACAAAACCACTTCCATTGGATCAATTTAATAACATAAGGAAGAAATTACTTATCATTCCCTCAAAATATGTTTTCTTTGAAATTTGTGCTTCTTAAAATCAGTTGGTTTCTCTGATCCTTACATTGTGGCTGTAAATGGACATCTTTTTAGCATGTTTTAACGATTACCTTTTTGAAAGGGGAAAACCAATTAAGGGTGAGTCTTAACAAATGTTTTTAACAGTTATCTTTTTGAAATGACAAAGGGGGAGAAATAATATAAATCTTAAATACTCAATCAATGAGTTTCATACATACTCTCTTGGCTTTACATCAAATGTTTCTATATTCCCTAAAGAGTTGGATTTTATGTTCCACACCTCTTTGGGAATAATAAGCACACATTCCATAAATAAGAGAAGGTATAAGCAAGGTAAATTATAGGTATGAAACTCAACTCAATATTATTTAAGCTTATTTGAGTTATATTTAGAAATGTTTGTCATCTTCAAAAAGGGAGAGATTGTTGGATAAATGGACATCATAGAAATTCCTTTGTTTTGAAAATGACAAACATTTCATTCTTGTGGATCTAACTTGCTACTTGAGTATTTTAGGAACAAGGTGGATGACAAAGTTTTGGAAGATCTACATGCTTAAATTTCTTTATTTTCATGATTGTAATCAAATGTAAACTTATAGAAATATATAATGCACAAGTACTTAGATATCATGTAAATCAATTGTGTAGATCTTCCCTATCCACACACAACACTTAGATAAGTCATCCCTAAGAGAGCATCACAATTGCACATTCATTTCTTACACTTAGCATATGAGTTAAAGTATTGAAATAAAGTTGGTCTTAGTCGACACACTTCTCGACTGAGATACTCTCGGTCGAACATTTTCTTGACCAAGAAACTCCCAAGTCTAAAGCACGAATGTGTGACTCCATGTAACATGGGGATGTTGCCTCTCTTTGAGTTGTCCATGTTGAACCACTTCAGCACTTTGTCAATGTGCGTGCTTTGACTTAGTCCAAGAAGCCTTTTAGATCTATCTCTATAGATCTTAATACCTAGAATGTAGGATGCTTCTCCTAAGTCCTTCATTGAGATAGTATTCCCAAGCCTAGTCTTTACCTTTTCTAAGGCTGAGACATCATTCCCCATCAATAGTATGTCATCCACATAAAATATGAGGAATGTGGTCATGCTCCCACTAACCTTCTTGTACAAACAAGGTTCATCTTCATTTTGAATAAAGCTAAACACTTTGACTTCTTCATGAAATCAAAGATTCCAACTCCGAGATGCCTACTTCAATCCATAAATTGACCTTTGCAGCTTACAGACTTTATTGGCATTCTTTGGATCTACAAAACCTTTAGGTTGTGTCATGTACACATCCTCATTTATATTCCCATTAAGGAATGCGGTTTTAACCTCCATTTTCCAAATCTCATAGTTATAGTAAGCCTCAATAACAAGCATAATCCTAATGGACTTAATCATGGCAATTGGAGAATTTTTTTTGTCATAGTCAACACCTTGAACTTGTTGAAAACCCTTTGCTACCAATCTACCTTTATAAGTTTGCACATTGCCATCCATGTTGGTCTTCTTCTTGAAGACCCACTTGCACCCTATGGGTTTTACCCCTTCAGGTGGTTCCACCAATGTCCATACTTTGTTGGAGTACATGGATTCCATCTCAGATTTCATGGCCTCAAGCCATTTCTCAGAATCTGTTCCCTCCATAGCCTCTAGATAGCTAGTTGGATCATCATCTATGATCAACTCACCGCCTTCCTGAGTCAAAAGGTATCCAAACCTCTCAAGTTCAAGGTGTGTCCTACTAGATCTACGAGGTCCTTGTGTTACTTGAGGATACTGAGATTCCACAACACCTTGTGAATCTTTATGTTCATCTTATACATCTACTGGTTCAATGTTTTCTTATTGGGCTTAAAGCTCTTCAAGCTCTATTTTCCTCCCACTACTTCCTTTGGAAATAAATTCCTTTTCTAGGAACACAACATCCCTGAAAACAAACACTTTGTTGTCAGTTGGGTGGTATAAGTAATATCCCTTGGTCTCCTTAGGATATCCAACAAAATAACATTTATCAAATCTAGGGCCTAGCTTGTCAGGAAACATTTTCTTGAAATATGCCTCACACCCCCAAATCCTCATAAAAGACATATTGGGACACTTCCTAGTCCATATCTCATATGGTGTCTTTTGAACCAATTTAGATGGTACTCGGTTAAGTGTAAACGTGGCGGTTTCAAGTGCATGACCCCAGAAAAGAAATTGGAAGATCAAAAAAACTCATCATTGATCACACCATATCCAGTAAAGTGTGATTCCTTCTTTCAGACACACCATTACGTTGTGGTGTTCCAGGTGGAGTCCATTGTGATACAATACCACGGGCTCGCAGAAGGTCCTCAAACTCCTGGCTTAAGTATTCTCCACCTCGATCGGATCGAAGTTCTTTAATACTTTTACCAAGTTGGTTTTGTACTTCATTCATGAAATCCTTGAACCTTTCAAGGGTTTCTGACTTATGTTTCATCAGGTACACATAGCCATACCTACTGAAGTCATCAGTGAAGGTAATGAAGTATTGATACCCATATTTGGCATTAGTTCTAAAAGGCCCACATACATTAGTATGTATGAGTCCCAATAGATCACTAGATATCTCACCTTTACCTAAAAAGGGAGTCTTGGTCATCTTGCCCAACAAACAAGATTCACATATCTCTATTGATTCATAATCAAAAGAGTCTAGATAACCATCTTTATGGAGTCTAGAGATGCGCTTCTCATTTATGTGCCCTAGACGACAATGCCAAAGATATGTTTTGTTTGAGTTGTTGAGTTTTTGCCTTTTGGTGTTTACATTGTATACACTTATCTCTAGATCTATCAAGTATAGGCCATAAGACATTGGGGCACTGCCTTAAAAGATCCCATCTTTTGAAATGGAACACTTTCCATTCTTAATAAGAAATTCAAAACCATCCTTGTCAAAACAAGAAACATAAATTGTATTCCTATTTATGGTAGGTACATAATAGTAGTTCTCCAACTCTTTTATTATCCCACTAGGTAGAGTTAACTCATAGGTTCCAAAGGCACTGGTGGCAACTCGTGCCCCATTGGAAACACATAGTTCAACCTCACCTTTCCCCAAAGGCCTACTTCTCTTAAGATCCTTCACATTTGAACAAATGTGAGATCCACATCCGATATCAAGTACCCATGACAAAGAAGTAGTAAAGTTAATCTCTATCATGTATACACCAGAAGTAGAGATATCTATCTCTTGCTTCTTCTTCCATCATTCCTTCCATCCTCTCCATGTTTTGAGCACAAAAGACTCTGACATTGGTTCGGCGAGAGAACCCTTCTCTCCTTCACCTTTGTCCTTGGAGTTTGTTCCATTGATCTCCATCAATGAACTGCCCTTCTTCTTAAGCATACATAGAGTGGATTCAAAGGCTACCAGTATATCTGGATTGTACAGAACACTTCTCACAATCCTCAACCAGTTATGGAATTTATTCTCAATTAATTTGCCCATTTTAAAAGATGATTCATTTGCCATTCTACAAGAGAAAATTGCATTTATCAAAACTCCTTTTTATTTGATTTGATTTGAATAAAATTTAACAGTTGTTAATTAGGCCTTTAATTAATTACCGCTCCCACTATTTTGATTCAAATTGACAGCCCTCACCATCAATTCAGAATATTGCAACGTACAATCTCCTAGTGGGCCAAGATCCATATTTCATCAAGTTATGAGTCAGCTTTGGCTGATCGCCCACAATATTGACTATTTAGGTAGGCCATCATGCCAATTGCATCATATGCAACTCTTTATGAATGAACATGCGTAACACCTTGCCATGAACATTCCTTGCCTTTGGGCTTAGACACTCTAAGAATCACCTGTTAACTCTAACCCAAAAACCGACACGGTAAACATGCACTCTGCTTTGGTAGAACCTACATGCTTACCCTTCACACTTCCACGAGATAGACGGCACACCATGCTTTGGCATAACATACGCTTGTTCGATCAAGTTTTTCATGTGTGCCACTAATGGAAGGCATGAAAGACTGAATATTTAAATGAGGGATTTGGTTTTTATAGGTAAATATACATATCCAATCACCACAATATAGTAAGTATCATATGCATGCTATATCCCACAGAAAACATGCGAAATGATAAAAGCAATGATTATGGCCATCCTAATGTGATTCCTCCTGCCAAGGGGAATCACAGTCATCTAGGTCCACATCACATGCAACCTATACAAGATGAACTCTGTGCTTTGCCCTTATGGGTTTGATCAACTCATCTCCATGATTGATCGGCTCGCCATCAGACTGGTTGGTTGGGTTCCACCAAATGATCGAATGGCACCTCCAGTCGATCGGTACACTGGTCGTCGTGCATCTCCTCAGGCCGCCACCCACTCATCTCGCTCCTCGAACCGGTCTTCAAAAGTCTGCCGTTCTTTGACATAATAGGAAATAAAAATCTATCATATTTTACATTTGAAAAAGGAAACCTCGAGTTACATTCGGGGGGGGGGGGAGTAAAGGTAGGAAAGAAATCTCGAGTTATCTCAAGTTACATTAGAAATAGGAGATAGGGAATTGGTGCGCAGACTGAGATGCAAGCAACCACATTCAACCAAACACACATACATAGGGTTTATTGGCCATAACCTGCTATACATCCACCACAAAACTCGTTTAAGGGCGACGCGTATCGAGTGCATTTATATTACATATCATATATGTATGTAGGGATTTGTGGATTTAGGATTGGAAATGCATAAAGCCAATTATATTTGCATCGTATGCAATAAATAAAGGAGACAAACCAAAATTGATCATATCGATAATCCTAAAGCATAGAGAAGTTGGCATGGCTCTGATACCACTGTTGGGTTTTAGTGGAGACAGAGAAGGCAACAGAAACAAAAAAATTTCTTCTCCCAAACCTAGAATAAAGGTATCACATCAAAATCTATACAATAGGAAGGATGGTTTGTAGAGGCGTACCTTGTCTTGAGGCTTGCTCATCGACGTTACCTCGTGACTTGCGTGGTCTATACCTACGGTCTTGGACGGTGTCTGTGACGTCCTCGGATTTTCTAAAAATTAATCTGATGTGTGACGTCCAAATTGAAACCCTCACCTCAGCGAGAATCCCAATTTAAACATCCCACACTAGGCTAAGAAAGAGAAAATCAAGGGAGTCAGAAGGAAATACAGTAGCACATGTACATGAACAATAATAAAACCATACACACATGTTCACCATTCAACATATAATTACAACATGAATTGTTACAACATTTGATATTACATATTGAACAACAAACTATACATATACATGTACTACAACTAAACAACAGAATCTTAAAACAACAGGTCCACCTGTACATCAGCTCGCCACACAACTCTCACTATCCTGGATCTTCAAGATCATAACCACAACCTAAACAAAAGATTACATGCGGTACACGTCAGCACAATATTCAAGAATATTGTACCGAGTACGCCTACGTGTCTTTTATATACCTCTCATCATATCTTGGCAATAAGATAAAACTAATACTTGGCAGTAATAGAAGAATATAAGAAAAGCGTATACTTGCACAAAGATATTCATTAACAAAAGAGAACACATATTTTAAGCACATTTCCATCATATATCTCGTACATCTGCCCCCAAGGGATTTGATGTTTTTAGGCCTTGTCATATAAATCGTACATCTGCCCCTAGGGCTTTGATGTTACATCTGCCCCTAGGGCTTTGATGTTTGTCAATGCACTGTACTACCAAAGACTTTAGTGCTATCATATGATGGATCAGATATTTTATGTTTCATGTGTTCATAGACATAAGTACGGAAAATCAAGCAACATATCATGCAAGAACAATCATATCATCCACTATCATATGCCAAGTATTTTACTACACATATAACACAAGCATATTTTATAATAAGACAAGTAAGAGGTAATGGCATACCTTGATCAAGAGAAACCTAATCATCATATCCTCATGTCATCTATAACTTTATTAAACCTAATTAAGACAAGATCATATACTATCATCAGATTCTCATCATCTTACATCTCATCTTAACCCTAAGTATATCCATTTTAGGGTTTGCTTATCTCATAAGGGTATGTACTTTATTACTTGTATTCTTGTCTTATATTTATCTTACTAATGTCATATTCCAGATTATAGTCCATCAACTGGATATACCCATGTGTCACATTATTATGTGAACATAACATTATGTCACTTTTATTAACCATCTTAGGGTTACATCACTTGTATTAAGGATTCTCTTCATATAACATGAATTTCATGTACAAAACTGATCTCAGATCTACATATTATCTTCCAATTACTGATATGAACTTATTCTGTAAATTTTGTCATTTATTGATCACCAATGTATTTATTGCATTTTATTTAGGATAATTAGCCCTAATTAGACATATGGAGCAAATTACAAGATTTTATGAATCAACATCATGATTACTGACATAGATGGATTACAGATATGATTTGTGACTTATTGGTATTTTCTCATAATTTTAGGCCAACGTTTGATATTTATTATCCATCAATTAAGCATTTCACATCTAATAAGATATCACTGATATTCGTGCATCAAAAGCCTGATATTATAGTTTCATATTGTTCTGCTCATTTTTCTGAGAAGTTTGGTACCTTATTTGTATTTTTCTGATGCTCTAGCGAATTTCTATGATTTATTGAAAAACTGAGCATTTTACCTTTTTGGGTGAATAGGAGCTCGCCACGTGTCCACTGGCTGGCGCTACTTAGAAGTTGGGTCGGCTGGTCTGGGTCAACACTGACTTCAGTCGGTTTAAGGTACTTGGGCCCGGTTCACCATCAGAACCACCCGCTTCCTTTCCTTTCTCTTTTGCACGTGATCCAGCGATCCGTGAGTCCGTGGGACTCAGCTTCACGGCCGTCGCCCACCTGTTCTCCAGTCGGCGCTGCACGACTCTCAACCGGTGAGGAACCGACCGTCCTCCAGCGATCTATGCTATAACTACTGGATCTGACGTGAGCAAGCAGCAACACCTCCGGGAGGCCATTACTACATGCTCAGCGCCGCTGCAAGCGATGAATCGGGCAACGAATCGGTCGCCGCCTTCATTCCTGCCTCTTACAGTTGCTTGCAAGATCGGCCACACCTCTGGGTGCCGCCTGTGCAGGCTCGCCGCTGCCTGCTCTCAGGTGCCACTGTGGGCTCCAGCCTCTCCTCCTTCCTTCATGGAAGTACCCTTCGCTCGACGCCCCCGTCTCCCGGCTTCTGGGCTTCGTCGTCGATTGCTTGGGTCTGATCACTACGCCGCTGGTGGTTCAAACCTCCAGCAAGATGTCGATCTCCTGACATTCTTCTCTCGACATGTCAACGCCACTCTACGCCACTGCCTCCTCTCCTCATGGTTTACAGAACATGCCGTCGTTGTTGCACTCCCGTGAGCAGCCAGACCTCCATGGATACTAGGTCTTCTACGTTGAGTGGGGAGAGTAGGGGAAGCTGCTACTCTTTCTCATCTACCTCGGTTCCATCTAGACCAAAAGAGAGGTTGTTGCGATTCACTTCTTAAAATGAAGGAAACCACCCCACAAGTTCCCTCCTCGACGCACGTCCTGGTGGTCATGGCATCGTGGGTGAGAGTGACCATCCTGCGCTCAGTCCCAAACTGTCGGGGTTGAAGACTAGTATATTGGGCCCTTAGATCTACCACCGATTGTCTAGATCTAGTCCAACAAAAGGACAACCCATGACCAACATCCAGTAACTAAATAAGAAAGCCATTCTCGTGAAATCAAGGTTGCGTGTCACATACATATCACAAGTTGATCATTACCAACCATAGTCTATTGTCTTGACTTAATTAAACTTTCCTAAATATTCAAACCAAGGTATCTTCAATTAGGGACATCAAAATATCACCACAATTGAGCTAAGTGTTCCTCATATCTCAATATTCCATTCATATAACATTGGTATCAAAAGTATACATGATGATTGGTCAAATAAATCCTTCAAGGAGGCACGTATACCTAGGAACATTTAGAGAATATACCTATCCTTTGACCTCAAAACTTCATCAAGCACTTATAAATCTTAAACAACTCAAACTCATGATATACTTATGTCATTGTATGTCCAAAGACTCCAAAGGTTCACTCTGTCACATCCTACATGCCTTAAAGGAAGATTTCATCCTCGAAATTAAAGCCGAAAACCACTTTGTTACATCATATACATCTTAAAAGAACTTTCATCCTCGAAAGTAAACCATACTCACACTCCAAGGAAAAACTAAGGATCTTCTTCCATAGGTAGGAAACTATCTTAGGTGAAACATATCTAAAAACAAAGCTCCATAGCCATCTCCAAACTATCATTAGGAGGTTTTAAAACATCTAAGGTGAAACACCCCTTCATAGAAGGCTCAAACAAGGGTTTAGAAACTCTGATTAGGTCATAACATATCTCATTGTTAGGGTTTCATCCTTATCTTTGCCCATGAATTAGGGTTTCGTCATCATATTACCATGTTCTAAAGGAGTTAACTAAAGTTAACCCATTATATCAAGGTGTCATAATCATTATGTTGTGCTAATTATCAAACTGTATATTTCATCTTTATTATGCACTAAGATTAACACATCATGTAACATGCTTCATTCACAGGATCTTATTTCATTGCTCATAATAAATTGCAACATTTATTAATGAATTCATCCCAAGATTAACCAACAATTTCACATTATCATCATTATTCATGTATATGGTTAACCATATATGCATCGATATGTATTAAACCATTTCTAGGTTTCCATTATATCATGTCTATATATCACATCTTGAGATTAGATCACATTTTTACATATATTATGTCATGGTTGTGCTAAGCTAACTTATGCAAGTGGCTCATTAGACATGTATTAAAACTTTATCTAGTCCAACTGAGGTTCTCCTGACCCATATCATGAGGGTAGTGCCATGCTCAGTCTCTCTGAGCTAACTCAACTTTGTGAGTAACTCATATGCACATACTTTATCCTCCCTCCTTGGTCTAGGATTCTCAGGTATACCTCATTGGCACTAGAGATAGCCTTACAAGCTCTAGCCACATAAGCACAAACCAAAACATGCTATGACATATCCTTCATATGTCTTCTACCCATGAAACACCTTACCCAAAACTTTATTATATACACCACTAGATTCCTATGTGGGAAACCACCAACCCGAGCATGAGGCTTCACAGAAACGAACATAGCTACCTCCTCTAGGGTCTTGGGCTCTCTCCCTCACCCATATGGCAGGTTCTCATATTCATGCTCACATATGTACATATATAACCAGCCTCTCGCTGACTCTAGGGTTTGGTCCTCCCAAGGACATCTAAGGTTCAACAAGACTATAGGAATCATACATAGATCAACTCAACTCAATCACTCAGGAGTAGTCTAGTTTAGGACATATCATATCACATATCTCATAATTCTCATATCTTGGAGTTTAGGTTCTCTAACCTTCTCCCAATGGGTCTCACTCTCTCTCTGGAGTTAACCCCAAAACTGGTCCTAAGACAAGAGGTTCTCCTTCGTAAAAGAGATTGAGGCTCTTGCTGATTCACATCTTATCTTAGAAAAGCATGCGTACTTGCATCATCAAAACTTATCTCAAATCCTCAAACTGAACTTAAGTCCTCAAAGACAAACATATATCATCATAAACCATCTTATATCATATCTATACACTTAGATCATCATCTAATCTTATTCCATCTATCACATATTCCGACAAGGCTCTAGACATCTAATCTAGAACTACACTCTCTTCTAGACTGATGTTATCACTTTCACTTAGGTTGCATGACCACCTCCTACTCGTACATGTGTGGGGACACATTTTTGTAATACATATACATATTAAAATATTATATAGTTTTTCTCCGATAAAACAAACGTCAGAGAAAAATATCGAGGTTCGATCCGTTTGGAATCAAAAACCAAATCCTGAAAATGAGTGTCCCACACATAGTAGAGAGTCCAATGTCATGAAAACTAGTGAAAGGGGTGAACATGGTGTAGACTAGTGTAGCTACTCTAGACAACGTGCGAAATATGTCTAGGGTTTCTCTTCCCTTGATGCACACCATTTCCAAATAGTGCAACATCCCATACCGCTGCACTACAAGGAAAGAATGACATCTAAGGACTTGCTACTCAACAAGCACCAGTCTAGATCTAGTTCTCGGACATCTAGGTGCTAACCTAGAGGCTAGGTCAGATCTAGTCTCTAAAAGACAACGAATCTAACCCTAAAGATTACTAAGTTCAAGGTTTTCTAGTTTTGAGTTGCATAATGAGCAAATGTCAGGCTTTGCTATTGTTCATGCTCTGATACCACCTGTGACGTCCCCAGATTTTCTAAAATTTAATCTGATGTGTGACGTCCAAATTGAAACCCTCACCTCAGCGAGAATCCCAATTTAAACATCCCACACTAGGCTAAGAAAGACAAAATCAAGGGAGTCAGAAGGAAATACAGTAGCACATGTATATGAACAATAATAAAACCATACACACATGTTCACCATTCAACATATAATTACAACATGAATTGTTACAACATTTGATATTACATATTGAACAGCAAACTATACATATACATGTACTACAACTAAACAACAGGATCTTAAAACAACAGGTCCACCTGTACATCAGCTCGCCACACAACTCTCACTATCCTGGATCTTCAAGATCATAACCACAACCTAAACAAAAGATTACATGCGGTACACGTCAGCACAATATTCAAGAATATTGTACTGAGTACTCCTACGTGTCTTTTATATACCTCTCATCATATCTTGGCAATAAGATAAAACTAATACTTGGCATTAACAGAAGAATATAAGAAAAGCGTATACTTGCACAAAGATATTCATTAACAAAAGAGAACACATATTTTAAGCACATTTCCATCATATATCTCGTACATCTTCCCCCAAGGGCTTTGATGTTTCTAGGCCTTGTCATATAAATCGTACATCTGCCCCTAGGGCTTTGATGTTTGTCAATGCACTATACTACCAAAGACTTTAGTGCTATCATATGATGGATCGGATATTTTATGTTTCATGTGTTCATAGACATAAGTACGGAAAATAAAGCAACATATCATGCAAGAACAATCATATCATCCAATATCATATGCCAAGTATTTTACTACACATATAACACAAGCATATTTTATAATAAGCCAAGTAAGAGGTAATGGCGTACCTTGATCAAGAGAAACCTAATCATCATATCCTCATGTCATCAATAACTTTATTAAACCTGATTAAGACAAGATCATATACTATCATCAAATTCTCATCATCTTACATCTCATCTTAACCCTAAGTATATCCATTTTAGGGTTTGCTTATCTCATAAGGGTATGTACTTTATTACTTGTATTCTTGTCTTATATTTATCTTACTAATGTCATATTCCAGATTATAGTCCATCAACTGGATATACCCATGTGTCACATTATTATGTGAACATAACATTATGTCACTTTTATTAACCATCTTAGGGTTACATCACTTGTATTAAGGATTCTCTTCATATAACATGAATTTCATGTACAAAACTGATCTCAGATCTACATATTATCTTCCAATTACTGATATGAACTTATTCTGTAAATTTTTTCATTTATTGATCGCCAATGTATTTATTGCATTTTATTTAGGATAATTAGCCCTAATTAGACATATGGAGCAAATGACAAGATTTTGTGAATCAACATAATGATTACTGACATAGATGGATTACATATATGATTTGTGACTTATTGGTATTTTCTCATAAATTTAGGCCAACGTTTGATATTTATTATCCATCAATTAGCATTTCACAACTAACAAGATATCACTGATATTCGTGCATCAAAAGCATGATATTATAGTTTCATATTGTTCTGCTCATTTTTCTGAGAAGTTTGGTACCTTATTTGTATTTTTTCGATGCTCGAGCGAATTTCTATGATTTATTGAAAAACTGAGCATTTTACCTTTTTGGGCGAATAGGAGCTCGCCACGTGTCCACTGGCTGGCGCTACTTAGAAGTTGGGCCGGCTGGTCTGGGTCAACACTGACTTTAGTCGGTTTAAGGTACTCGGGCCCGGTTCACCATCTGAACCACCCGCTTCCTTTCCTTTCTGTTTTCCACGCGATCCAGCGATCCGTGAGTCCGTGGGACTCAGCTTCACGGCCGTCGCCCACCTGTTCTCCAGTCGGCACTGCACGGCTCTCAGCTGGCGAGGAACCGGTCATCCTCTAGCGATCTGTGCTATAACTACTGGATTTGACGTGAGCAAGTAGCAGCGCTTCCGGGAGGCCATTACTACATGCTCAGCGCCGCTGCAAGTGATGAATCGGGCAACGAATCGGTCGCCACCTTCATTCCTGCCTCTTGCAGTTGCTTGCAAGATCGGCCAAACCTCTGGGTGCCGCCTGCTCTCAGGTTCCACCATGGGCTCTGGCCTCTCCTCCTTCCTTCACGGCAGCACCCTTCGCTCGACGCCCCGTCTCCCAGCTTCTGGGCGCCGTCGTTGATTTCTTGGGTCTGATCACTGCGCCGCTGGTGGTTTGAACCTCCGGTGAGATGTCGATCTCCTGACCTTCTTCTCTCGAAAGGTCGACGCCACTCTATGCCACTGCCTCCTCTCCTCACAGTTTGCAGAACCTGCCGCCATTGTTGCACTCCCATGAGCAGCCAGACCTCCATGGATACTAGGTCTTCTACATTGTGTGGGGAGAGTAGGGGAAGCTGCTACTCTTTCTCATCTACCTCGGTTCCATCTGGACCAAAAGAGAGGTCGTTGCGATTCACTTCTTAAAATGAAGGAAACCACCCCACAAGTTCCCTCCTCGATGCACGTCCTGGTAGTCATGGCATCGTGGGTGAGAGTGACCATCCTGCGCTCAATCCCAAACTGTCGGGGTTGAAGACTAGTATATTGGGCCCTTAGATCTACCACCGATTGTCTAGATCTAGTCCAACAAAAGGACAACCCATGAACAACATCCAGTAACTAAATAAGAAAGCCATTCTCGTGAAATCAAGGTTGCGTGTCACATACATATCACAAGTTGATCATTACCAACCATAGTCTATTGTCTTGACTTAATTATACTTTCCTAAATATTCAAACCAAGGTATCTTCAAATAGGGACATCAGAATATCACCAAAATTGAGCTAAGTGTTCCTCATATCTCAATATTCCTTTCATATAACATTGGTATTAAAAGTATACAGGATGATTGGTCAAATAAATCCTTCAAGGAGGCACATATACCTAGGAACATTTAGAGAATATACCTATCCTTTGACCTCAAAACTTCATCAAGCACTTATAAATCTTAAACAACTCAAACTCATGATATACTTATGTCATTGTATGTCCAAAGACTCTAAAGGTTCACTCTGTCACAGTGTCTGTGAGCTCCTAGTCTCACCGGGACTGTCGGGATTGACAGTTGTCCTCTGAGCAACAGAATTCTCCTGCCTTTGTAGTCATCCACACAGACTACCTGGAACTCTGATCTCCTTGTCCCATAAGGAATCGGAAGGAGTCACACCCTCCTGTCAGCGTACTAGTCATTGACACACTCTCCTGCAACCAATTGCTTTTCTATAGTTGACTTTCCCTTGTTGTGCCTCCCTTACCAGGTAGCACTTACTCAGGCTCTCTCAGTTACCAAAACTAGAGAGAACGACAACTTTGCAGAGCAACTGGTGTTCTGAGTTGTACTTTGAGAAGCCCCAAATACCCCTATATATAAGAGGGTCATGGGACAGGGTTCTCTATCCCAGGCAACGCATGACTAAAGCAAGAGTAGAAGGGTTCAAGATTTTCCACAAAACAACCAACTGCGTCAGCTGAACCGATCGTTTCAATCTTGAAACGATCGTTTGGTGACCTCAACCGATCGGTTCACACCTGAACCGATCATTTGGAACTCCTGAGACAATCGATTCATCACATGAGCTGATCGGTTCGTGGTCCTGGTCCAACTCAAACTGACTTTCATATTTGTTTCTGATTAATCAAATATTAATCTTTAGCCAAATCGAATTTGTACAAGTGAAACAAATTATATTTTCAAAATCGACTTTCCAAATGATCTTTGTTGGTCACATGAGATGACCAGTTCAACAATTGAGCCGATCGTCTCATTGTACATGAGCCGGTCATCTCACCAGTTGAGCCAATCAGTTCACAAACCTGAGCTGATCGGTTCATCTCATGATCTGATCGGTTGGAAGTGCAGGTTGTGCAAAAATCAGTCAATCGCAGTTTCAATCAATCCGATACTCTAATCAATTGATCCAACACCTTGAACACTATGATTTTGAGCTATCAATCAACTGAGTGTTTAATTGAACTACTAAACTCCTTTAGTAATCAATCTAAACATCATTTGTGGATAAACTCCTCTTCCAAGTTAAATCCTATGTGTGTGACCCTGCAGGTCCATTTCACGTTGGCAGTGAAAGTCCATAAAACTTATGACTTCACAAGCAAAGAGCGGTGCCTAGTCACACATCAGTGCTATCCAAGTGAAATAGAAAGTTGGAGAACAACTTTCAATCCTAAAATTCATGAATGGTGTTACAATGAATGTATAATTCCTTTATCACTAATGTCCTGAATGAACTCAAGGCATGGTATAGTCATCCTTTCAACGTTCATCCATTTCCTTGATCTCAGAGTAGACTGGGTGAGATGTGTGTGACATCAATATCACATATTTATTCAAACATGCATGTGCATGCCTTTCTCAATCCTACTCATCAAGTGGCCATGGACATTAAACTCCCTTAGGAGGGACAAATCCCATATCTATCACTCACCCCTCAAAAGCCCCATGTGTCAAAGTCACTCAATCATCACCTTTATAACAACCTATGTTTTAGGACTGTATTTGATGATGTCAAAGTGTACCCAACGACATGTGTTGAGTGTAGTGATTTTAGGTCGAAGAATCACATTCACCACCATCACTGTGAGAACTGACTGTGACTACCAAATCATGGTTCCATGTGTCACTCTCACGGTGGGTCTGTCCGGTACACTTGTTCTCTAACAAGTACCTATGTGCTTGGTTTGATATCACTATATCATGACTAATGAGATTCTATCATCAACCAAAACATAATCTAGTCTTTAGTGTTACTGATGTCTATGGTTATTTCCACAATAACAACCAACTAGGGACTAAACAAGAATGTATACTCTTAACACTCATACGATCTCATCGTTTAGGTCCTTAACCTAAAAGCATATGTCATTGAGTAAAACAATTCTTTAGACATCTATCATGTTACACTATCATCTTAGAAACATTTAAAACATATAGATTAGAAATTGCCTTTATTATTATTCAAATCATTTACAAAGTATCCCAATACAATCATAACATGACTTTCTCTATGGGCATACATACCAACAATTCATCCTTCACCTCCTGGCTTGCATGGCAACACACTACATGCAACTTCATCTTAGGCATCCAAAGTACTACTATGACTTATTATCTTGGTAGTACCATGGTATATGGTGATCTTAAATCATGATCTCCTGTATTGTCATGATTCCTTAAGATCGATTCCTCAAAAACCCTAAACCACTCTAATCAGGGTTTCATCACCTTCCTTTCTAGAGAAGTGCATCTGAGGTTCTACAACCATCCTTTTATTGCATCAAGGCCTAGGTTTGCTAACCAAGTAACCACTAACTTGTTTAACAGATCTTGTTCCATATGAGTGTTAGCCAAACTTATCTCTTTTTCAACTTAGGGTTAACCTAACAACCTATTCTTTCCTCTAGCTAAATTAGGCAACTACATCTCATCCAGAGAATCCATTACCACTTCACATCCTTAGGTGTAAGGTAATGTTGAAGATATACACCTCCATGTATTCCACTTATTATCTCATCTCAGCTCTAAGTCTATCTTCATCAAGAAAACTTTGAGCTTATTCTCTTAGTTTTTCAAACTCAACCTTCATAGCTCATGACAAAAACATCCTCATAAGATGACTACCTTATTCCTCTTAGTGTTGGTAGACCATCCATGTATCATTCACTCCACAAGGGCATGTTATCATCTTTGTCCTCATACCTCATAGCAATGTTCCAACTCACATCATCTTTTATCCTTGGTGTATGGCATGCATACTGTCCTATCTCTCACTCCCATAACAAGAGGAAATAAGCATTTGGCGGCCGTCCAAACACAAAGTTCTTCCTATTCCAAAAGTAGAGATGGTACATACCACCTTGCCAATACACCTTCAAATCTAAGTTCAAACATGCATCTTATGCCTCTACATCACAATCATCTTGATATCAAAGTTACCTCCATGGAAAACTGGTTTCGAACCTACTTGGGTCCACACACATTCCTTGGTCATCTCCTCTAGGTCTATAGGGTGTCGACACTTTTGGGGTCATCCCTCTTCCCTTATGCATCCATAGAGTGCCCTACTCATCCGCCCTTTGGGTCCCATGAGTTCATGAAGGTGATCAATCTCCTAACCCATGGCCCTCAAACAATGATAGTTGTTACCTCCCGACCCTATGGTCATGTGCAACTAGGGAATTAGGCAACTCCCACTTCCATCAGTCTTATCCCTACCTGACCCTAGGATAGACTTAGGATTTTATTATAGTACATGTCCAGCTTAGAACCTTACCCAAGCCTTCATCATCTCTCTCTCTACATTCACGGGCTGACTTTCATCCTTTCATAGGGGTCATGGCAACCTGCCTACCTTGGTTAGGCCCCATACCATTCACCTCCATGGTAACACATCCACATGCACTTAGAGATGGTTATTTATGGGTCTACATGTTCATTCTCTTACTATGTACTTTTCACTTAGCTTCTCAACATCCGATGAGACCTCTTTAGGTTACCTCAAACCAACAAAATAGGTGTACACCCTACCAAAGGTTCCCTTTCCTAGGTTGGGAGGAAGCTACAACTTGATAACAAAGGTCACAAAAGCTCTTATGTTCAAGGTTTACATCCACATGAGCATGCTTAACCCTAGCAAGCTACTAAGGCACAAAAAGACCATCTACTAAACCATGCTAGGTCATACTTGTTCTCATCCTCAACATTGGATCAAGTTCATACCTTCCCATGTCATCAACTTAGCTATGAGGGGTTCATTGAGCATACCTTAAACTTAAGGGGTTTCCTTTTCCTCTAAACATGAGGAGTATTAAGCTCGAATCTATAGAAACTCAAACCTTGTCATGAGCATCAGGTATACCACTTCTCCTCTTAGGCCTAGGAACCCTAGGTTCACTTTTGGGTGTAAAAGTGCATGCTCAACCTCTTAACCACGAACCAAACATGTACAAGGTATGCCATGCACTTTCCTGTCATCCTTCTACTCGAGCAACACTTCCGATTTGAGTCCTCCTCAAGGACAATCAACAAGGTGCAAGGCCTCACAACCTGTTACTAAACCTCTTCATGGTTTAAGGAACACTTCTTCTCATCTATACCATAGGTACAGAGGTACCAACAATCTCATCCTCTCTATAGGGTTTGGTTCCTCTAAAGGCAACCAAGACATCATCAGCCTCTAGGGATCAAGCATGAGGCAACCACAAACATCCACTTAGGTCGCATCATCCTCAACTCCCCACTTTTCCTCATATCTCAGAGTCTAGGATTCCAACCTTCTTACTTAGGTCCTGCTCTCTCTCTCTAGAGCTAACTCCACAACCAACCTTATACTAAAGGTCCTTTCTCCATGAAGATGGATCAAGATCACAAGCATACCTCTACTTGGGTGAAGCCTATGTTCAAACTTATGTTTGCTCAAGGTTATCCCTAGCCCTTTATGCTTATCTCATCAGCTATCCAACATACTCCCTTGGCCAGCGTTTCAACCTACTGCTCGTACTACTGACGTATTCTGGGTGCCTACTATGCCATGCTCATATAATCTCATGGGGTTTCTATAGGTTATTCTCTAACCTCATCAAAGAAGGTGCTATCCTTCACTCTAACATGCATGACCCTTCCCAGGGTTGGGTCGCCAAAGGTACTAGGTCCTCCAACTTATCATGGCTCATATGGCATCCAAGGCATGTCTATCAAAACACCTGGTCTACCATGACATCTAACTCATCATGTCATCTCTCTCTCTAACCTTCACTTAGGGTTAACATCATCCTCAGAGGATGTGCCAGGTCTCTACTTATAATGGAGGTCTCTACCTCTAAGACTAACTCTCTTTACTTATCCTCCTGACAAGAAGGTCTATCCTCAAGTCTCTCCTGAGGGCATGACAACTTATGTCATACATCCTAAGCATGTATCTATTATTTAGTTTATGCTTAATCTATTAAGCTAATGTCCATGACATCTTATTTACATGCTTTTTATTAATTTGGTGGAGGATTCCTTAAATCTTATCAACCTTACCCATACATCAAGAGGGTGAGGAAAAGAGAGAAAACCCTAATACTTATAATCCTTAATAGTATTTGAGTTGAGAAGAGATGAACAAGATGAGAGAGGCCTAAAGGTATCTTATTTTGAGTCCAATCCTGAGACATTGGCCAGGCAGTCACACTAATTTGGGAGTCATCATATTCTGACTAGAGGTGCAGAAGAAAATCTTGCCAGCCCCCAGACGTGATCCTTTTCTAGACACCTCTATCTTTCAGAAATTCCTCTAATAACTCCCTTGGGTTCTATAGAGTTTGTAAAATTTAATAATTATTAAAGATTAAATGAGGAACCTATGCTCTGATACCAAATGTAACGACCCTGTCTCCTAGTAACCCCCAATTAAGGGAGACCAAGAGGTCAGAGTCGTTATCTCAATTTTCAGATCAAAGGTTCAACAAATAATTAATAATAATGATCAAATTCTACTAAACTAAACTGAAAGGTTGTAATAAAATTAAACTTTTCATACCTTTTTCAAAAAATTGGATATCTACTTCTATCCACATGGAGTTTATTCTAACTAATCCTCCTTTGAAATTTAATTCATATTTAATTCCACATATGCCACTTTACTATTTGTTCTTTTCACTTGTACCTAAAATGACGACAAACAAAATTTAGGTCAGCATAAAGCTGGTATGTGGGGGAAATAATAATCATGCAATTAACCATAACAACATATTGCAGTCAATTCTAGTTTAACAAACAACTTTATGTTTTCAATATAACTACGCGATCTGTACATATCCTATCCTCTGTGTTGTCCCTACAGTGGACCTAGATGCTACCTATCTTATGGTAGATCCCCATTAAACCCCTCATGATCCTACCTAACTGGTGAATCCATTTCTAGGGTTGAGTCACATGGCACTACACGTGGGTAGCCCACTCCTTAACTCATGGTGTGCTATAGAATCCCATGTCACTACACGTGGGTAGCCCACTTTCTAACTCATGATAGCCTAGACCTTACTCTAGGTTAACCTTTTTAGCATTTGCAAAGCCATAGAGGAGGATCTAGATCTAAGCCAGTTATATACATATTTATGGTGATAATCATAGTCACTTTATAGTTGCATGAAATAAAAGTCATCCAAGTAGTTTATTTCAAACAACCGGTAAAATCTCTGGGAATTGCCGTGAAACTAAGGTAGTTAGTCATAAACATAACCACATACCTATTAGGCTGATTTGAGATAGAATAATCCAATCAAGAAATCCAAATAAGCAAGAACATAATGAGATCCTGAAATATGCATACAGTTTCCTATTATTAATCATACCATCAAGATCTATTAAACTTAGCTCGCTTCCTAGGGTTTCTAATCCACTTTTAGGGTTTCCATTACAATTAGGCTTTCCCTTCATCTCTTACTATTTTAAACCCTAATTTTATACAATTACTCACAAACCCTAATTATCTCATCTATTCATCATGAAAGTTAATAAGGTTATCTTTTAACAACAAATAACCCTGATATCAGAAAAAGTATAATTAACCATCAATTGAGTCCATTAAGCCTCTTTTACATTAAAGCTACCATTTTAATCCTTTTAATCCATGACAAGATCAATATGCTCATTTATCATCAATTCATAGTTCATTATGGTCTAATTCACATATGAACTCTATTTGTTATTAATTCTACCTTTATCCATTAGAAAACCCTAATTACTACATTAAGGGTATTTATCCACAATTAGGAACTTTTATAATTGAAATATCTTGGAATTATCATATCTCAACTTTATTCATGATTTTGAATAATTAAAACCATTATGAGTCACATTTACTAATATTAGGGTTTCAAGGTCCATTAAAGCATATTTATGCACATAAAACTCTAAATTAAACTAATTACGTGCAAAGTTCATTTTTTGTTCTTAATGTATCTTTTCATGATTAACAGACTAATATCAACTTTAATCATCCATTAAACTCTATTAATCATCTCAAAATAGGGTTTCTTAATCATTGATACATTAAAGTTGCTAACTTACACTACTTTTCGAATAGCAAGAGGAATTAGCCTCTAAAACCATTTTTAATGAATTCCTCGCATTTTTTTTAGCAAAAAGCATATATTATTTGCTACCATCGGAGTTACGAATAAGGAGATGTGATTTTTGTAAAATTAACTCACCAGAGCCAATAAGAGGGTGCCACGTCTCCTCTAACATGCAACGTTGCTTGCGGCTTGAAAACATTTCAAAAAGACTATCCTCCCCTTGGTTAAGTAGGTCGACTCTTCAGCCTGCGGAGGGCAAATCGGTCCAACGTGTCTCTACCCTTCTTCAACCTCGGGCAAATCGATTACTACCGCCCTAGCCGCCGATCTACAACAAACATGAGTGCACCCCCTCTTCTCTAAGGTCCGACGACCACTAGGGAAAACACCCTCACCTCCGACGCTCCTCCCCACACATGGAGCACCTCTTGGTCACAGCCAGTGTGGCTGGTTTCTCACTCTCCAGGCCATGAACTTGCAGCCGACGTTGTAGCTTGACTGCTGCTGTTGCGTGAGCTATAGGACACTGCCACGATGGCCAAGTTGTTCCCTGGCACCGTGACACATCATGCCTCCATCACAACCTTTCATTGGCTCCTTCTAGCTTTGTGCTCACGCTGCTACTTAAGGTTAGGGTTTGAAGATGAAACAAGGAAGAAGAAGATAGAAGGAGGTACATAATCCTCTTGGATTTAGCCAAGGCTGCTACCCCTTATATAGGGGAGGGTATCCACACCCCAGACTGGTTGCCCACGAAGCAACCAAGTCCTTTTCCAACTTGGAACCCTATTCCTTCATGAAGAAGAGACAAACTCTTTGATATTCTTTACTCCTTTGATATTTGAATTTCAAAAATCACTTCTCTTATTCACTTAGTACTTGCCCTTTAATCCATTGGCACAAAATTAGGTTTTCCTTTAGTAGAAAATGCCACCTCTTTAACAAAACCACAAAATTCCTTAATAATGTATCACATTATCCTCTTATTTTGCATTATTGGTATTTTCTCTTTCCTTTTTCTTCATTGGGGCTCCTTGGACCCCAAGAAACTCTAGGATTTTGAAATTCCTTTTTAATGATACTTATTATCCTCTTTTTTTTATAAAGGGCGCCCACCATTTTATTAAGTAATCAAATCATTTGGAGCCAGTACAAGGATCCGATCCTCGAAGCCCTCCCTAACACAATGAGGGTTAACAAAATGATAGGCTAAAGAAGCCAAGGCATGTGCTACTCTATTGCCTTGCCTCCTAACAAAACAAAAATTTAAAGAAAGGAAACTAAGAGAGAGATCTGTGATGTCACAGATGATGAGCTCCTCATAGCCGCATCCGCCCTTCCCCTTCTTTACCACCTCCACCAAAATCAAATAGGCTGTCTTTACCACTATATCCATGTAGCCTTCCCTAAGAGCGAGTCGTATGTCGTGCAAAATAGTTTTACCCTCCACACTAAGCACTGAGTACGACTGCTCCATCCAACACTGGAAAGTCCACAAAAGCTTTCCAAGCTCATCTCTAATAGCTGCGTCGCAGCCATTGTCATCTGCCATGGTGAGAGATGCATCCATATTGATCTTCACGCTGCTGGGTGGTGGCCGCCGCCATGTAACTGGTCCATGCACTGCTACTGAATGTGTCACTGTCGTGTGATACCGAGCATGATGCGCCACAAAGTTGATGAAGCTAGCCGCAAGTCCCGGAAGGTAGGACGGGTGATCGTCAAAAAGCGATTTGTTCCTTGCTGTCCATGCCACCCACAAAAGAGTGTCTCCCTCATTCTTGTGTCGACCACCTCCCTGCTCAAGAAAACTCCTCACAAAGCTCCCCACATCATGTGCCTCTAGCTATCCCGTCCAATCAAACTCGCCCGTCACCCAAATCTGCCTAGCCCGGACACAGTGCATCAATGCATGAGAAATATCCTCTTGCTGAACACAATGTTTGCATCTGTCATCCTGCATCACCTACTTCCTCATAAGCTCTGCCTTGGTGGGAAGAATGTTCCTAAGATCTCTCCAGGCAAAGTGTCTCAAGTTCGGTGGCCATCTCTGCTTCCAAAGTCTCTTCCATATCTCTGTGTCTGCACCATCTACCAAGTCTGCTCCCGCACAGATAAGGAAGTAAGCAGTGCGAACTGAGAACGTACCACTACTCTCCATTTCCCAAAAAAGTATGTCTTCTCCATTCCGCTGCGATAGATGAATGTTGAGGACTCTCCTAGCTATGTGTGTAGGGAAACAAGCCTCCACTACTTCCATATTCCATCTCTTCGGCCTTCTGCAAATCAAATCACTCACTGTCCTGTACTCTATCGGTCCCTATACCAAATACCTGTGTACAGTACCACTGAACTGTGGAATCCACCTATCCATGTAAATGTGTATGCTTCCCCCATCCCCCACCCTCCAAAGAAAGCCACTCTTCACCTGCTACAGAGCTCCCCAAATACTCCTCCAAGTATAGCTGGGATTCCCGACCAACTCCATGTGTAGGATCGATGAGGACCTAAAATATTTTGCCTTCAAGATCCTGGAAGCAAGGGAATCACCGTGTACTACCAACCTACACCCTTGTTTAGCTAGAAGCACAAGGTTGAAAGCTTTCAGATCCCGAAACCCCATTCCTCCACAATCTTTGGGTCTACATAACCTCTCCCAACTCATCTAGTGTATCTTCCTCTCCCCTTCCTTTGAACCCCACCAAAACCTTGCAATGATTGCATGGATATCATCAATAAGGCCTTCCGGAAGCTTGAAGACGCTCATACGATACGTCGGGATAGCTTGGATAACCGCCTTGATCAATACCTCTTTGTCTGGCCTAGAGAGGATTTGTTCCTTCCATCCCTATAATTTCTTCCACACTCTATCTTTTATTGCAGCGAACACAAGCTTCTTCGATATCCCCACCACCATAGGGAGTCCAAGATACTTCTCATGTTTTTCCACCTCCCTCACTTGCAGCCAGTTCTTGATCAACTCACGTCTTTCTGCAGTGACGTCTGCACTAAAGGAAACCTCAATCTTCTCGTAGTTGATTTTTTGCCTGGATGCCCTCTCGTAATGGCTGAAAATTTCAGCTAAAGCGGAGCATTCTTCTGAGGTATCCCTTGTGAACACAATACTATCATCTGCGAAAAAGAGGTGAGTAACCCGTGACACCCATCTACAAATCCTCGTCCCATGAATTTTGTTCTCATGTGCAGCTTTAGACAATGAAAAAGAAAGTGCCTCATCGCAAAAAAGAAAGAGGTAGGGGATATAGGATCACCTTGGCGAAGACCTCTAGATCGATTTGAAGATCCCCTCCTACAACCATTGACGATGAACTTGTGGGAATTGCTAGTAACGCACTCCATAAATTTATACCTCCAAGTATCCAACATCCCCATCCTCCTCATGACCTTATCTAAGAAAGGCCACTCGACCGTATCATATGCCTTACTCATGTCCAACTTGAGAGCCATCAAACCTTCTGGTGGTTCATAGTGTTAAAAGTTTCATAAGAAACAAGAGTGTTATCTGTGATCATCCTCCCCCCTATAAAAGCACTTTGATTCTCAGAGATCATACCATTCAACCATGGCTTGATTCTGTTTTCCAGGACCTTAGTAATGATTTTATAAGATACATTGCAAAGGCTGATTGGGTGATATTTCGACAACCAGACCGGGCTATTTGTCTTGGGGATGAGGATAATATCCATGTCATTGATATCCATTAAACTCACCTCCCCTTTCCACCATTTAGAGATAAAGGACAACAAGTTGTTTTTAATAACTTCCCTAAATTTCTAATAAAAGATAGCTTTCATCTCGTCTGGACCCGAGGCCTTGTTTGGATGCATTTTTTGTAGCACTTTCCACACCTCCACCTCTATAGGAACATGTTCTAAATCTGAAAAAGCAACATCCGACACCCCCATGGCAGCCCTTCTAGAAACTCATCCATTCCTGAAGGGTTTGAACTGGTGAAGAGAGAATTGAAGTAGAATGAGATAATTTCAGCAATAGCCTTCGGCTCTGTTTCCCAACTGCCATCCTCTTTAAAGAGTCTGCCTATAGTGTTACATCTCTTTCTTTGGCTGGCCTTATGGTGGAAGTATTTAGTGTTCCTATCCGCATCTTTCATTTCAATTGTTCTGGCCCTAGCTAACCAATAACTCTCCTCCAACCTTTAGAATTCATGCAACTCCTTTGCTAACGCCTCACATTCCTTTAACATATCATGAGAAGGTGGTCGGTTCTGTTCTTTGCTAAGCCTCTTCTCTGTCTTTAGAATCCTCCTTTTTATGTTTCCAAATTTATCTGCCGCCCATCCTGCCAACTTTTCCACACATATCTCTGTCTGCCCTATGAGGCCCAAAGTGTGGTTACTGTCCCAGGCCTGTGTGACCACCCCCTTACACTCTGGTGAAGAAAGCCAAAAGGTTTCAAACCTAAACCTTTTCCCCATCTGACCCTCTCCTTGTCTTCTGCATTCCACCCACAAAAGAATTTGCCCATGAACAGAATTAAGAATAGGAAAGTTTTTCACCTTTCTAATATTGAAGATGTCACACCACTTCCTATCTTCCAGGAACCTATCGAATCTTTCCAGAATAAGGTTATCTTCCTGCAAACCATGCTTCCAAGTGAACTTGTTCCCCGTAGAGCCCAGATCCATCAGCTGACACATGTCTATAACCTCCCTGAAGTTGCACATCTACCATTCACTCCTTGGCTGTCCTCCTTTCTTCTTAGCATGAGACAAGATTTCATTGAAATCCCCACCTAGCACAATTGGCCACCTAGCCTGACCACATATATCCTCCATCAGCTGCCAAGTATGATGACGTTCATTTGTAGCTGGCCAACCATAGATACCGACAAAGTAGAAACACTCTGAACTTCCCTCAATGCCCACTACCAAACTGTTATGGTGATCTGAAAAGGATTTTACCTCTACCTCATCTCCTCTCCACCACATGCCCAAAACCCCCCGCCCTTCTACTACTATTAATGTCGAACCCTGAATTGAAACTACACTTCCTACTCACCACCTCCTGATCTCCTTCACTACACATAGTCTCCATAACGAAGACTAAATCAGACATCTCTCTCCAACACCGCCTCCTGAGAGAGTCTACCGTCCCAGGGCTGCCCAAGCCCTGGACATTCGAACATAATGTTTTCATCGCCCTTCATGGGCCTAGACTTCCCCAGTGCCTGCTACAACAAGGTTTCAAGGTACCTCCTAGACCTCCCTCCTCAAACACTTTCCCCCAACCCCCATTCCCCTTTTGCCTCCTCCTAGGGTTCCTCCAACCCCATCCTTCCCCATTTCCCTCCCACATACTCCATAGAACTCACCTTCCCCTCCTCTTCCCGCCCCCCTGACTGACCCCCAACCTCGTAAACCTTCTCACCCTTCTTCCCTTGCCCCCTCCATTCTTGTATCTTCTACTTTGTATCCTTCCTGTGGATATCCCTAGATGTCCATGGGTAAACCTGTGCTCGTCCTCCTTGTTGCCTCCCTCGAGAACCTGCTTGGAACCGAGTATAGTATGACTTAGTTCCCCTTGAACCTGGCACTATCCCTCCTTAGATTCTAGATAACCTTCCCTTTGAGTAGGAACGTGCCCTGGATAACGTTGCTCCCCACCAGCCTGTCGATGACCTTCCTTCTCTATGAGAGGGTCTCCCCCATGCTCAGGTCCATGCCCTGGACCACCATCCTCATGACCTCGATGATTCCCTTCTTTAATAGCAAAGGGAACATCCATCTGCTCCGCATGATGCACGAGGTTCCCCCCTTCCTTATGAGTCTGACAGTGATCCCCCATTGCTGTGGCAACCTCTACTCACCCCTCCTCGCCTGGTATCATGTCGCCCACCTTCTGGATGCCCGCTGATGCCGTCTTCCTCTCCCCCTGTGGATGAGGATGTCCGCTCCCATGTTCAGTGCTGCCTCTTCCACAACGCCCCCCTTCTCGTCTCTGACCTGCCGCCTGGCGAAGACCTCCTCCAAGACCTCCATTGATGTGGAGTCCCCCATCTCTCCCACCTCCTCTTCACCCTCCTGGCCGCGCTGATGGACGTTGTATCTTCCACTGTCAGCGTCGTCACCCCGAGGCCTTCCTCCCACAGCGCCCTTGGACCCTGATGACTTGGAGACGAACTTGAGTGCTTTAATTGCACTGTCCCTGCCAAACAACTCCTTCGTTAATGGTACTTGCCATCGCTTCATCAGTGATGCTTTGATCCACGGTCCCCACATCCTTGAGGCCAGTCTGTCTTCTTCCTCCTCCTCTTCATCCCTACAATCCTTTTCAAGGTTCCCTATCACCCCACACAAGTAGCAGAACATCGACAACCTCTCTTACTTGACCTCCACCTCAACAACCTTTCCCTCTCTATCCCGTATCTTCTACTTCTATCGTATCGGCCTAGTGACGTCGATCTCAACTCTGGCCTGGCAAGAAGGCCCCCAACCTAGGTCGCGTCTGTCCACCGCACAGACCCTGCCTATCTACCCTGCCACCGCTCTAATGGCTTCCTCTGATCAATACCCTAGCAGCAGGTTATATAAACGGATCCAAAACTGGATTGAGTTGAGAATCATCTCTGTCGGTGTATCCTCCGACTTGATATCCCTCACCACGAGCAAATGGTTATCGAAGTTCCATGGCCCCTCCACAAGCACGTTCTCTTTATCCTTCCAGTGCAAAAATTGGATCACAAACAGATTGTTAGATAGTTGCCGGAACCTCACCTCCTTTCTCAACGACCATGCGTTGAGCATGGTGCCTTTAAAAGATGGAAAGTTGTACAACCTCTTCATCATTAGCCTCCCGACCAGAGCAAGCTCAAGGTGATTATTCCCATCTCCGGCGATCGTGTCCTTCAAATCCAGTATATCTGATTCTTCCTCCTCTCTGACTCTTAGAGATGTGTAGCGTTCCACAAGATCTTCCGCCATGGCGCAAAGGGTACCTGAAAATCACAAGAGTTATAACCTTGGTGTTGAGAAAAACCCTGAATCGCTATCGTCCCCCAGAGAAACCCTAGGAGACGTGCGTGACCAGGGAGTTTCGAGCAAGTTATTATCCTTCTAGATACATCTATTTCCATTATTTCTCATTATCTTGTTTATTTCTTATTAAAATATCTCTTTTTAAGGATTTCTCTTTATCTCTCTTCTTATTTTCCTTATTGGAATTCCTTTTAACATAAGAAACCTCATGGATATGAAAATACATCAAAGATAACTCAATTATATCTATTTTCACTTATTTCCCACATTTTATCATTGTTTTCAATTTCTTTCTTAATAAAGAAATATTTAATTGATCTTTTCTTTTCTTATTGCTTTCTCTTTGCAACTTTGGACTCCTTGGAACCCAAGAGGCACGAAATCCATCTTTGGATTATATACTTTTGCCTTCTAGAAGTTTCTACATTTTTCTTTTCTCCATTTCTTATTAATAAGGGAATTCCTTTTGTCTTTTCCTTATTATTGGGCCCAATAGCCAATAAAGCCCACAAAACAATCAACAAGGCTATTGTAAAATAAAATCATTTATCCAAGACAAATTATATCATTACTTTTTCCATTATCTTTAATATGAGAAATTACATTTCTCACCAAAAGAGCCCAAAAGTTGGGGTTGTAACAGAAGTTTCCCTCATTCAAGAAGAAATACAAGGGAGAAAAATCCTATAAAGTTGCTAGGGATCAATAAAGTGATAAAATTGGAGGTACCAAAAAGGAAAAGATTGAATGTCTCATGGAAAGAGAAGATGTAGAAGAAATCAATGAGGTAGATATTTTTGAATTATCTAAATAATAATTAGTCAGCGGTCTTTAAGAAATTCGTGCAAAATATTTTGACTACAAGAAACAAAAGAGGAAACTTAATAAAGTTATTGAACTTCACATCAATCGAGATAAACTTAGTTCTGAAAATGATACTCTAAAATATTCAAATAATACATTAAAAAAATCTATTGAAAATTATAAGGAACAATTACTTGTTCTTTCTTTCTCAAAAAATGATTGATATGCTTGCTAAATTAAATGATTATCAAACTCAACCTATTTTATGCACACATTCATATTATGATGTTTTGGTAAATAAAGAGATACTTTACTTCCAAATATTGATAAAGTGAATTTGGATATAACTAAAAATCTTGATGAAAAAGTTGAATTAAAAAAACAAGTTTCTAGATTAATTCAAGGAAATAAAAGTCTTGATAATATCCTATAATTATTCTAAACAAGTAGCAAGAAGAGGACTAGGATATTTACCTAAAAATGAACCTAAAACAAAAAGGACATATGTTCCTAAGACTAGAACAATGTATGTACCTAAAACTAAAGTTGTAAATTCTCAAAATGTTTACAATAGAAATGAATATCTTTTATCGCATAATTATTTCAGTCACTGTTTAGGCCATTACTCTTTCTCATGTGAATATCGAAAGAAATGAGCAATTGATATGGTTTGAGTTCTCAAATCCCCAACGTAAAACAAAGAAGGGAACTTGCTTAATATTGATACACACCTTTATCTCTTATCTCAACATAATTTGACATTCATTTGCATATATTTTAATTAAACAAAGATTCAGTTGTATATCTTGTGTAAATTGTTAAAATAGAAGGTTTGTAACTGATCTCGGTTGACATAAACTTTGACCGAGAACCTCGCAGTTGAAAAATATTTTAGCCAAAATTTTTTCATATTTTTACATTTGAATATTTCAAATCATACCTATGAAAATGTTTTTGGCTTGGTAATATAAGTTTCATACATATCTAGTTTATTTTATAATAACTATCATTGACTCTACTTGGGTACCAAAACATTCTAAAAATTTCAGGACTAGGTGGCTCATAGTGGATGCTCCAAGCATATAAATAGATATAAAAAGGCTTTCAATACACTGGAAAAGAAAAAAGAGAGGCTCAATCACATTTGGAGACAATGGAAAATGGATCATCATCATAGGTAATATCGGAACTAATCTCACAATTAAGGATGTGCTTTTAGTAAATGGCTTGCACCATAAATTGCTAAGAGTTAGTCAATTATGTGATAGTAGTTATGATGTGCTTTTTTTAATAAATCTTATTGCAAATTGATTGAAGAAGACACTAATAATATAGTACATGAAGGAAAAAGAGTAGGTAATCTTTATATTTTTAGTCCTAACTCTATGAAATCAATTACTGGAGAATGTCTTATTGCAGATGACAATACTCAAAATATATGGCATAGAAGATTAGGACATGCAAGCACTCATGTTGTTAAAAAGTTAGTCGAACATGATTTAGTTCAAGGTTCAACTAAAATTTCTTTTGGAAATCTGGAAAATTGTGAACCATGCACCTTCAGAAAACAAATTAAAACTTTTTTTAAAGAAAAACAAATCCTTAGTACATCTAGAACTCTTGAACTTATACATATGGATTTATTTGGACCTATGAGAACACAATTCATAGGAGGAAATAGATATTTTTTTGTAAAATTTGCTGACTATAGGAGATATATTTGGGTATATTTTCTCTCTGGAAAAGATGATACCATAGGAATATGTATTCAATTTTGCTCAAAAATTGAAAATCAAATTCAATATAAAATTTGCACCATTAGGAGTGATCATGGGGTAGAATTTGAAAATCATGCATTTGAAGGTTTTTTCTCATCTAAAGGCTATACTCACAATTTTTCTTCTCCACGCACTCCAAAACAAAATGATTTGGTAGGAAGAAAAAATTGCTCTTTGCGAGAAATGACTAGAACCATGCTATTAGAAAATGACACATAATTTTATTTTTGGATTGAAGTTGTTAATATTGCCTGTTATGTTAAAAATAGAATATCCATTCTTCTGCAACTTAAAAACACTCATTATGAAACACTCTTTTTAAAGAAACCAAGAGTGGATTACTTTCACACCTTTGGAACTCCATGTTTTTTTTAAACACCAAAGATGATACATATAATTTAATACTAAATCACTGAAGGGTTCTTCTTAGGTTACTCAACTTGTAAGGCCTATAGAATCTTTAATACTATTTCTAAGAAAGTAGAAGAATCAATTCATGTAATGCTTCTTAAAAATCAAAACAACAATGAAATAGAAAATAATCTTCCACCATTAATTGAAGATTTAACTACATTACCAAAATAAGAATCATATCAACTCATTCTAAGAATTATAAAAGATGATCCAGAAGATCTAGTAATTGTTGATCCATTTGATAAAGTAAAAACGAGATCCTCTTTTAGAGATGTATCTCACAACGCTTTTGTATCCATAATTGAACCTCAAAAGATTGATGAAACTCTTAAAGATGATTATTGGATAATTTCTATGCAAGAAGAACTAAATCAATTCACTAAGAATGATGTATGAGATTTGGTTCCTAGACCTAAAGATAAAACTATTACTAGAACTAAATGGGTATTTTGTAACAAGTTAAATGAAGCTGGTGAAGTTGTTAGGAATAAAGCTAGATTGGTTGCTCAAGGAATTGACATTGATAAAACCTATGCTCTATTAGCTAGACTTGTATCAATTTGTATGTTATTAGCTATAGTTGCATATAAAAACATCAAACCCTTTCATGGATGTTAAAAGTGCATTCTTAAATAGAATAATATAAGAATAAGATTATGTTGCTCTACCTCCCAGTTTTGAAGATCCAAAATGTTCTAATCATGTTTAAAAATTCAAGAAAGCACTATACGGTTTAAAACAAGCCACCATAAAATGGTATGAACGCCTCGAAAATCATTCTTTTGAAGATCATTTCTCTATTGGAAAATTGGACACTACTATTTATCAAAAGGTATGAATTTGATTTTGTCCTTATTCAAATATATGTTGATGACATTATTTTTGGTGCTTTAGTTGAACCACTTTGTAAACAATTTAGTTATATTATGCAAAAGGAATTTTTAATGTGTCTCATGGGTAAGTTATTATTTTTCTTGGGTTTTCAAATTAAATAAAATCCTCGCGATATTTTACTCAACAAAGAAAAATATACAAAAGAACCATTGAAATGATTTAATAAGGAAAATTTCAAGCATGCCTCTACTCCCATAGGCACCTATGCCAAAATTGACAAAGATGAAGATGGTGAACCCATTGAAAACTCCTTATATAGAGATATGTTGGTATTCTATTATACTTAATTTCATCTCGACCAGATATTATGTTTGTTGTTGGTTTATGCACACAATTTCAATCAAATCGTATGAATTCTCATTTGGTCTTTATCAAAAAGATCTTTAGTTGGTACAATCAACTATAATATTTGGTACCCAGAAGATCAACCATTTGACCTTAAGACTTAAATTTCTATCGACTATGCTAGTTGTCATTGTGATGAAGTCAAATTTTCCACATTAATGATCCTAATTACAATTATGACCTTCTATTATCCATTATTGCTCAATTGACCTCACTTCATAACTCTCATAATTGTTGGATGATTAAGGACACCCAATTGAAATTATGATGTTAAATGTCCATAAATTGTACCTCATGACTTTCAATTTTAACTCATTGTGTGCCTTTACCCAATTGAATTATTTGGTGGATCAAACATTACAATGTAAACTTGAAACTTTTCCTATATGTGGACGGAGATATTTGAAGCATCTATCAAAATCTCATAAGTTTTAGTGTTTCATTTGAGAGTTATTAATTTATGAAGAAAATATCATCAAAATCCCTTTTTCTAATCAATTTGGGCCCTACCACTCAGACCGGGATCCGTGTAGGAGCACAGTAACACGGTCGTCCTCCCCTCTCATCACTTGTAGAAGGATCCACACATAGTAGCACAAGATTTTGTATCTCCTACTCTCCATCTATATTGATCCTCATAGAGTCAAAATGGTTTATTTAGATCTAACTTCTTCTCATCTTCCGAACAACCCTCAACAGATCCCCTATCTCTCGATATTTTGAAAATGCCCAAAGGGTGGCTGGCTCTGTTTGATGGAGGAGAACCCTCCAACTAACCCTAGCTCTAGGAGCACCTATTTAAAGGTTCCATTGGCTCTTCCACACCTCCTTTATCAAAACCAAGCCTAGAATTTCTAGCCTTCACATATCTTCTTCTCCACCCGACTTCTTTCCCTTCACCTAAACTAGTCAGCATAGCCCACCGTGAGAACCTCCTCCTTCAAAATTCCCTTCTCCCCTACCAACAATGATACTCAATGGAGCTTCACCAATCATTGGTTGTAGGTACAATGTATTAGAGTGCTCCACTTATGAGTTCCCTTTTCTCTACTCGCAAAGACCTCACCGGTAGGCATCAGCTGGAGCTGTCGTGGGAAGACAATACATGCACTCGTCTCCTCGTGGGGTAATGAATCCACCACCACACCAAGTTACCAATGGCTAAAGGTATAAATCTCAAATCTGGTTTTCCTCCTTCTGTTGTTCCTCCATCTACAAAATAGGAACCTAGTTGTGTCTTTGTTCCTTGAGTTTTGGCTAGTAAAGATAGCCTTTTGACTGGGTGTTGACACCACAAAGTTGAGTGCATCATCATCTTTGTCTTGCATGGATTCATTGTCAGTTGTAGTTCTTCGTCTGTTCTTCTCCTTCTCAATGATGCAATGGCACATGTGATTCTCCCTTCTTGATCGAACAAACAAGGCCATGTTTTCTCTAATATGCCCCTTGATCGTCACATAATAGATTTCATTAACATGGACCTTTTGGTCCTTTGTGCCTCAGCTCTGATTTATGTGTGTCTAGCCAGCTCGTGGGTTAGTGGGAAGATATGTGGAGCCAGATCCCCTCCTATAATCCACATAAATAAGTTGGGATATCTTTTTTATTTTTATTGTATCTACCTATAAATTACCTAAGAGGGTCCACTATTGTAAAATGTATTAAAAATAGCTCTATTATCAAAAAAATTCCCAAAAAATGTTGTTATTCTCAAAAAATGCATAGAAAAAAAAACTAGACCATTGACTTTCCCTGTTAATGTATGATTTAAGGATAATATTTATCTCTCTCTGATTATGTTGATTAGGGTTTTCATCTATTAGTTCAGACCCTAATATTGCTAAAACACCTAACTTCTATGATAAATGATCACATCACAGACATGTTGTGCTATGAATTTATACTAATGACTTGATTACACTATTATTATACTAGATTGTTATCTAATATATTATTTCCATGACTGCACATGAAAATGACTAAATGATCTAAATTCTTGATATTTTGCACATCAAATTAGACCTAATTCGAGACATCAGTCCCTAATATAAATCATATGATCCTAGATTACTACTCTAAATGACTATATGGCAAGAAATACAATGAGAATAAGAATACATGAGTTTATTCCCTAGTAGGTCATTGGAGCAATGAACTATATATTGATACAAGTTTGTTCCCTTTATGAATCAGGATCAAAATGCTCATTATACTTGTTGATTTGGATATTGATAATACTCTAGACTCCAAAAGAGGTACACTTTTATATTTATTCTTCCTTGAATAGACTAGTGGTATTGAATGATACTTGTATGTACACTTTTGAAAATCTTGGCTATGTATTTGTTTGAGCTACAACATTCCCTAATAAGTAGTCTTTATAAATAAATATATATATATACACATATATATACTCTTGTAAAACATTAAACATAAATGATATTCCCATTATGACTTCCCAAATGATGACGACGATGTTGTTGATATTCGGTACAAGAGACCTCCTCACCTTAGAGGGTGGAACTTGTATAGAATGGTGACCTCCTCCTTTAAATGGAAAGATGGATCCAGGTGACCTCCCCCATCTCGTTGGGGTAATGGAGCCATATATAAGCATTCTTCTTGATATCATCATAATGGGAAAATTTGTAATAAAATTGAGTTGTTTGAAATAAACTTGAGTTTGAATATCTCCATTGAATATTTTGCTTATAATTCCTGCCAAGTACAATATTTTGCAATAAATGTTTTCAATTTATTAATATATATTCTTTTCAAAGCATACCTATACAGTTCATTGATTACATCTTGTTTACCTAATTTTAGGCATGAAGACTTGAAGACTTTATACATGAAGATAACTATACTTTTTCCAACATTTGCTAGAATAAAGAATATTCATCACATGGGATTATATGTAAAGGGATGTAATTTACAATTTGTAATCTTCTTATCTTGTAAGTTTTTCTTTTCTTATTTCCTATGGTCCCTAGTGTAATAAACTTCATAGTTCTTTTTCAATAAAATGAAATGTTATTTCTTTTTTCATATCATGTCTGTGATTTTTGGGCCACTCAGAGATGGGCACTCTAATTCCCTTAACACTAAGAAGTGGGATTAGGATTAGGGAAAGAACGATTCTATGAAAGTTGGTATCAGATCCTCCACACACTTCTCATGCATGAGATCTTGTATCTCCTACTCTACATCTTTGTTGATCCTCATCGAGTCAAAATAGTTGTTTTAGATCCAACTTCTTCTTGTTTTTCGAACAACCCTCAATAGACCCCCTATATCAAAATATTTTGAAAAGGCCCAAAGGGAAGCTAGTTCTGCTCAATAGAGGAGAACTATCTAGCTAACACTAGGTCTCATAATGCTTGTTTAAGGGTTCATGTGGCTCCGCCACACCTCCTTTAGAAAAACTAGCCATTGAATTTCTCACCTTCACATATCTTATTCTCCACCCGACTACTTTCCCTTTCACCTGAACCAATTGACATAGCACACTGTGAGAAGTTCCTTCCTTAAATTCCCTACTCCCCCACCAACAATGATCCTCAAAGGAGATTCTCCAACCATCAATTGCAGGTGTGATGGCTCAGAGTGCTCAAGTGATGAATTCCCTTTACTATGCTCATGAGGACCTCACTGACAAGCATCAGATGGAGCTGCCATAAGAAGACAATACATGTGCCTGAATCCTCATGGGGTAGTGAATCCACCATCACACCAAGTTACCACTATATTAAGGTATAAACCTCAAACCCGATTTTCCTCCTTCTATTGTACCTCCACCTAAAAAATAAGCACCCGATTGTGTCTCTATTCCTTGGGGTTTGGTTACTGAAGACAACCTTTTGACTATGCACTGACACCACGAAGTTGAGCGCATCATCATCTTTGCCTCATGTGGATTCCTTATCAATCACATATTCTTCTTCTTATCAATGTTGTAATGGCACATGTGATTATCCCTTACTTGATTGAACAAACTAGCCATGTTTTGTCTTATATGCCCCTTGATCGTCACACAATAGATTTCATTAACATGTACCTTTTGGTCCTTTGTGCCCCAGCTCTGACCCCTATGAGTCCAGCCATCTTATGGCTCATAGCGAATATCCATAGAGTCAGATCCCCTCCCCTAATTTGTGTGAATATGTTGGGATATTTTTTTTATTTTCATGTTATTTACCTATCAATTATCATGTTGGTCAAGTCTTGTAAAATGGATTAAAAGTAGCTCGATTATCAGAAGAAGAAAAAATCCCAAAAAATATCCTTATTCTTAGAAAAAATGCATAGAAATATACTAAACCATTGTCCTTCCATGTTACTGTATGATTTAAGGATAATATTTATCTCTCTCTTAATACGTCGATTAGGGTTTTAATCTATTAGTTCAAATGCTGATCTTTCTACAAACCCTAATATCCATGATAAATGATCACATCATGACCATGTTGTATGATATTGTTGTACTAATGATTTGACTACACTATCATTCTACTATATCATTATCCAGTCTATTATTGTCATGATTGTACATGAAAATGACTAAATGATCAAAATCATTCATATTTTGCACATCAGATCAGACCTAATTGGATATTAGTAATGATCCTAGATTAGTAGTCTAAATGACTATAGGGCAAGAAATACAATGAGAATAAGAATACATTAGTGAATGCACTACTAGGTCTTTGGAGCAATGGATTATATATTGATACAAGTTTGTTCTCTTTATGAATAAGGATCTAAATGCTCATTATACTTGTTGATTTGGATATTGATAATATTCTAGACTCCAAAAGAGGTTTTCTTTTATACTTATTCCTCCTTGAACAGACTAGTGGTATTGAATGATACTTGTATGTACTCTTTTGAAAATCTTGGTTGTGTATTTGTTTGAGCTACAACGTCCCCTACTGAGCAGTCTTTTGGCTTATATATTTATATACTATTAGAAAACCTTGAACATAAATGATATTCCCATTATGACTGCCTAAATTATGATGATGATAATGTTGATATTTGGTAAAAGCAACCTCCTTACCTTGGAGGGTAGAACTTGTACAAAATGGTGACCTCCTCCTTTGAATGGAGAGGATGAGCTAGGTGACCTCCCCCATTTATTTGGAGAAATAAATCCATATATATAAGCATGCTTCTTGATATCAACATAATGGGAAAACTCGTAAAAAAATATAATTGTTCAACATAAACTCGAGTTTGAATGTCACAATTGAATGTTTTTCTTATAAGTCCTTCCAAGTATAATATATTGCAATAAATGTTTTCAATTGTTCAATATATGTTCTTTTCAAAGTGTATTGATGCATTTGCATTGATCGTGTCTTGATTTACTTGATTTTGGGTAGGAAGACTCGAAGACTTGATACATGATGGTCTATTATACTTTTTCCGACATCTTCCAAAATAAAGAATGCGCATCACATGGGATTATATGTAAAAGGATGTCATATATAGTTTGTAATCTTCTTATCTTGTAAACCTTTCTTTTCTTGTTGCCTACAAGCCCTGGTGTAAAAAATTTCATAGTTCATTTTCAATAAAATGAATTGTTATTTCTTTTTTCATATCATGTGTGTGTGATTTTTGGGCCACTCAGATACAAGTTCTCTAATCCCCTTAACACTTGCTAATGAGCAGTGGGATTGGGATAAGGAAAAGAACGATTCCATGATAGCTGCCTTGATCGTAAAATTACTAGTGGTGTTTGTTTCTTGCTTGGAAAATCACTCATATCTTGGTTTAGTAAGAAACAAAATATTGTTGCATTATCTACCACTAAAGTAAAATATATGGCAGTTGGCTCATGTTGTGCACAAGTCTTGTGGATGCACCAAGTCTTAAATGATTATGAATTTTTTTTGTGTTTAACTCCAATTTTTTGTGATAACATAGTGCCATTAATTTAGTTCATAAACCTATTTTACATAGTCATGCTAAATGTATTGAAGTTAGATATCATTTTCTTCGTGACCATATTGCTAAACATAACATATGTCTTCATCATGTTGATACGAAAAATCAATTAGCTGACATTTTCACAAAATCCATTACTTTAGAACAATTTAGAGTAATTAGGGAGAAATTAAGCATTGTTCCTCTTAAAGATGTATATTTTGATCTCTTTAACGCCCCAAGATTTGAGGCCTCAGATAAAATGATCTTAAGAGGAATGATTGGACTACCAATATCACCAAGATGCACCTCCTTGTTAGGGATCCCATCACTAAAGAACGTTGTGGTTAAGCATGCTCATCCTAGAGTAGTACTAATATGGGTGACTAGTCGGGAAGTTTATCATAACTTGTGCTTGAGTTACAAAAAAGGGCACAATTAAGGCTAGTGGTGGTCTGTGGGACCAGTCATCATTCGTGAAACTCTAGTAGAGCCTTATGCAGTAGGATCAGGTGTTACAAATGGTATCAGAGCCAATTCCCCTCTAGTAGGTGGGGCCCAATTGGGATTGTGGCATCCCAGTCTTTGAGCTGTGCAGTCCAAGGATGTTGGAAAGGGATATCATAGTTGATGGATCCACCCTTGCAGTGGTAGTCATGGTCGAGAGCTAGGTGTACATGGGTCATTTGGGTCTGCACTAAAATGGGGATAGATTATGAGGCCATATAGTTGAGCCTTCATGAGAACGTCAATAGTCTATGTGGGGGTGATTGTAATGTCCTAGGATTTGAGGCCTCGTATAAAATTATCTTAAGAGAAATGATTGGTACTACCCATATCACCAAGGTGTACCTCCTTTGTAGGGAGGCCATCACTAAAGATCTCTACGATTAAGTGTGCTCATCCTAGAATAGCACTAGGATAGTTTACCATTCAAGAAGTTTATCCTAGATTGCACGTGAGTGAGGACAAAGCACATAGTGAAGTCTAGTGGTGGTATGTGGGACCCGTCGCCATTCCTAAAACTCTAGTAGAGCCTTGGGCAGTGGTCTTGGTTGTTACAATCTCATTGCTCAATGATTTATATTGAATACACTACTTGTATTAAAAATTTAATGTTTATCCAAAATAAATTACTGTCATGAACAAGAATTTCTATGCCAAGCTCACTCAATCTTCATTACATAAAATTGCTAAAAAATGTCACTTTCAGTCAGAACAAAAATCTAGATCGAGCATTATCTTGGTTGACAAAATCCTTCACTAACATTCTTTCGGTGGGACCCTCAGTCCAATATTTGCATATCAGTCCAAAAACTTTTCAATAAGTCTCCCGGTCGAGAAAAACATGGATCGAGAGTGTCTCGATCAATGAAATTCTTGATCGAGCATAAATATGACTCTTTCCAAAATTTTGTACGTCTTTGATCGAACAAGTCATTTGTTACCGTTGGAATGTGAGTTGGAAACTTGGTAGATGAGTTTGTCCACTGAGGGACTCTATTTTTCTATAATAGACACCAATTTCCCTATTCTTCTCACAACTCATTGAGTAAACTTCTTATCATCCTTTGAGCACTCCTTAGAGCATTCCTTTAGCAATCTTCATTCCCCATCTTCACTACATCTTCTTCCACTCAATTCTTATGCTACTACATCAAGATGGATTCTTCTTCCACTCCCGGTGACAAGTAGTGGGTTCCATCCAAGAATGGAGGTTCCACCTTGGCAGGTCCAGTATTGACGATCATCAATAGGATATATTTGACCAACACTATTGTTGGAGACAAGTACTTGTGTTTCACTTCCAAGAAACCTCTTCCTCACCCAACGATGGAAAAAACTGACTTCTATGAGCTCTTAAACCTTCCTCGCCTCTTCTAATTTCAAAAACATCAAGAATTTCTTTTTCCTTCATTTCATTTTTGGCCCACACAAGTCATTCATTAATTCTATTCCAACCTTTTCAGGAAACAAATGACCTTTATTCCTTAACTTTCATGGTTAACGAGTTATCATTTATTTTTTCCAAAAATCCTAGAAATGTTAGACACAGATACAACTGAGTATGCTGGATATGTAGATCTCACAACTAGCAACCCTCTCAACAAACTTTTCACCAATCAATAAGATGAAGTAAGCCTTAGTGTCATTAAAAGAACCATTTTGGTCTCCAATGCTTCTCCATAAGAATAAAGGATATTTATTATGCCACATCTCTAACCCCTAAACCTAGGATAGTGAAGCCCATCCTTAACCATAATAGTCCTCCTAGAGAAAAAAACAAGAATCCTTCAATTTAGGATGTTTCTTATGTCTGCAATTCTTAGATGCAATACTATCAAGTAATTTAGTATTATTCTCTCAAATATGATTTATTTCTCTAGTAGTCCACCCTACTCCAATTTTGTTTGCCAAATCATTGAAAATTTCATTGGAAAATACTTAGTTGACTTAGGTTATACCCATGATCGAAATCCCTAAAGAATAACCCAAAACATAGTTGACAAAATGGGAACTGACTTTGGGCACAAAAGGGATAGAACTGAATAAGGAACATCCCAAGAAGCCATTCCTCCACCTTCTTCTCCTCTCCCTAGTTATTCCATGGAAAGCCTTGCAAATGATATATCTTATCTTAAAGGAGTAACCTGTCAAATTGGGAGACCTTTTCACTACAACCTCAATGCAATAATCTATCTTAACCAAAAAATGTGATCTTTGACTCCAAATACTCCTGACAATTATCTCATACACCAGGAGTATCTATCCATTTTACCCATACATCAACTACACTTAAGTCCCACCTCCACCATCCACAAAAATTACCCATACTCACTACTCCACCATGTAACTTCAAGACATAGCCACCCATTTTTTATTTGTCAAGCCCCCACTTTCATTTGGGTAATTGCTCTTACGAAGACTAGTGTACTAGATTAGGGAACTCTTGTGAAATTCTATTTCATTACACCTTTCTATGGGAAAGATACAGAGATGGATGTGGTCCTTGATTTATTCGAGTGACATCTTTTTGTAATCATGTGGACTTCTTATGCATTTTCTTATTTATCAACAAAGCTATGTAATGATCTAATTTTATCATTAAATTGAGCTTTCTTAGGTATTTGTTAATGACTATACTATTGTGGTTGAACTTCACATTTTTGTTAAGAATCATATTTGGTACTTGTTAATGCTTTGTTTGAAATGCACATATGTATGGGAGACTGAATCACCTAACTCATTTACTTATATATTTCTTATTCCTTTTTAAGGTTCATGTGGGTAGTGTTGTATATCACCACAATACACACTTTCCCCATAATTAGGGTTTTAGGATAGGGTTAGAGACTACAACTTCATATTAGGGTTTATATGTCCCTTTACCCACTAGGGTTTTCCCAGCCAACCCTAGTTTTACCGCCATAAGGAAAAACCCATAAAACAACTTTGTTTAATTTATCATTACTTCCATGTTGCATGTATATTATTATTTCCACATTTCATGTACATTATATTTTCACATTACATGTACATCACTATTTCCATATAACATGTACATTATCATTTCCACATTACATCTATGTTATTGTTTCCACATTACATGTACATTTATTGGTGAATGATAACTTAATCCTACTTCATCTCGTGTGGTCAGTTCCTTGTCTTCTTCTTCTTCAAGGATGGAGGTAGATTTGAGATCTTCAAACTCAACCTTGGGGGCTTTCTCAGTAGAGTTTAGGAGGATGAGAAATTTCTCCACTTATTCATCATTGAATTCATGAACATTGGCGTTGATGAGCGCATTCTCAAAAGCATCTTCAGAAATAGGATCCTCTAATTGCAACTAATCTGTGTAAATGGGGGAAAAGGATTAAAATCTTATAAACTAACATATAATCGATAAAAAATCTAAATGTACACTAATGTAAAGTGAAATGATGGAAATACATGCAAAACTAAGATGAAAATGCAACTAAACTAGGATAAATATGAATTCATCAACCATCTATAAACAAAGAGATATCAAACCATCACTAGGTTTTCCACATGTCATACATATATGTCACATCTTGAGATTAGATCACATAGACTTAGATAATATCTAGGTTGTGCTACAACACTTATTCAAGTGGCATGTCAAACATGCATCAAACCTTTGAACCTACTGTGGTTATCTTAACCCTTATCATGAGGTTAATACCATGATCAGTCTTCCTAAGCTATTCAACTCTATGAGTATCTCACAAGCACAAACTCTATATCCCCTTGTTTCTCTAGGGTTATTAGGTCTACCTCATGGCACTTATCATTAACTTATTAAGATATGGCCACCCAAGAACAAAATCAAACCAAATCATAATATGACATTCACTTCATAGGTTCTATACCCATGAAACATGATTACCCAATTGTCAATCTCTTATAAACAACCACTAGAGTTGTATAGGGAACCACCAAGTCGAGCATGAGGCTTCACAGAAACTAACACCATATCTACCTCCTCCGTGGTCATTGGTTTTTCTCTTCTCACCAAAATGATAGGTACTTATATACAACCATCATCTTTCTGACTCAAGGTTTTATCTAGAATTCATCAAGATTTTAGGAATCATGTATATAGAAACTCAACTCATTCACTAGGGAGTAGTCTAGTTTTAAAAAAGATATCATATATTTATCTTATTTATCATATATTAGAGGTTAGGTTCTCTATCCTTATCCTTATGGGTTTCACTGGTCCAATACTAGAGGCCCTCCTTTATAAAAAGGATTGAGTCTCTTTCTATTTCACATCATCAAATCTTTGTCCAATACTCCAAACTAAACTCAATTTCTAAAATAGAAATTTGATCATCATAAACAAACTAATATCTTTACATCAAACTTAGATCATATCATCTAAACTTATTTCAAATATTCCATCTATCACATAGTCCAATAAGGCTTTAAACATATAATCTAGAACTACTCGCTCTTCTAGACGTATGTCACTTATTTTCACTTAGGTTGCATGACTAACTCCTACTCTTCCATGTGCGGGGACACATTTTCATTTTTACATACAAATATAATAGAACATTATATTGTTTTTCTTTGATAAAAATAGTGTCACAAAAAACTATCAAGACTTGATCCTATTGGAAACATAATCAAATTCACAAACTAAGGGTCCCACACGTAGTAGCATCTAGTGCCATGTCACCTAGTGAAAAGGGTGAGAAAAAGGTGTAGACTAGTGTAGCTACCCAAAACACACGTGCACATATGTCTAGGGTTTCTCTTCCCACAATGTCATCATATCCTAATAATGTAATGTCCCATAATACCACATTATAAGGGATTGTAGGCACTTCAGAACTTGCTTTATAAGTAACACCAGTTTAGATCCAATTATCAAACATCTAGGTTGTATCCTAGATGCTAGGTCAGATCTACTCTCTAAAAGATATAGAATTTAACCCTAAAGGTTTATAAGTTCAAGGTTTTCTTTAGTTTTGAATTTCATAATGAGAAAACATTAAGCTTTTCTATTATCCATGCTCTGATACTAGAATGATTGCCACCAAGTGACAACCAAATCATTACTAATTACGTAGAATAATCATAAGCAGTAGATTAACAAAAACCACTAAAAATTAAAACCTTATATAATCATTGTTCACATTGTACATACATTGTACCATCTCTTCTCGAGGATAACATATAGCAATTTCTTTGTCAAAACATATACTGAAGCAACATAAAACCTCAAGGCATACTAGACAAAACCTCAGATTGTTCATAAAACAAACACGTACTAAATCCAAGGACCTGAGAGTACAGAGACAACACATAGTACTTCTATCTACAAGACACGACAGACAATATACTCAACATGAGATATTACTATTGCCCATGTTGCTATTGATGTACCTCTGTAGTATGGTCTCTACCTTTTCGTCTGCATCCACCTAAAAATGTTGGTGACCAACGGGGTGAGACCCATGTCCTAGCGAGAGATATAAGTCTCTGCCAACAATATTATTATCACAGTTAAACAGTTAAAACTGGGCAGAGGATTCTTTTACATTAATCCCAGGATTTAATCACTGTTTAAGCAGAGTAGAGCAATATCATCTTCTGAAGCATTGTAGCTATATATGATAAAATAGTAAATCATCTATTCATTATATAAGAAATATGAAGAACATGTATAACATCTATCCATTTAAGATGTATAAAAGAAATGTAACATCAAACAATGATTTGCGTATTCAATCCTTAAGCAAATATGCTACACGGTTGATTACATTTTACAATCACACTTATGCCCTGAAGAGATGAGGTATAACACTCATACTCTGACTGACAACTATGAAGTCAAAATTGGTACCATACAAGGTCAATGGAAGAGTCGGCTGCCATGACCTCACTTGTCTCAACCAGTGCTAGACCACAAGCAGGACATCTTGTGTCAACAACTAAATAGCTTTCTAGGGTATACTGGAAACTTTGGTATAGAGCTACAATCATAGTATGCACTCTCTTTAGGATTGAGAGATTTCATTTATCTACACATCAATCCTAGCATTCATCATCATTAGGAGATTCATTATACATCCATCCCAAGATTTATAATGAAGGATTGAGATATCTCAATTATCTACACATCAATCCCTCATTAGGGTGTAAGGATATTCACATCCATCGCCCCCACATATTAAAAAATATCCCCTCTAGGAGATCCTATGGGAAAACATGTTTCACCATTCAGCAGCTACTGATGTTGATGGATCTATGGTTAGGGAACTACATGATACAATTCCACTTGATTAATTAAGTGCATTACCGTATCATTTAGCATCAGTCAAGTTTCAAACATGAATTATTATAACATATGCTACAAAGAAAGTTGTAATACATTTATTAAGTACTTTTCTAATCTTTAGAACACATATAACATTTAATATCTCAATCCCTTATCTCATTACTGGGAATTCTCATCCCTCAACATTATCATCATCATGATTATACTAGATATGGGTATTCAAACCCTTAGTTCATCATTGAACATTGTTACCACTTATCAGGTAACTATTACCTCTAGGTCCTCAGACCAAGGTATACATGAAACTTGTTGTAAAATCATCTCACATGGCTCACAAGGCCCATTTAAATATCTATCACATAGAACATCATAGCTCATACTTGGCTATGCTCATCATCTCATGATACATGCATGGTTAGTATTTCATGAAAATAACCATATCAAATACATACCAACACCATGCAATACAAGGGTAATACCATGATCCCAATATTAGGGTTAGGGTTTCCCTTTCTTATCGATTAGGATTTCACATACATATCATCACCCTTTATTAGTATTAGGGTTTTCCATTATTAACCATTTAGGGTTTCAAGATCATATTATCAATGATAAAACCCTAATTCATTACTCCACACATCTAGGAGCAAACATTGATATCATAAGTATTTAGTCATTCTTATATATTCTCATCATTTATCATTGAATGATTATCAACATGAAGTATGAGTTTCTCTCTCATCCTCACTAGGATATTGATTGCATCATTCTTTATTAACTTGGCTTAACCCTTTCTCAAGGCATGTTAGCCTACACTTATCAAAGTGCATTAAACTCATTCCATCTCAATGTAACAATTGACATGACACCCTGCATGCATTACTCATCCTTGTATATTGGATTTAAGGTGCGTCAAGGTTTATCATCCTTGAGGTGTTGGATGTGATATTTATCATGCCTTGGTGTATCACTTCCCTCATCACTTTTAACTTAAGTTCATCAACTTATCTTGTATTAGGGTATTTCCCATCCTAATACTTTATGCACTAGCCCATCACATTTATCCTATAATGTATTGGCCATAAGTCACACACTTGAATTACCCAACTATCATCATGTGATATGGACTCTCCTCAAGTTAAGACATTGTTGATATAGGATTGACCATTATCAATCACTTTAGGTGTTTCACCTATCAAGGTATTAGCCACACAATTACTTGGTGTGACACTCATCACTCCTAAGAGTGTCTTTCCCTCACCTTTAGAAGGTGTATCGGGTTGAATCATGTATGTCAATTTGAACACATGTATTGGGTTAGGTGTATATTGAGATCGACATCATCATATCCCTCATACCCTTACCCATCAAGGTATCAACCTTACCAATCATATGGTGTATCACCTTCACCATACATGGGTGTAACATCCTCACCTCTTTTGAAGAAATTGTCCAAACCATACTTTAATGTATTGGCCATCACATGTTCTATGGTATTAAACACCCTACGACTTTTGTCATCTAATGTGTTGGGTTACCCACCATATCATTTTAGAGATATGTGCTCAACACTATATCGTAAAAGAGGTGTATTCCTAACCCAATATCGGATTAGAGGTGTATTCTTGCTACCCATATCACTTTAGAGGTGTATGTGTGCTTACCATATCGACCTTGAGGTGTATGTGTGCTTCACACCATATCGGGCAAAGAGGTGCATGTGTGCTTCATACCATATAGGGCAAAGAGGTGTATGTTTTCTTATCATATCACTTTAGTGGTGTATGTGTGTTTACCATATCACTTTAGAGGTGTATGTGTGTTTCACACCATATCAGGAAAAGAGGTGTATTTTTTTCTTACCATATCACTTTATAGGTGTATGTGTGCTTACCATTTCACTCTAGAGGTGTATGTGTGCTTCACACCATATCGGGCAAAGAGGTGTGTGCGCGCACTTCACACCATATCAAGAAAAGAGGTGTATGTTTGCTTACCATATCACTTTAGAGGTGTATGTGTGCTTCACACCATATCACTTTAGAGGTGTATGTGTTATTCACACCATATCAGGAAGATAGGTGTGTGTGTCCTTCACACCATATCGAGCAAAGAGGTGTGTGTGTGCTTCACACCATATCAGACAAAGAGATGTGTGCGCTTCACACCATATCGGGCAAAGAGGTGTGTGTGTGTGCTTTACACGATATCGGGCAAAGAGGTGTGTGTGCTTCACACCATATTGGGAAAAGCCCTATGCATGGCCAATATCAACATGTTATGGTCGATACCACTTGCTATGGCCAATACCACTTGTGGCCAATATCACTTCACTTGACCGATATCAACATGCTATGGCCAATATCAACATGTTATGGCCGATACCACTTGCTATGGCCGATACCCAAGCCCTATGAACAATACCACATCACCTATGCATGATACCAAGGCTCTATGCACTATATCTAAGAGCATGAAGGTGGTAGGATTCGAAAATTTTCACTAAAAGGTGAAAGGAAGGGTATATATACTTGAGGTTCATGAAAAAGTGTGTATATGAGGTGTCATCAATTTAAGCTACTAGATGCCACGTGTCCTTGTATGGTTGACACATGTACATGCATGCACTCACATTTATATTGACATTGAAAACACTTGAGGATAATCTAGAGATGAAATTTCGTCCATTACTTATCTCTTTTTATAAGATATATCAATTAAATCACCACTTTATTCACAAACCGATACAACTTTTCTAAGGAAGTTGTAAACTGATGCCCTTCACCTCCTTGCAGTGGTTTGTATGTCACAACCTTTTCCAAGAGTCCAAAAACCTATATGAGACTCCCCCTATGGCTCCTTGTCCGATAGGCACTCATATATAAGCTTTTCAATTGATACAACTCAAGTTAGGGTTCACATTTAACCCCTTTCTTGGTCTTTTCATCACCAAGAGTACCATCACTCATTATTGATTCAAACATGGTGTCTTCTTATTTCTCTCTCCTATACATGATACTAGGAGATATTAGGGAAACTCTAGAGGTGGTAATTTGCATAATAACCCAACATTTTGGGTAAATTACAATTTGTACCAAAATTGGTGCACAATGCACTAACATTATTCAAACAAGTTGCGACTTGAAATTTAGGCTTTCCACAAGCCATGTTTTATCATAATTATCTCTCTTATGATGATAAAACACATGAGGTACATTCAACATGTGACATTTGCAATATAGCCCCTCATCTTGGGTAAATTGCACTTTGGTCTAAAACAAAGGAACATTGCTCAACCAATATTCAATTATGACCAAACTTGGAACATAAGTGTGTCACATGATAACAAAACACCTTAGAGGATTATATTAAAGTTCTAAGAAACTTATCCAAAACAAATAGGGTTAACTGATAACCCTGGTTAGGGTCATTACAGATACCACATGTGACGTCCCTGGATTTTTCAACACCTTGACCACATGTGTGAGGCCCAAATTGAAGCTCTCATCTCAACAAAACTCTCAATTAAACACCACACACTAGGCCAAGAATAATAAAATCAAATTAAGTCAATTAGAAACAACAGTAGCACATGCACATGGATAGTAAACAAAGCACAGTAGCACTAGCCCATTATTCAACATATAATTATAAAGAATTGTTACTACATTTGATGTTACACATTGAATAATAAAATTTTAAATAGGAATATAATACCACTCTAACATGATATTTCAAATAATAGGTCCACTTTTACATCTATTCACCACAAACCTCCCAACTACTAATTTCTTCAAGATCATATATCTGCATTACTTAAAGAAGAGATTACAAGTGATACACCTCAGAACAATATAATAAAATATTGTGTTTTATACACTACAAGATTCACATACCTATTAACACATGACTTGGAAATAAGATAAATATAATATTTTTCAATAATATAACTCACAAAAGCATTTGTGAAAAAAGACCTTCACTAATAAAAGTGAACACATATTATAAGCAAATTTTCCACTATATCATCCATGCATTTGCCGCCTAAGGGAATAATCCATCATGTAGCCTACCAAAGAGCTTGAGATACAAGGTTGTATGATCTATTACCAAAGAGTAGCATAATTGTTCAACTTTATAAGCTACTAAAGAGAATGATCACTTTCAAGCACTATGACATGAAAGGGAATTAATGCTTTATATAATGGAACAAAATATCATGTTTCATGTGTATAAACTATATATATATAGGAAATGATGCATGGTAACATACAAAAACATTTATATCATCCAATATCATATGCTAAGTCTTTTTTCACACATATAATATAACCATCCGATGTAGTGGCCAAGTAAGAGGTAAAGTGTACCATGATAAGAGATATTCTTATCATCACATATTCCTCATGTCAACTACAACCTTGATCAACCCCTGATCATGACAAGATCATATATACCATGCATTGCATTCTCATCATATTATACCTAGTCATATATTCTGGGGTTTGACTTAGTTCATTAGGATATTCTCTTTTTTACTTGTATTTTTGTCTCGAAACTATCTTAGTAATGTCATATTCTAGATTATGACTCATTAACTAATAATCATGTTTCACATTATCATGTGAACATATTAACCTTAGAGTACATTAATTAGTCATTTTAGGGTTACAAACCATGTATCAAGAATCATCACAATATAATCATGAGTTATGTGAATAAGACTTACATCTTGGTTTCAAATCATGTTCCATATGATATTATGAACATATTCTAGAAATTTCAATTTTTTTGAGTTTGAACATATTTATTGATTTATATGTACGGTTATTAGCCCTAATTATCTGTATGTAGTACATTACAAGAATATATGCTTCAAAATCATTATTTCAAACTTCATATGGTTATAAACAAGCTCATTGGCTTATAGATTTATTTCTAGAATGTTTGAGAATTGTTTATTATTTATTAATCATGAAAAGGGAAATATAAATCTCACATGATAACATTAGATTTTGTTCATCAAAAGATTGATACTAGGGTTCCATGTTGTTGTGCTTATTTTTTGTAATCATTTTTACATTATGTTTGTAATATTCTGACAATTGAGCTAATTGCTATGATTTATGCCAGATCTAGGTATTTTCTACGTTTATACCTTATTGCGGCCAATCTAATATTTCCATGTCACCTCCCAAGGGGTGAAGATCCACTATGTTGAGGTGTAACTTGAGCCACTCGGTCTAATCTAAGATAGTCCAGTTAACATAGGGATGGAGTGGGTTCATCTCTCTCTTTCTTTGATTCTCAATTTCTTACAGTCAACTCGAGGAAATGTGGGGACTTCTGTTCACTCGTGATTAGCCGCCTCCTTGAGTCGAAATTCTAGCAAGGGATATAAGTGGCTTCATCCCTTCTTATCATTAAATTCATCTGGAATAAGATCTATAAGGTCCAACCATATGCTTCCAGTCTTTTTGCTAGCCACTGAAAGCTCATGATGATAGTCTTAGTGAAGTTTATTGGAACAAGTTTGATGACATGGTGGAGCTAAAGGTTCACAAAGCCACCTCTCATCCCTGTCAGAATTCAAAGATTCTAAAAGCTCCACAGAACCTCCATAAATTGATCCATAGACTTCATTCATGGTGAGAAACTCTACGCCCAAGTCCCGAGCACCACCTTCTCCTCTGTGTAAATGGAGATAGTCAGACATGGACATGGGCACTAGAGTGCAAAAACTATGTGCAACTAACTCCATTTGTCTCTCTCTCTCTCTTCCTTTTCCCTTCTTCTTTTTCTCTAACTTTTCTCTATATTTGGTTCCCATTTCTCCACACCACCTTGTCCCCATAATGGAGATACAGAGAGAGACAGAGGCTTGTTATTCCTCCACTCTCTACATAAGGGAGCATGTAAGGGTCATGCCATACTCCTCAATGAGTAGAGCATAACTACTTAGGCACTTTCTATCCTCAAAGAAATTTTAGAGAATGTGGTGGCATGGATGGTCACATGCCACTTTCTCTCAAATAAGCTTGCTTTAATCCATAGTTTGACCTATGTATCTTACAAAATTTATTGGCTACATCTGGAGCAAGAAAACACTTTAGGTTATGTTTTGTACACATCCTCTAAAAGATTCCCATCAAGGAAAGAATTTTTAACATCCATTTTCCTAATCATATAGTCATGATAGCTAGGTTGCAATGATAAGCATGATCTTGATGGATTTAACCATAAAAGTGGAGAAAAAATTTCAATATAGTCAACACCTTTAACTTTTTTTAAATCTTTTCCAACCAATCTACCTTTATAGGTTTACTACATTGCCATCCATGTAGATCTTATTCTGAAAGATCCATTTGAGCCCTATGTCTTTTACCTCTTTAGATAGATCCACCAAGGTCCATGCATTGTCGGTATATGTGGAACTGGTCTCAGTTCTCTCCTAATTTAGTCCCTCAACAGCCTCATTGTAGGTTGTCGGTTCATCATCCTCAATGACTAACACATTCTCTTCTTATGTCACCTGAAATTCATACTCCTATGTCTGAAGATGTTCCCTACAAGACCTTCAGTGTTTATATGTTATGATAGATATTGGAGGTTCCAAAATAATATGTGGTTCCTCTTCTTCCTTATCCACCATCATAGGTTCAATGCAGTCTTGTTGGTTTTGTACTTCTTCAAGTTCTATTTTACTCCCATTGGTTGCTTTAGAAATAATTCCTTTTTGAGGAATATAATGTTTTTTTGCAAGAAACACTTTGTTTCCAGATGGAATAGTAACCCATAGTTACTTTAGCATATCCAACAAAAAAATCTATCTATCTCTAGGATTTTTATAGAATCACTTCTAGACATGATATTCAAATCCCAAACTTTCATGAAAGACATATTGAGATGTTTCCCACTCCATGTCTCATATGGTGTTTATTCAATGGATTTGGAAGGTACTCAGTTAAGTGTAAACATAGCTATTTCAAGAGCATGTCCCCAAAAGAAAAATGGAAGATCATCTAAAATCATAATTGATTGTAATATGTCCAACAAGGTGCAATTTCTTCTTTCTAAGACACCATTATGTTGTGGTGTTCAGATGAATTCCATTGTGATGCAATGACATAACCCCTCAAAAGGACCTCAAACTCTTAGCTTAAGTATTCCCAACTCCAATATGATCAAAGTGTTTTAATTCTTTTGCCAATTTAGTTTTGTACTTCATTCATGAACTCCTTCAGCTTTTCAAAGAATTCCTTTTTGTGCTTCATAAGATACATATATCCAAATATATTGAAGTTATCAGTAGAAGTGATGAAATACTCAAAACATTCTAGCACTTGTGCTAAAAGGTTCACACACACTAGTATGTAAGAGTCCTAATAAGTTACTATTTCTCTCACTATTATTAGCTAAATGTGCTTTTGACATCTTAGAAAATAAACAAGATTAACATGTCATTATTGATTCAAAATCAAAAGAGTCAAGATAACTATCTTTATGGAGTCTAGAAATGCACTTCTCATTTATGTGCCCTAGACGATAGTGCCAAAGTTATGTTTCATTTGAGACATTGAGTATTAACTTCATGGTACTTATGTCATATTCATGTGTCTCAAGATTAAATAATTTAAGACCATAAGACATATATGTGCTTCCATAAAAGATCTCATCTTTAGAAATAAAATCATGAAAATTCTTGATTAGAAACTCAAAAACATTCTTGTCCAAAAAATACAAAAATAATGTTTTCATTTATGACAAGTACATAATCGAAGTTCTCTAACTCTATTGCAAGCCCATTGGGCAGAGTTAAACAATACAAATCTACTATAGTGGAAGCAACACTTGCTCCATTCACAATGAGATGTTGTTCCACATCCCCTTTGTTCAAGGGTCTACTTCTTCTCATATCCTTCATATTTGAACATATATGAGATCCTCATACAATATCCAATACCCATGTCGAAGAATTAGATAATTAGATTTTAGTAACATATATATTTAAAGTGGAGATCTATCTCCCATGCTTCATGTTCTTTAGTTCCTCAAGTTATAAAGGGAAATTCTCTTCCAATGTCTAGCCTTGTAATAATGGTGACAATTGCCTCTCGTAGCCACTCCTCCTTGTTCTTTAAGTCTGTAAAACCTTTGGCTAGTTTAGAACATTTCTTAGGTTTTCCTTTTCCCTTGAATTTTCCTTTTTCCTTTGATGACCATCATCATGGATTTTGGCATGTCTTTCATTTTCCCCTCAGTAGCTCCCAACATGCCAAGTAGCTTGGTGAATGGCTTATCAATATGGTTCATGTTGTAATTCCTTAGAAATTGATTATTTAAATCTAAAATTGATTGTAGGGTCATGCATGTAACCAACTCTTGACCTACAGGAAATCCCACTCTCGCATGACTTTGCACATACCCAATTAAATTGAGCACATGAGGTCCAACTAGATCACCTTCTTCCATTTTGCACTTAAAATAGCCTTGGAGACATGATATATCTGTTGCCTTGCTCATTCTTGATACATGTTCTTGATACATATTATCATCTCACTAACATCCATGTTCTCGTGTTGGTTCAAAAGATCATGATTCATGGAGCAAAGCATTAGGATTGGATGTCCATAGCTTCATCAGATTGTTTTTGTAAGCATTCATTTCCTCTCTAGGTGCATTTGGAGGTGGTTTATTGGGTATTGGTGTGTGCAGGACATAGGTCTTACGGTCATGTTTGGGAACAATTCTCGATGTAATGAACCATTCGTCAAAGTTATTCCAATTAAGTTTCTCTTTCTCAAGGACTGATTGAAATACAAATATATTTTGGGATGTATTGTATGTTTATATACATAGAAGATATTTTGCATAATTCAATTGAATAAAAATATAATCTTATTTCAAAAATATGATTTAATAAAATAAATTTCAACTTTAAATAATTATGCTCCCACTATTTTATTCAAGATCACAACCTTAACTATTAATTTAGAAGATTATAATGAGCAATCTTCTATTGAGTCTGGATCCAAATACATAAAGTCATTACTCATCCAACGTCGACACCTATAACTTAATTATTAGGCTAGATAAAAATTACCAATTTCATCATATGCAATTCTTAGATAGATGGTTGCACAACTCCATGTCAATGATGCATCATCTTTATTCCTCTAGGTTCTAAATCCCATGAAGATGACGTATTCAAGTCCAACCTAAGGCCAATACAATAAGATACACACCCCACTTGGCAGGCCCACATACTAATTATCACATTTCTCTGAGGTAGATGGTGCACCACACTTGGCGTGTGCACACACTTCATCGAACAATGTTTTAATGTGTATTGCACTTGGAAGGCATCTTCAAAATTGATATTCATTGATGGATTTATATGCAAATTTTTATGTATCCAATCACCATTACATATAAATTATTATATGTATCAGATGCTATAACAATCACCACATGCGATAAAATAGGATATTGAAACTAGTACAATAATAGGAGCCAACAAGTGTTGTGAAAAATAGCAAAAAGATTCACAACTAATTGTAATCCTAAATAATCTAATTAGATTTTTGGCTCCCAATTAGGCTATTTGATTTCTTGATCAGAAGTCACTAATTTGGGCAGATCTTCTGTTGTTATTCATGTATCGTATTGTCTTGATCATGAACTCTAAAAGGACCATCCACTTTCGCATGGGATTCAAATCGTCTTCTCCTCTCCACCATGATCCATCAGTTATTTTTTCGCATCATCCTATTCTAATTGCATAATTAAAATTTACATGGAGAATGAATATAGAGAGGCATGGCATGCAAGACATATACATGTTAAATGATGTTTGATAAAAATAAAAATGTCAATACTACACACTCCAGATCGCATCACATCTTTCTAATTCTGATATTTGCATCCACCAAGAAAACTAACTTTCAAGGCATCGTGTTGGTGTATGTAATATATATCATATATGATATTAGGTGATTATCATGGATATAGTTTTACATATGGTTTGTCCAACAAATTGTTTTTGTTTTGAAATCCAAACCAACATTGTAAGTGTACGATGTTGGATATGATACTATTCTTGGGTTTACCAGAAGAGGGTGTGGTTACCCTAGTTGTTGGATCCATTCTAGCTATAAAATATTAGTGAATAAAAGACATAAGTATGGATAAAGGTGATAACATTGCTCACACTAGTTGTCCAACAACTAGAAACATCTTATGTTAGTGAATAATAAGATATTCTGGATCTAGATCTATATTTTCCACCAAGAAAACCAAATGAAGAAACAATATATCGAGATCGTCCACCATGCAAGTGCATAGTTTTTTTTATTGTAGAGTAGTTTTTCTAACCCTCCACATGTCTACCTTGGCCTCTACTCTATCTACTTGAATGAGAGAGAATGTAGAAAACCACTTTGGCGATAGAGTCAAAGAGGAACATGAGTTTTCAATGTGCTCGACATCTCAGAAATCCATTTCTTGGCCTATCTTAGACAACATCCATCGATTTTTTCCTCTCCAAGAGAGATGTGATGGTCAACTTGTCTCAGAAGTTGTCTTAAAAATATATACAACCTTTTGGGACGTGCCCCTTTTATATAGAGGAGTCATTGTCTTGGAAAAACCTAATTCCAATTTATTTCCTAATCACAATACCAAAAATGGTTTAATGTTGAAAAACCAGGACTTCATTGTGATCTTCCAATCATATTAGCAGATCAGATGATCACAACAGTTTAGATCTAGATTTGAATTACTTTTTGATTTGAGACACTCCTTGTAACACTTTATTCACATGATCATGTTTCCTGATCTGTTGATCAAATGAACATAGCAGGAAACTCAGTTGATCAATTGAAAATCAATTTATCCATTGACCCCCAGTCATTTGATCGGTTGATTTAACATTCTTATCGCCTGATAGGAGGGTAATTAGAATATATATGATTTTGAACCAGTCTAATCATATGTTTGATTACAAATTTCAATTATGTCATGCTTCATTACGCGTGTGACATGGTCATTTTCTAATTACATTGGTAGTGATGTTAAAAACAACACAAGCAAAGAATGATGTTTATCCATACATCATTTCCACCCATGTATTAGGAATGAGTGAATTGACAAACAACTACAACCTATAAAAGTGATGAATGTTGCTATGGCCATATATCCCTTTGTCAAAAATATCTATATTGAGGTTGAGGCATTAAATGTCATTCTCTTAACGTCCAATCTTGTTCCTTGAAGTAGAGAAGATTACTTGAGATAATGTGAGTTCAATGTCATAAATTGACTCACATGATCATAGTTATACATTTCATAGTCTCACTTATCATGTAGTCAAGGATATCACTGCAAAAGGATAGACAAATTCCATCTACATCACTAATAGTATGCCCATGTGTCATAGTGTACCCATCATCATTTTTTTGGCAACTCGTATTTTGGAGAACATTATGATAGTGTCATAGTACACTAAAGAACATGACTTTCTCCAATGACTTCAGCTCTAAGGATCACAATCCCCACTGTCACATTGAGACATGACTTTGACATGTCATTACATGACTTTCATGTGTCAATATTACAATAAGTATGTCTAATACAACTTGTTATCTAACAAGTACCAATGTATTTGAGTTCATATCCAATACCATGAATAAAGATACATAGTCATCACACACCCTACATGCTAGTCTTATGTTTTTTACCTATGTGTTCCTATTTTTTCACATGATTTTATATAATTGAAATGCAATTATTTCAATAAAAAGGACATATTGGAAATAAGTTATGGTTTGTTTTGAAAGTGTGGATTTCTTTTGAAAAATTTCCCTATGTTGGGAATTATGTGGTCTCTACTATTTTTATTCATCCAATAATGGATATAAGGGAAAAAGAAGAGTAGAAAATTCAATATTTTAAAAAAGGTAAAAGATAATGGATAGTAAGTGATGCGCTTATGAGAATTGTTTGAAATTCTCTAGAAAGTGGTATGGATGACTACTAATGGTTAGATTTTGATTTCACATGGTCCATAATAATAAAATTAATTAAAATAATTGACATGGAAAAGATAGAAAGAGAAAAGAATTAGTTTTGATGCTTTAACTACATGAAATAAGAGGAAGAGTTGCATGTTAGTAAAAGTAAATTTTCTTTTTGATTTTTGGACTCAAACTCTTACCATGGTTAGATAAAGTCATTATATACTTTCTTTTAAAATTTTGAAGAAAAAGGACTTACTATGTGGTGTTAGTAATTAATTTAGAACTATGCTAAAAGAGAAAGTATTATGAATAAACATTAGTCCAATAAATCACAACAAAATATCTAAGGTTGGGAAAGACTTTAAACGGTTGTCCTCCAAGTTTCATAGGGAAAGGATGTTTGTAGTGGCCTAGGGAAATTCATAAAGATAAAGAGATCTCCTTGAAATAAAGGAATTGTATTCCTTTTTAAAGAGGGATAAAATGAGCATCTAGAAATATCTTTTCAGCAACAAACATTGTCCACACTGATATTTAATCATTAAGAACCTTCCCTTAAAATTTGAGACCAAGTGGTTAAAGTAAGAGAGAGATATTGATTTTGTAAGCTGCTCTAAAGTTAAGGAATAACGGATAATATGTCACATTTAATGTGATTGGTACTATAGGGAAATAAAATCTCAGGATTTCCTTTGTGTGCATGATTTATTAACCATCAAATATGAAATCCACGGCAGGAGAGTCATCTTCTAGCTAACAGTTGAAAAGGTAAACTAAACCAATAGTACATATGATATCACGGTATATTGATCTCTCTCCAAACTCAACCTTTCACTCTGATGCTTTCTCCTTTGGCTTTGGGAGAGGAAAACATACTTAACTATCCCCAATATTCCTTTTTCTCATGAGTATTAGGGTTTACCCTTTTGATAGTAGGGATCAAGTTCATGGAGGTCGAGGAGATACCTCCCTCACCCTCTATTCCCTATAAAAGGGTCTCAACCCTCCTGTGAAAATAGGGTGATCTTTTTATGAATCCATAGCACGAGAAATGGCTCTATTACCAACATTCATGACCATCGTGGTCCTCTGTTCACCATTAGCAAACTCCATCATCTCTTGCAATGCCTCTTCCCTCTCTAGCCAAATCAAGACCATTGGTGAGTTTAGATAGACGCACTAGAGAGATCCACACCACCACCCATCTCTCTGGAGTCATAATGTGCAACGTCAACTCATTCCTCGACTCGGCTAAGTGTAAGGTGCCACTACTATAAAAAAGGCCTTTGGCATTGGTTATTTAGACCCTTTAGCGTCGGTTTCCAAGCGACACCCAAGTGGGCGGTGCTAAAAGTCGACACCTTTAGCGTCGGCTTCTAACTAACACCATAACCCTTCCCACCACCAAAAACACGCCAGCAAGGGAACTATAGGCATCCGTTATTAAAGAAAACCGACACTATATCATGGTTAAAGACATCAATTATTAAACAAAAACTGACGCCATAATCCTTCCCACCACTGAAAATGCGCCAGAAAGGGAATTATACACATCGGTTATTAAAGAAAACCGACACTATATCATGGTTAAATACGTCGGTAATTAAACAAAAACCGATTCCATAACCCTTCCCGCCACCAAGAACATGCCAACAAGGGAACTATAGGTGTCATGTATTAAAGAAAAATGGCACTATATCATGATTAAAGACGTTGGTCATTAAACAAAAACTGACGCCATTACCGTTCCCGCCACCAAGCCAGTGAGGGCATAAAGATGTCAGTTTTTTGCTAAGAACTGAAGTTGTATGTCTTTGGTGTCAGTTTTATACAAATAACTGATGCCTATGTTCTGATTTTTTTTTCTTATTAGTTTGTAGGCCTACTGTATGGCTGGTCTGTAGGATGCAGAACCTACAGTTCAGTTCTGAACTATAGGTTTACAACATCCATTGATATCCACCAATAGCATGCCACAAACCTACAAAGTCATTCACATTCAAACACATGTATTGATCAGATACATGTAGAAACATGTAAAGTCATTTACATTCACATTCAGATCCATTCATTTCATCCCTTTTCACATTCAGACACATGTAGAAACATTCATGTATAGATAAGAAAAAGTCATTCACATTCACACATATGACAATTCAGAAAAAGTCATTCACATTCACACAAAAATAATTATGAGAACAAAGTTTAGAAATATCATTCTTTATTCATCATCATCATCAATGTCATCATATACCCAATTATATTTAAAATTTCCCACTACTTGTAGGGCTTTTGCCCATTCTTCTCTTACAACATCTAATTACTCCCTCATATAGGGAGTATGTACATCGAATAACTTTCCACCTATACTGAAGTCAGTTTTAAACACCTACAAAGAGAATGACGTATATATATAATTAATAATATATAATAAGATTGATATGATTCATATTATCTAATGAGACTATATATAATACCTTATGTATAGTATCGATTTCCATTGCGGCATGTTTGATTATTAGGTCCATAAATCACATCACATAGTAGGCACATGCCCAACTGTTGTCTTGTGTAGCACACTATAAATTGAAACATACAAAATATTCAAAAATATAAATAAGCACAGTTCACATAAATAATATATACATTGGAGTCGGGAAATTACTTTCACATTCTCCCAAATTAGTGGTTGATTCTTTTTCCTGGGGACCTTTCCTCCAGCTTTTTTGAACTCTTGTAAAGCCCTCCATGTTAATGTAACACATTAAATTGCATAATTAAATAGTAATGTAATAATAGATGTTAACGGATATAAAAATATGAAACATTTCTCACGGGAATAATGGCCTTTTGATTGTGTGTCCATATAATGTATTCAATTCCTTCCCTATATGATCTAGATAATAGACAGTGAATGTCTTGGGGACAATAACTAGTAACTCCCAATGCCTACCACAATAGGTAACAAAGTTAAACATTAATAACTCAAAATTGTTGGATAAAATGGACATTATGATAAATCCCTTTGATTCGATGATGACAAACTTTTCACTCTTATTGATCTAACGTGATACTTGAGTGTTGCAGGAATAAGATGGATGACAAAGCTCTAGGGAATCTATATGCTTGAATGATTGTAAATGTCATGAAATGTAGTCAATTGTAAACTTGTACAAATATATAATGTACAAGTACTTAGACTTCATGTAAATCAAGCGTTAGATCTTCCCTAGCTAAACACCACACTTAGATAGGTCATCCCCTTAAATAGTGTCACATATGCACACTCATACACACACTTAGTTCCTTAAATTGAAAGATTGAAATAGGGTCAATCTCGGTCGACAAACTCCTCGACCGAGACACTCTCGGTCGACAAACTTCTCGACCGAGAATGACCCAAGTAGCCGTTAGACACAGCTGACAAAGTAGTTGGCAGTTGGAAATGAACGTTGATCCAGAGAGCCTGTCGGTCGACAAAACTTCGACCGAGTAGGTATCTCGGTCGAGAAATTGTCGACCGAGATGGTCTCTGACAGCAACTGCAGAATTAATTAATTAGTCGTTGTTAAAGCAACTAACTTATATCTAACGGCTAGTTAAGCACTTAGAACCCCATCGAAAGTGTCTAGAACGTCCTTAAGCACTTGTAGGTCATTCCTATAAATAGGACATGCCTTAGGACACCTAAATACACCAAAGCTACACTTGTGCTACACTTGAGATTGAATACTCATTGGTAATCTGTTTTGAGCAATAGAGCAATTCCAACATTGGCTATTCATTCCCATTGCTCCTATTTCGTGTCCTATAGGCTAGCATCTCCTTTCCACAGCACTTACACTTCTACACTCATTGGTTAGGAGATCAATACGCTTGATATAGGAAAATCAAGCCTTGTGCTTCAAAGGATAAGTTGTACTTTCTATTTTTCTTCTTGTTCTTTTTATTCTGTGTATTCTCCTTGTTACTCCTAGGGTTGGAGGCTGCGGATTGGAGAAGGTTCTTCTCAGAGGAGAAAGTGGACTTCAAGCTACTTTAAGAAGGCTATTGCAACGGGAAGCTACTTCAGGAGGAAGGCTGCTTCAAAGTTGGTGCAATTACTTCTAGGTGAAGGCTGCTTCAAGGTGGTGCAATTACTTCAAGGTGAAGGCTGCTTGAAGGGTTTAGGGAGAGAATTGTAATTTTATTTAAAGTCCTTGCAAGGTAATAAAATTAAATTCTTTCCAAATCCCGGTTGGGTAAGCAACCGGGTAGTGGACTGACTACCTTAGTATTTGCTAAGTTAGGAACCACTCTAAATCCTTGTCCCCTTGTCCAATATTCTTGTGGTTGGTTGCTTGAGTTAAATAATTGTTAAAATATCTTTAAAACTCTATTCACCCCCCTCTAGTGTTTTTCAATTGGTATCAGAGCAGGCTTCAAGGAACCCTAACAAGGTCTTGAAGAATGGGTGACGGGGTGCTCAACAACCTTAACCTTGAAGGGACATTTGTTGCTAGGCCTCCAGTGTTTGATGGAACAAACTACACATATTGGAAGAGAAGGATGTAGTTCTACTTCCAAGGCATCAGTTGGGACTTATGGAGGATGGTGTCAACTTCCTACGAGCTTCCTCAAACAAAATATGCAGAATGGGATGCAAATACGGTAAAGTTGGCTCAAATGAATGCCAAAGCTGTAAGCATTTTATATTGTTCAATTTCAGTAGGAGAATTTAATAGAATATCAAACTGTGACACAGCCTATGACATTTGGCATAGACTGTCCATAACTTTTGAAGGTACAGTTCAAGTTAAGAATTCTAAGATAAGTATGCTTAAACAGAAGTTTGAACACTTTCGTATGGATCCAAATGAATCAATTAGTGAAATGTTTGCAAAATTCTCTTCTATTGTTAATGGTTTAAATGCCTTAGGAAAAACCGTTCTTGAAGAAGACCAGGTATCAAAGGTACTTTGATCACTTCCTCCCAAATACAAGCCCAAGGTGACAGCCATTGAAGAAGCTAATGATCTCACTAAACTGAAAATGGAGCAACTCATTGGCAATCTAGAAGCTCATGAGGTAACTTTAGAAGAGGAAGAAAGAAGAGAACGTGAACGTCAACAAGGCAAAAAGAAGGACATTGCATTCAAAGCATCAACCAAGGACACTCATGACACAAGTGAAGATGATAGTGAAGAAGAAACTCTCATTGTAAATGGTAAGCAATATAAAAGTTTTAAAACTAATAAAACTTCTAGTGTTTCTTCTTCCAGGTGCTTTGAATGTGGCAAAAAGGGACACATGAAAGGTGATTGTCCAAAACTCAAGAAAGGGAAGAAATCATCTCACAAAAAGAAAGAAAGAGCATATAAAGTTGCATGGGATGATTCAAGTGATGATAGTGATGATGGAAAAGAAGAAGTAGAATGCCTCATTGCTACAACAAATGAAGACGAAGAAGAGGTAAGTCTTTATGATCTACCAAAAGAAGATCTAATTGCTAGTCTTCAAGATACTCATGAGAAATATATTGAGTGCAAGAAGAAACTTAAGAAATCAAATAAAGCAAATGATGATTTAAATGTTAAACTTCTTTCTCTTGTATCCGAAAATGAAAATCTCAAAAAGGAAAATGAAGATTATGATCTTAAGTTAAAATTGGTAGAAGCTAATTGCAATCTTCTTTCCTTAGAATAGTTAAAATTGCAAACTCAAGTGAATGATCTTCACAAACAACCTGTTCTATGTTCACATTTAGATTATGATGAGGTTGTCAAAGAAAGAAACTTTCTAGTATCTGATTTAGATCAAGCAAAGAAAGATATAAACAAGAAGATGGATGGTATTGCTAAGTTACAAAGAAATGTAAATGAGTTAAGAGGAAATGACATGCTTGAAAATATTCTAAAAATTTCCTCTAGTTATAATGGAAGAAAAGGATTATGATATGATCCAAGGAGAAATAAACCCAAAAGAGTTAAAGCATCCAAGACTAAGATTATGTTTGTACCTAGGAACACAATTCCTAGAGAGAGAAATGAAGTTGACTCTATTAGTTTTCATTATTGCATGCGTCTTGGACATTATTCATTTTCATGCCCATATAAGAAAAAGAATGATGATTTAGCTTGGATTCCTAAAACTTAGTAGCTTAAAATTTACTAGTTGAGATTTGACCTAAACTGATTCTTGATATACAAATGTCATATCTCAACACAATCGAGCTCTAACTTGCATAATCTTATTTTGCTTGGAATAAATTAACAATTCTGAAAAATATTCCAGAAACTTTGTCGGTCGAGAATCTGTCGACCGAGTGAACCTCGGTTGAGAAATTGTCGACCGAGCATGTCATTGATTTCCAGTCTGCTGTAAAATTGCTGAATTTTTTTCAATTGATCAAATTGCTATCTATTTGTGATTAATGATTGTATATATTTTGGAAATCATCCCTGAAAACTTATATGAGATTAATTTGGTTTATTCTCTAAATGATTTAAGTCAAAACTGAAATTATGCTTAGTTTAATAAAAAGGAAATTTCTGTTTTATCATTATCCACATGATTTTCCTAAAGTATTTTCTGGTCTACCCTTATAGAAATCATGTGACTACAATCATGGAATTATCATTTTCATCATGATGATGTTGTGTTAGCACGAATAGATAATGATAATTGTATGCATGGATCCTTGATGATACATAGGCAAGCAAAATAATTCAATGATGATATGTCTCTTAGAAATGCTTGCAACACATATGATAAAAATTTCTCAATTGGCATCTTTAAAAAAAAACTTGAGATATTAATCGTGCTTTCATTTTTAAGAAGATGTTTTCATATTGATTATCACTAAACATGCTTCAAAATTGATATCTAATCAAGTACTTCACATATGAGTGCTTAAATTGGAAATCTGCAATTTTTGCCTCTTGGTTAAAATAAAATTTGACCAAGGGGCGCTATGGTCGTAGTCAAGGATGACCTAAAATAAGCTTTGACAAAATGCTTATTTGGACATCATTTTATTATACTTAATCTTAGTATACTTTTGATAAAGGTCAAAATCAAAATTTAAAATCATATGTGACCTTAGAAGCTTTAAATTGCTTTAAATGGTAAGATTAACGGGGATCTCATAAAAACAAATTTGATTATTTGATTAAGAAGCTTACAAAAACATTGTAAACATCATTTGGAGCTTGTTACGACCTTAGTATTTTTACTCTTGGTTATGAAGAAATCTATGAATTTCATAAAAATGATATATCTTGTACTTAAAGGAACTCTCTAAACAAATCAGGGCTTAACATCCCTTGCATTTGGATGGAGACATTTTTATATACTCTAAGATTAAAGGATTCTCATTTGATTTTTAGAGCTTAACATCCCTTGATAGATGAGAAATCAATATACATTCATCATAAGCTTAAGGGAATCTCATATCATTTCAAGGCTTAACATCCTTTGCAAATGATTGAGAAACAAATTGTGGCTAAATTAGACAAAAATGATATTAAATCCATATTCCTAATAGAATATCTATTTAAGGGGGAGCATAGTATAACATTAAGGGGGAGAAGAAATATAACATATTCAACCTGGATATCTTTTTGAAATGACAAAGGGGGAGAAAAGAATATAAAAATCACAAATATAAAATCAAAAATATAAATGAGTTTCATCTTAATGGCCAGCACTCACTTGTAAAACAAGAATGGCTACAAAAGGTAATCTTCAGGTATGAAACTCACATGCTTTATATTTCCTTATTTCATAATTAGGAAATGTTTGTCATCTTCAAAAAGGGGGAGATTGTTGGATAAATTGGACATTATGATAAATCCCTTTGTTTCGATGATGACAAACATTTCACTCTTGTTGATCTAACGTGCTACTTGAGTGTTGCAGGAATAAGATGGATGAAAAAGCTCTAGGGAATCTATATGCTTGAATGATTGTAAATGTCATGAAATGTAGTCAATTGTAAACTTGTACAAATATATAATGTACAAGTACTTAGACTTCATGTAAATCAAGCGTTAGATCTTCCCTAGATAAACACCACACTTAGATAGGTCATCCCCTTAAATAGTGTCACATATGCACACTCATACACACACTTAGTGCCTTAAATTGAAAGATTGAAACAGGGTCAATCTCGGTCGACAAACTCCTCGACCGAGACACTCTCGGTCGACAAACTTCTCGACCGAGAATGACCCAAGTAGCCGTTAGACACAGCTGACAAAGTAGTTGGCAGTTGGAAATGAACGTTGATCCAGAGAGCCTGTCGGTCGACAAAACTTCGACCGAGTAGGTATCTCGGTCGAGAAATTGTCGACCGAGATGGTCTCTGACAGCAACTGCAGAATTAATTAATTAGCCGTTGTTAAAGCAACTAACTTATATCTAACGGCTAGTTAAGCACTTCGAACCCCCTCGAAAGTGTCTAGAATGTCCTTAAGCACTTGTAGGTCATTCCTATAAATAGTACATGCCTTAGGACACCTAAATACACCAAATCTACACTTGTGCTACACTTGAGATTGAATACTCATTGGCAATCTGTTTTGAGCAATAGAGCAATTCCAACATTGGCTATTCATTCCCATTGCTCCTATTTCGTGTCCTATAGGATAGCATCTCCTTTCCACAACACTTACACTTCTACACTCATTGGTTAGGAGATCAATACGCTTGATATAGGCAAATCAAGCCTTGTGCTTCAAAGGATAAGTTGTACTTTCTATTTTCCTTCTTGTTCTTTTTATTCTGTGTATTCTCCTTGCTACTCCTAGGGTTGGAGGCTGCAGATTGGAGAAGGTTCTTCTTGGAGGAGAAGGTGGACTTCAAGCTACTTCAAGAAGGCTATTGCAACGGGAAGATACTTCAAGAAGGCTATTGCAACAGGAAGCTACTTCAGGAGGAAGGCTACTTCAAAGTTGGTGCAATTACTTCTAGGTGAAGGATGCTTCAAGGTGGTGCAATTACTTCAAGGTGAAGGCTGCTTGAAGGGTTTAGGGAGAGAATTGTAATTTATGTAAAGTCCTTGCGAGGTAATAAAATTAAATTCTTTCCAAATCCCGGTTGGGTAAGCAACCGGGTAATGGATTGACTACCTTAGTATTTGCTAAGGTAGGAACCACTCTAAATCCTTGTCCCCTTGTCCAATATTTTTGTGGTTGGTTGCTTGAGTTAAATAATTGTTAAAATATCTTTAAAACTCTATTCACCCCCCCTCTAGTGTTTTTCAAAAATACACAATAAAAATGGAATTGTCTTAAATCCAAATTATAAGAAAAGTAAACTTACTTGAGATTGAATTGAGCTATTATCACTGTCTTCTTATTTTTACCAAAATATTCAAAAGTAGCACAACAGTATGAAGTAACTGAAGAAGGGTATGTATCTAGAAGACTAATCAAAGATGGAACCAAAAATCCCACATGGGAAAATGTAAAAATCTATACATATCGCGTGTAAGTGGCTGCAAAACATGTATTACATATGCATTAATATATAAGAAACTAGATCACCGTATATAAAAAAAGGTATATGGATGTATAAACAAGATCTCACCATATCCACAGCTCTATCATAGATGTGTTCATCCAATCATAACGAAACAACTCCAAAATATCTTGTATAAATAGCTTGTTATCATATGATTGACCTGCATTAATACATATGCATTAATGCGTATGCAAAACTTGTATTATGTATGCATTAATACATATGAAAAACTTATATAAATATAATGTTATCATATGATTGATCTGTAGCATCCTCCAGAATAGTAACATTTATAGGGCAATTTGAATCATGTTCGCTTATCCATACTATCATACCCCTACAATTAGGACCTAACGAGGCGTGTAGGTCCCTTGGAAGCCAACTTGGTACTTTAGGAGGTGGAGTTATAGGCCGAGATGTAGAGGGTGTCTTCATTTTGACCTGTATATATAATTTTGGATCAATTGACTCATATATACACACTAATAAATTAACGTAATGTAAATTTACCATACAATATTAGTATAGATGACATCTGCTTTAGGCCACATTATCACTCTACCTTCTGCCTCACCAAGCATTTTAGAATCTGGGTGGGCATATGGCAATGGAAGATCCCTCCAATCAGGGAGTATATGTATCATGCTCACACGAACAACACCAGCTGGTACTGGAGTCCCATGAAACATCTCCCCTGGAAGGGATGGGTAAGAATGTGCCTCTACAATGATATATTCTTGACTTTTTAGATGGCATGGCTTCAACCCCTACAAATTTATGTAAAGAATGTTATATACATATATATATATATATAATATTGAAAAGACTAGCTACTATATATGTCATAAAAATACTTACAACAGACTTGCTAGGTGGTGGGTCTACAGGATTACTCCCAACCTCTACAGTAGGAGAAGAGCGGCCCGCCACATGTATTGTCTGAGTGGAAGTCTGAGATGCCTGTCACTTGCTAATTGCTTCATTGACTCTCTTATCAACTATTTCCTCGACTCTCCTATCAATTTCTTCCTCAACTCTCCTATCAATTAACTAATCTACCTATACATGGACAAAAGAAATGCTAGCTTTTGATTATTGAATTTTGTTTTGCAATAACATTCTAAATAAAGAATAAGTTACCTCAGCTTGTGAAAGTCTCACTTTTGGGACTGGTTTGTGCTGTGATGGCCCAAAGAACGCTTTGCTGCCCACACCAGCGCCTGCACCCCTAACACATCCAGGATGCTCTGGGTTACCCAGAGCAACTGTCAATTCATCCCTTATTCCCTCAGGGATGAACTTGCCTTCCTTGCTCTACTCGTGTAGCTCCCGCTAATCGCCATCAACAGAAATTGGTAAGTAAACATAACAATAATCAATATCGATTGATTGCTCTAAGAGTTGAATTTTACAATTTTTGCAGCCGCCTCAACATTTGTGGACTTCATTATATCTCCTTTCTTGTTTTTCCTCCCAACTATCCACATAGCATGGCGAGGCAGAGGTGTAGGACCAATAGTAGAGGACTCCTGAGTAGCAGTAGACTGAGCAGTAGACTCAGCATGTAGTCTTTAGAGAACGCCTGCATAGCCTCTTCGACCCATTGTGTGGTCATGCACATTCAGTGCACGCCTTGCTCTTTGAGCATCGTTGATAGCCTTGTTATTAAGCACATTGATTTGGTTAGTAGCATTAAAGGTTAATCTTGAATAGGTGAATACATAAGAATGTATACTAATTAAATTGGTAGTGGTGCTTAATACCTTGAATTCATCTATTTTTCTTTGGGTAACAAACTCCTCCCAGTCTTTGGGGTCCAGGTAGTTCCATTGCTCAGTGGTTGCCTTCTGCCTAAATTTTTTTTCCTTTTAAGAGAATACAAATAAAAACTATTAGTGTAGAGTTAGTCAAATAGTGATCAATGTCTAGAATTGGAAATCAATCAAGAACCTCTTCTCAGCATCACGTATGTAATCTTGGGTGAGATTTGTCCTATAGTTCCTTAGGACCCTCCCACAGTGTTGCATCACGCATTTATGATGAAACTTTTCATCCATATCAAATATACTCTAAAAAATAGAATTTCTATTAACTAGTATCCTAAAAATGAGTAATCTACAAAAATAGAATTGCAAACAATAACAACCCACACACCTTCCATAATAAGTCTGTATTCCCCTTTGGAACTTTATGACAGGATTCTACGTTAGAACTACAATTGCTATGAGTAAGTACCCCAAGATATGAAATAAATGAGTTGCAATTCACTCCAACTGGATTTCCTACATGATCAAAATCCATAGCTAGTTTGGGTCCATTGCCCCTTTGTTGTAGTAACTTGTTCATCATTGTGATGCCCCTCACTTTCTAAAAAAAAATCTGCTCATCAAGTGCCCCAATTTCTTCAAGGGGTACATCACCAACCTAAAATTTGATAAAAAAACACACTTACAGGATATAACTATAAATGAACATATAGATAAAAAGCTCAGGGATATATTTGTAAAACTTACATTGTGAGGCGGTGCATTGATGTCCTCACCCTCACAGTAATGATTAGCACGGTCATCAGGAGAATGCTCAGCCATATGAAAGTTCACTTTCACATTGTAAAGTTCACATTGTATAGTTCACATTCACATTGTAAAGTTCACATTCAGAAAAATAAAACATATAAAAAAATATAAACATGCATGCCTCTAATATAGCGATCTTTTATCAATTAACAATCCTTCATTGTGATCTCCACGCACATACAAGTTATCATTAGCTTCAATATTTGGTGGTGTTGGCAACCCAATTGAGAATGGATTGGGGTCATCATACTTATCATAGTATTGTTCTTCATCTATAAGATCTTCAATGAATTGTCTTTTACCATGATGAACAAGTGACCATTTATCATTTGCAAGATCATCAATATAAAATACTTGTTTTGCCTGTGATGCCAATATGAATGGTTCACCCTTCTTGCCAATCTTTTCAAAGTTCACTAATGCAAAACCCAATTCATCCACTATAACTCCTTTGGTGTTATCAACCCAACTACATTTAAAGAGTGCAATTCTGAAATCTACGTAGTGAAACTCTGATATGTCTTCAATGACACCATAATATGACATTTTAGCTACACGTGGACTCTTATCCTTTGCACTTGCAAAAAACATTGAAGACGCTTAAGGGTGACTCCACTATTTTGGACGACACTCTTATCATCTTGACGCTTTGTGTAATATGAGAATCCATTTATGTCAAACCCTTCATAAGACATAACATTCAATTTTGGTTTAAAGGTGAGGCATTTGATAGTTTCAGTAAGATTATTTGGTGTTTGAGATAGTTGATGTAAGACTTTATCATCAAACCACTTAATAAATGTCTTCTTATGCTCTCTAGAAAGCCACATTGAATTGGCTTGAGGATATTGTCTCTTGATGAAATTGTTATGATCCTCGATATAAACACTCACTTCATCTATGTTGTGTAAAATATACAAGTGACCTTGTTCCAACTGCTCACGGCTGATTACTTTCATCCGTGATCCCAAAATTCCTTTTCTAAAATGCTCCTCAATATTCTTGTCATTAACAAGAGCGTCATTACCACTCAAAAAGTCATTGCAAAAATCTATAACCTCTCTCGCCACATAACCCTCAATAATACTCCCTTTAGGCTGATAATGGTTTCAAACATCACCTTTAAAAATTCTCATGTATCGTTCAAAGGGATACATCCAATGCAAGAAAACTGGTCCCAACATTTTCACTTCCCTAGTCAAGTGGACAACATGATGTACCATGATATCAAAGAATGGAGGAGGAAAATACATCTCAAGCTGACATAGGGTAACAACCACTTCTCTTTGCAATTTATCAAGAGTATCAGGGTCAATAACTTTGCTACACAAACAGTTGAAAAAGAAAAGAAGTCTGGTGATTGCAAACCTTATATGCTTTGGCAATATAGATCGAACTGACATGAGAAATATTTGTTGCATTAGAGTGTGACAATCATGAGATTTAATACCTATCAACTTCAGATCTTTCATTGATCCCAATGCATAGATGTTGGTTGAGTAACCCTGTGGCACCTTAACATTTACCAAGCATTCACAAAAAGTTTTCTTCTCCTTTCTTGACAATGTGTAACAAGCGGGAGGTAAGTATGTTCTCCGATTGTGACTAACTACTTTTGTTAATTATGTCCTTATTCCCATTTCACATAGGTCAATTCTAGATTTTATCCCATCTTTAGTCTTACCTAGTATATTCAACAGAGTATCGATGACACTATCACATACATTTTTCTCAACGTGCATGACATCGATACAACGCCTGACTACCAAAGAACTCCAATAAGGAAGATCCCAAAATATTGACTTCTTCTTGAATAAAGATTTGTCACTCCAAGTGGCCATTATACATTGTGATCTATTACCAAATTCATTATCAAAGTCTTTTACTCTTTCATAAACATCCTCCCCTGGTATAGGTTTAGGTGCACTCTGTTCCTCATTCCATCCATTATATGCTTGACGCAACCTACGATATGGATGGAATGGTGGAAGAAACCTTTGATGACCAAGATATACAGTCTTGCCGCCGTGTTTTAGTCATATTGAATCAATATTCTCCTCACATATAGGACACACTTTAGATCCTTTGATACTATATCCAAACAAATTCCCATATGCTGGAAAGTCATTCACAGTGTAAAACAACATAGCATGCAAACGAAATGTCTCTCTTTGTGAAGCATCATAGGTCATCACACCTTCACCCCAGATTTTCTGCAAGTCATCAATCAAAGGTTTAAGATAAACGTCGATATCATTTCTAGCTTGTTTAGGGCCCGATATCAATAATGACAGCATAACGAACTTATATTTCATACACAACCAGGGAGGAAGATTGTATATAACAAGCATAACTGGCCAAGTGCTATGTTGGCTACTCAATGTCCCATACAGATTCATCCCATATGTACAAAGCCCAAGTGTTAGATTCATGACTTCTTCACCGAATTTAGGGTACAATAAATCAATCTTCTTCCACTGTGGGGAATCATACGCATGTCATAGGATTCCATCATTATTTTTCTTAACATCTGCATGCCACCTCAAATTCTTTGCATCTATCAGATTGGAAAACAAGCATTGAAACTGTGGTATTATAGGTAGATACCACATCACCTTGGTAGGAGAACCAGTTTTGGACTCCCTCAAAGTTGTCAATTTATACCTTGACGCACCACATTTGGGACAATCTTTCAAATCCACATAGTCCTTTTGAAATAATACACAATCATTCAGGCATGCGTGTATCTTCTTGGCCTCAATTCCCTTTGGGCACAACAATTTCTTTAACTGGTATGTTGAGATTGGTAGCTCGTTTCCTTCAGGTAGAATTTCTTTCAAAAAAGACAACAATGGCGTGAAGCTTTTGTCGCTCCATTTATTGTTAGCTTTCAGCTTATACAATCTCAACACAGTGCTAAGCTTCGTAAACTTACAACCTATGTATAATGATATCTCAGCATCATGCACAATGTTTCTAAACATGGAAGGTGGATCAGTGTGCTCTACCCCACAACTATCCAACATCGCATCAACGATGTCTACTGGAACTGGTTCGTTCACATCTACGTCATCAAAGGCAATTTCTTCTTCCACACAAGCACTGCTATCGACATCCACTGATTTTAGGTTTGAAATCTCTCCATGCCAGTGCCATTATGTATAGCCTTGTATAATCACATTGCACATGACATGATTTTTTATTTTGTCACCAGTGCTGACTTTCAAGTTGTTACCGCAATGCCTACATGGAAAGTAGAACCTATCTCTAGGTTGTTTCCTATGTTCCTCGGCAAATCTAATAGACTGATCAAGACCAGAAATAAACTCTGGGGTGCAGCAATTTGGAATGGACATCCATGATCTATCCATTCTATGATCAAATAGAAAACAAATATATATTAGGGTTTAGGGTTAAAAGATTAGGTCTTATATATAATAAATGTGTACCACCTATCCCATTCTTGAACACCTAATCTCACTAGTAAGTGTATAATGTGTATTGGGTTTTCAAGAAAATTTCGGCAGCATTTCCCCACTGTTCTCCAAGTACATATGTACTTAGAGAACAAATAGGGAAATATTGTCGAAATTTTGTTGAAAACCCAATACACATTATACACTTACATCCTAAGTGAGATTAAGTGTTCAAGAATAGTCCCAAACTGGGGACTATCCAAGATTTACTCCTAATGAGTAAATCTTAGACGGGTTTCTAGGCCAACAAATACATGTATGTTGTCATTCTAATACCTACAATCCTAGTTTCATCATTCATATCCTAAGTTTTGTGTAACATCATTTAATCATGCTTGTCAGTAAATACTAAATAGTAAATAAACCATGATTCCATATATCAAATATTTGAATCAAAATGAAGCCTAATGGCACATTGGGAGAGTAAGAATATTATACCTCACTTGAAGGTCGAAGAAGAAATATATGCAAATCAACAGCAAGTCAACAACACCTGCAACAACACAAATGCACGATTCAATTCTATTATAATGTATTAATTAGGGGTCAATCTTGAAGTTCTAACTAGAGCTTCATATATCAACATACATACTAGATCATATTTCAAGTCAAGATTTAGGCGTTTAATCACCTTAGTGCGCATACATGATTCATAAGGTATTTGGGTGCACAAAGAATAATATATGTTACTAATTTAGGAGTTCACATAATCATTTTAGAAATAGAAGACCCACATTTTATCTTTGGGCATGACCATTACGTCACAAACCATCACATTACTACTAATTTCAAGTATAAAAGGGGTTTGATATGATAGAAGACCAAGGTTCCCCAATTGACTTAAGGTATGACCATGCCTCACCATAAGGGGGTCATAATCACGCATATAAACTCATATAGGCAAACTATCAATATGGGAGATGAGGGGATGATAAGAGTGTCATGTATGACCACAAAGTTACTGTTCTTCAAGTTAGGGTGATTATTGATGTCTTTAGAAGCATGATTGACAATCTAGGGAAAATTTCATCATTTACATTCCAAGCATGTCACATGAGTGCATTAGAGTTCATCATTAAGCAAGAAGGGTGATTAGGATTCTCAATATTTGTATTTGTTGAAAATAAGTTGTATTGGATAGACCCATGATGGAAGTGATCATTGAAAAAATACTAGACAATTATATTTTGTTCCATATACAATATTCAATTTAAATAAACACTCCCTTAGAGGAACTAATGTTAGGCACAAAGTCATGTCTTAAATACTTTTGAAAAATATCCTAATTCAAGATCACAACTCCCATGCAGGTAGACATCAAATCCACTCTTAACAATGTATTAAGGGACTAATCTAGTAGAAATGACACCAATACTAGGGTCGGGTCAGCAAGAACCCCTATAGAAATCGGCATTGGATACAATAAACGGAGATGGAGACCAGACTGTACAGTACTCCAAGCTGCAATAGCACACACATAGAAAACCAGGGACCCTCATCATCCAATAAATTGGGGCCAACGTCAGGCGATATGAGAATGGGAAACAAACATCAAGGGTGGTTCCATTACCTTTGATTGGCCCGTGATCAACCAAAGTAGCGTCGGCAGGAGCGGTAATGGCGGTAGGATCGGTAGGCAGCGAAAGGCGAGCAGTGCAATGGTGGCAGGAGTAGTGCGGCAGAGAGGAATCACCAGATCCCTAACTCTTGAAATCAGGAATGAAATAGAGAAAGGGTAAGAGTCTTTCGCACAGGCTCTATTAAGTTAACAATCGACGTCAGTTATTAAAAAAAACAGACGATTAAAATAAAAGGCGTCGGTCACCACACAAAACTAACACCTATGTTCAATGATAGTCATTGGTTCCAACTTGAAAAAATGACGTCTATCTACATATGTCAACAAAAAAAATGTTCTCTAATTATGACCATAGTCGTCAGTTATCGTAGAAAAACCGATGCTAAAGGGAGGTGAAAATTTTCAAGGGGACAGTGTGCAAAAACACATCGGCGTTGGTTATTGCAAGATAACTGACGATAAAAGTGGGACAAATTTCTGTCTCGTGAAAAACCTTTAGTCGTCGGTTGATTTCTTAACAACCGACACCGTATGTTAAATTTTGGAGGTAATTTTTTTTCACTGGAAAATTCGGATTTGGCGGTCAATTTTAGCCATTGGTTGCTTACTGAGGAACCAACGCTAAATAAAAAGTGATACCCATGTCTGGATGCTATTTACAGATAGATTTTGGTTTGTGTAGTTAACTGACGTTGTAGGTTTTAGGCGTTGGTTTCTTGGATACAACTGACGCCTATAAAAGTGATGTTATAAGCCATTTCTGTACTAGAGTGTAGTGAGGTTGAAGATGAGAGTGTGGTAAATTACATCCTTGCCCCGTCCACAATATCAGTGAGGTTAGTACCTTCTAGTCTTTTGATCCTTTTCCTTACATGGGCATGGCTCGCCATTGTGGCATGATCCTATTGGCACAGCCCAACTTCATGACCAACGAGAATGATGAATGGGATGGTGATGTGGCCTCTTTGAATTGGACCAATCCTAACAATATTGAATAAATAGTAACTAATAATTGGTAACTCACATTTAGATGATTATATATGAAAATTGATCAAGAGAATGAAAGGAATTCAATAAAAATATAATAAAGACCAAGATTTGCCTCTAGTTCAAAAAATACTTGAGGATTCCATCTTTAATATGTTTAATGCATAAGAACCCTAATTCATAGGTCTTGGTGATCTTAGTATGTTCAGTTGATCTGAATAATCAAAGGTTGACCCTTTTTTATAAAAAGGACAACTTGGATCTAATTTGAGAATATTAATCCATAAAATGGAGAATTAGTGTTTCATTGAGAATAAAAGTGCATAAAATGATAAGTTTAGGGATAGTCAGCCCAAAAGTCATGAAAAGTGATAATTAGGGTTTAGGAAGCCAAAACCCTAATGAAACACTAACTTGAGACCCAAGTTAGTCTTAATAATAAATTTGGACAGAATAATGATACATGGGTGTTATGCTTTAACTTTCAACATAATTGCTTGGTTTCTTGTTTGGTTATTCCTAATTGTTCTTGCTTGGACATCAAGTACACCTGATCAAGGAATGTGGTTGTGCCTATGACTAACAACATTAGTTTCTCGACATTTTTCAAGGTTTTCCAGATTGCTAGAAATTAAATTCTTGCATGTTATTTATTTCCTGCAACCTATAAAGCCACTATGGCTATCAAAATATATGCTTGTAACTTGCTCGAACCCTGCATACCAACTCTGGAAGTTTGAGAATGAAAAGAAATGAAAGAGTCATGATGATGACTAAAGACTATGCCCCATATTGGGAAGATCATACCAGGCCCCATATTGGGAAGGTCATATGAGGTCATGCCCCAGATTGGGAAGTCCAACATGACACCTTGTTCTAGATAGAGAGGTGTCCAACATGGCAATGGCACCTATATCTAGATTGTGAGGTGGCCTTTTCGTCCATTGCATGGATAAGACCCTGAAAGGGTATTCTAGAGGTTGAATAAAAATGGGTTGAGAAGTTATGAAGTGATGTTAATTTTGTTTCTATAACAATAATTGTTGTGATTATGTTGTTACAACTACATACAAACTTTTTTATCCCCTACATACCATATAACTTTGTTATGTTGACCTATTTTTCGATTCACAACATTTTAGGTGAATCTACAGATATCCTTTAATAATGATGAAAGATGGACACCCAGAGAGGAAGGAATCAAACAAATAAATTAAATGTAATTCTTAGAGGATATAGTTCGATGATTGTACTTCATATGGTGAAACTTTAGAAATCCAAATTTTGTAACCATGATGGAAAATTTATATTTTACCTTGTATCAAACTCATTTGGATTCAGTGAAACTTATTAATTATTTTTGGTTATTTGATAAACCTTGATCATGTATTTATGGTAATGGCATTTTCCCTCTCGATCCTCTTGAATAGATGATAAATGGGGGAGGGGGTCGTTACATTTGGTATTAGATCCTAGTTTACCATTTAACCTCTAATAATAATTAAAATTTTAGAACTCTGTAGAGCCTAAAATAGAATTATTAGAGTGTTTTCCAAAGGAAATGGTGTCTAGAAAGGACCACAATTAGAGAGCTGGCAATGTTTTCCTCCGCACCACTAGTCGGATTACAAGGACTTCAAGACATGTGCATCCGGCCTGGCCAAAGTCAAAGGAATTCATTTGAAAAAAATACCTCCAGGACTTCTCATCTACTATTACTCTTCTTTACCCTCTTCACTCCCTAAACCCTAGGTACATGCAACTATTTTATTTATCCCATTCTAGGTACTAGGGTTATGGATATTAGGAATTGAGGCATCCTCCGTCAAATAATAAAATGCATGTAAATGAGATGTTGTGGACATAATTTTAGAGTTTTTAGAAAAACCCTAAAGTTATTGGCATATGCTAACCTTAAAATCCTAATATTACACAATGGAGAGAGGAAAGAGAAAAATACAAGGAGTTCATGCATGCATGTAGGTACCTCAGGTAAGGCATGCAAGATACGAATGCAGGTAGAATGCACATACAAAGAATAAAAAATATGAAACCCTTTAGTACAAAGATAGATCTGAGGTCGGGATATCATCAGTTGTGTATCAAAGAGAGTGACATACCTAAGTCTACCTTTAGGACAAGGTATGGTCACTATGAGTTCATTGTAGGACAAATTCTACCTTCTTAGGATCAACACGGATACCCTCTCTTTGCTAAGAGACCATATCAAAGGTTGGGATATCTTCTCTAAGATAGATCTGAGGTCGGGATATCATCAGTTGCGTATCAAAGAGAGTGACATACCTAAGTCTGCCTTTAGGACAAGGTATGGTCACTATGAGTTCATAGTTATGTCATTTGGACTAACTAATGCACCAGCTGTATTAATGGAACTCATGAATAGAATCTTTCGACATTTTCTTGATCAATTCATCAGAGTCTTCATAGATGACATCTTGATATACAGTAGAGATGCTCAACAGCATGAGCAGCACCTCCGTCAGGCTTTAACTTTTCTAAGAGACCATAAGTTGTATGCTAAGTTTAGCAAATGTGAGTTCTGGCTACCAGAAGTTTCTTTTCTAGGACACGTAATATCTGCCTTAGGTATCCATGTTGATCCTAAGAAGGTAGAATCTATCCTATAATGGGAACAACCAAAGACACCAATGGAGATACACAGTTTCCTAGGACTGGAAGGCTATTACAGGAGGTTCATTAAGAACTTCAGTTCTATAGATTTACCCCTAACCAAGTTGACCAGGAAGGAGGTTCCTTTTGTCTGGAATGACAAGTGTCAACATTCTTTCCAGCTGTTGAAAGAAAGGTTAACAAGTGCACCTATGCTAGTGTTACCTGAGAAAGGGAAGGGGTACATAGTTTTCTGTGATGCATCTAAGAATGGTTTAGGATGTGTGTTGATGCAGGATAATCAAGTGATTTATTTTGCCTCTCGACAGCTTAAGAAACACGAGAAGAATTATCCTACATATGATCTAGAACTAGCTGCTGTGGTTCATGCTTTGAAGATCTAGAGACATTATCTCTATGGAGAAACATTTCATATTTTCACAGACCTTAAGAATCTAAAAAATATCTTCTCACAACATGAGTTGAATATGAGACAACGCCGCTGGATGGAGTTAATCAAGGACTATGATTATACAATTGATTATCATCCAGGGAAGGCTAATGTAGTGGTTGATGCACTAAGTAGGAAATCATCATCACCAGCCTTAGATAAAACACAGTTGGTACTCCTTAGTGTGCTTTAAAAGAGATATGTGTATCTCTTTGAGGCAAGACAATATACAGCTTAAAGTATCATTGTTAGTCGGGTTGTTAGCTGAGATGCAAGTGAAACCTACTCTGAGACAGCAGATTAAAGAAGCACAGCAAGTTGATATTGTAGTTCAGTAGATTAGGTCAGAGTATGGTAGTGAGAAATGGGATGGATTTCATGAGTCAGAGGATTAGGTAGTTTGTTACCATGATAGTATGGAAGTACCTGATGCCAATGA